>CM053790.1:253582495-253932495 GCA_028749045.1 Cupressus sempervirens | reverse complement strand
AGAATAATGGAAATAACAATGGGTAAGAGGAAGCTACAAATGACACCATACACAAATAATGTTACAAAACCTAGAACCTGAGTGAAGTTGTAGACACTCTCATTAATTTCAACCATTAGTCCTTGATGTTGCTCACCAATTTTAAACCATTAAAGTTCAAACACCTTAAAACCTCAAATATCTATTAGCCAAAAGAAACCCAATATGCGCATGCATTCTAAACTAACTCAACTAATAATAAGAGTGATTTAGATATTAAAAACCCTAAATAAAATCTACCTAGGTGTTGCATTACTAAAGTAGTTCAGAGAGACAACTTCATTTGTGTTATTATGAATATATTGTTATTTCTTCAAGGGGATTATAAATGTGTAAAGATAGGCATGGTAAAATGATGAAAAATGGAGCCCATGTAGAAGAATACAATGTGAACCATTTCGCTAGGCATCTGGTTTGCTATTTTAGACATATTTATCTTTCAATACCACCACCTCATAGACCAATGCATCCAAGATATCACAAACAAGTGGAGATCCCCACATGTTGAGCCTATGCATGGAAAAAAGGAAATAGGAACAATCAATCATGATGAACCTATTGATTCGATGGAGCTCTCTCCTCTACATAGTCTTGGTCCTTCTAGATCTCCCATAAAATTTACATCTCAAATCTAGGAATTAATTCTTTCTAAACAAAGCTTAAATTAATTCTAAGCATGCATGAAGTCTAATGCCACTATTATTTATCAACCCTTATCCTTTTTAATATATTTCTTCATAATTGATCCTAAATATATCTTCAGCATACCTATTACACACTAAGGTGTGATTGCTAGTTTTAAACCTTTAATGATCATTAAAATATAACACACTCGGTGTTTTTATCCCCTCCCACTTGTCTTATTATTAGGGAGGGAGCATTGCCTTTCCTCTTTTAGTAATTTTTTTTTAACACAATTCTTTCTAAACTATTTTTTTCTTCTAAAATTATGAAATTGAGGTTTATCGCTCAGCTTTTCTTTAAATATAGATTTATAATAATAATAGAAGTTTTAGATCTAGTTTTAGTAATATGAAAGTTTTGAGGTAATAGTTTATTTTAGAAATATTAAAATAAGAATTATATAGATAATATATGGAATTAATATTACTGATCATATATATATATATATATATATATATAACTCTCAAATTCATTTAAACTATTAATGTTGGTGTATCATACAAAATTCATTTATTTTTGTATAGTTTCCTAATAGAACTTTTATTTTTTGTGCAAATATAAAATTTATATTTAAGGAATAAGGTAGTTTAAATTTTATTTGTATACCTTCTGTAATGCCCCACCAAGGGATCCAAAAGAATTAACCTAAAGTTTTAACTAAGTTTTTCAAACATTTTTTTTTTAAATAAAGAATAACATACACATCAAACATAAAGTAGTGGAAGCAATAACATACATTCATACAAAAGCAAACATAATAGATTACATTCCTTAAGGATCCCAAGATGTTGAATCACATTTGAATTTAATTAATACTAAGTCTAACAATTACCACATCCACATGAAAGAATAATTAAAAGTAAGTCCATCTAAATAATATACATTTTTTTCAAATGCTACTTGGCAATAAAATTTGGAATGCTCAATCATCCACTATACATGTCATAAGGTATGAAAGGCTAAAAGAATATACATTTATTAAAAAATAGATTACATCATCCTTTTCGGATCCATGACACAAAGTATAATACAATAAGTGAAACCATCCATCATAAAGATATAATTATCCATCATAAAGATATAACCATCCATCATAATACACAAGAATTGAATGAAAGGAAATGTAGACAAGGAAACTCCAGCCGTGGTATCAACGGATGGATCTCATTGGTAAGAGTAAAAAGCACTACCACCTGACTGCGTGGTAACCCAAAAAGGCCCACTCCCACTGTACTAAGGAGATAGTCTCAAGTTCCAAACAAGATATCAATCCAAATATTAAAAATAATCTCTAAGTCCAGGAACACTATAAGTAATCTAACTCAAAGGTTCCAAGATAAATTGACATCTAGACCTAGAGGCACACAAGACACATAGGAAACCTACTATGTAAGCAGGCAAGTGTCATTGCATGAATCAATGCTAGAGTCACCCTGGTAGTCTCTCAGGACCTCGACACCCTAGTGACCCTATGCAGCACTAGTATCCTCTCGTACTGACCAGGCATACTAACGATGCATGGTCACAACCAAGCATTCTCTCTACTCCCATCCTAGTCTATACTAGCACTCAAGGCATGGGTGAGAACATACAAAGACACTTGTTAGGTTCATTTTACTCCCATTTAGTGTAGTGGTTTTACTTATTAAACAACTTACAATGAGTTACCTTGGCAGCCACTTAGGGCCCCAGCCTCTATTGCAAGCCACTTTCCCACATTACATATAGATAACCTACCCTAAGCTCATGAAATCACAAATCAAATAATCATATAATATCACCTCGGTCATATGCAAGTGACTGGAAAGCATCAAAAGATAAATCACAATAACCCATGAGTTCTCTACAAGCAACTGGAAAGTATCCCAAAAATACTAATTGAAGACTCAAAATGGTTAAGTCAAGTAGGTCATAACTTTCATCCCATTATCCCATAATAACACTGAAAACAATAACAAACAATATAAACAAACTCATCAAAGAGCATACCAACACATTACCATGGTTGAGTTTAAAAGATCAAGATCAGTTTAGCATAATACCACATTCACAAAACTCCCAAGCCTCTAGTAGACATCCTAAAATTGGTCAACACTCTAGTCAACCCAAACCCAAAACATAGACAACATACATATAACATAGTGTAGGTTTTATAGTTTGGTTTGATTTTGAAGACACATGGTTGAGTTTAAAAGTAAGGTTTCAGTTTCAAGTTTAACATTTGTTTCCAACAGATAAAATTCATAGTTCACCCTTACAATTAACCCATTCTTATATTTAAATAATTGCACAATTACCCTAATTCAATTTTAAATCTGTTATCCCAAATGACTTAAGGGTAGTTATTTATTTAAAATATTAGAAATAAAACTCATTGATTTTAAATAAAATAATTTACAATTTTATTAAATCAAAATTATTAATAATAATTAAATATTTTTTAAAATTTTATTGAACAACTTCCATTATGAATTAAACTTAATTTAATTTAATTTAATTTAACTAATTAATAATTCTATATAATAATCATCTTAATCCTTCTTTAACTATTTATTAAAAATAATAAATATTAATAAATTTATCAATAAAATTTATTAAATAAAGAATAATTTAAAATTAAATATTTTTTATTTTTAATAAATAATTTTTAAAATTAAATTAAATTAAATTATTGAATTCATGTAAAAAATATTATAATAAAACAAGGCATGTTTTATAAAGGCCCGCCAGCCTTAAATGGCTCGCGGCCACTACAGCTATCATAGGGGCCTGCAGCTGCAGCAGTACTATGTACTATCATAGTCGCAGTACCCTACATCAATGGTAGTTAAGCCACTTTAATAAGGTAAGGGGGGAGATGGGATAAAACCCCCTCCCTCATTATATATATATATATTTCCAACATTAATCTGATAGGGAGAGTATGGCCAACCGATTAAATTTTCAATCTTAAATTTCCTTTTTAATTCAAAACCCTTCTCGGATTAAATTCTAATTTGTAAAATTAATGAACAAGGAAGCTAAGAAATTTTAATCTCTATGTATGCAGAAGAAATCAACATGCATACCAGTAATTCCAAATTGAAATATTCGTCACAAAGAAAGAAAGATAAACAATTCATAGTCACGAAGAAGACATGAATAATAAATAACATAATCTATTGTGCGAATTAAAACACAAGAATCTACCTAGATTCTGATGCTAAATCACAAACACCAAAAAGATTTGTGAGAGAAATTTCTTCTCTCAAAACCTTCTCTCTTCAAAAATTCATTCTCCAAAATTCGCAATCCCTTGAAAATGAACCCTCAATTGTTGATAAGGAGTTCTCTACTAAATTTGGGGCACTGATTGTGCGATCACCCGAGAGGACTCCTTGCTTATTAGTCTTTAACTCTTTATTATCTTGCTTTTAATGTTTTCATGCACCTTTATTGCAATATAAAATATCTTAATTAAATTCACTTGACTTCTCTTTTTAATTAATTTATTAAATTTTATTCTCATGCATACTTTATGCAATCTTAAAATTCTTTAATAAATTAATATCTTTTCCATGCTTTAATTTATTTTCAAAACATTAATTGATAAAATATTTATTAACTTAAGTAATAATAATATTTAGCATTCGACTGTCTCTTGATTTATAAATATATAATTGTATGTTCCTTGGGCTTTGCCCAAAATTTGTAATTTTTAATGAGTTCACTGGGGTATGCCCCTTTTAATTTTGTATAATATAGGACTTCTGTCCCGGGCTAGACTGAAGGTTTTTTTCTCTGTTCTTTCCTACCAGTGCCCGTTTGGACGAAGTTATGCTCTTGTATTTCTTTTTATTTAATAAAACATATCAAGGCCTTGGTCATTCATTGATAAAAAAAAAATATTTAGCATTTATTTAAAAATAGACTCCTAAATATATTATTATTAAATTAAATTAATATTATCACGTTCTAAAATTAAACTTATAATTTTATTTTTAAATTTAATTCTTTTTATTTAATTAATTTATAAATTCATTAAATATAATTAAATATTAAAATATCATAATAATTTTCCATTAAATTAAATCATTAATTTAATGATTTAATTTGACTTAATTAATAGAAAAATCACCAAAGACTAAAAGGACAAAATACGAAAGCTCATCATAGAAAAACACATACAATATCAAACTAAAAGGTTATAATTTCACAAACTTACATCATACAATGCATTTGGAAGGTAATCAACTCAGATACTTATCCTAATTTTCTAAGACCAATAGGATTAAAGGTAAGGATTTGGACTTAATAATTCATCTCCCCTCTCTTACTATTGAGATAATGTGATAGGGTATGCTCATCCTAGCAATTCAGGGAAGTCAATACCCAATACCTATAATCTACATAAAATCCATGTGTGTAATAACACATATATACTAAGCTAAATAGGTGATGATAGGAAGTGGTGCATCGTATAGATCTCAATTAGCAGGTGACTACGACTCCCTTCCTTAACCACACCAGAAATGTCATACATAAAGAAAATATACATGCAAACCATACACATGCAGTATGGGGTAAGTATCCATAAGAAAACACATATGATAATCCATCTTACTAATCATCATCAATAACTGAAACCACTGTAATAATCATCATGCATACATGAAGTATAGAGTATCAAGTAGTCTCATCATAAAATTAATTGAATACGAAACAATATTTGATAATCTCAAAATAATGCTACTAATCATTAAGCATAAAATTGGCCTAAAAGAGTTTGGCAATAATAATAGAAATGTAAACTAGGGGCAGGCTCTACACCTTCATATTAAATTAACAACACACAATATTTATTTCACACACAAAAATAAATAACACAACTAACAAAATTTAAGGATGTCTTTCTTGAAAGTAGAGCTACTTGGGTCCTATAGAGAAACTTGGTTACAAGAGTGATCTAAGAAGCTCAAATCCTCAATAATGACACACCAAAAGTTGTCCCTTGAGAGTTAATCATATCAATATAAATTTATACAAAATTCTTCCACAACAAATTTCAACGCTATGCTCTCCTAAATTTACCTCTACTGTATAAATAAACTTTCATTTGTAGTTGAAGAAGTTGCTTCACCATAAACAATTGTTCCAACTACTAAGGTTGATATAGATTATTTAATAAATATTTATTTATGTTTTTTTATTAATATGAATAGTAATATATATATATATATATATATATATCTAGAGATATATATGTGTGTGTGTATATGTATATGTATATGTATATGTATATGTATGTATATATATACATATGTATATATAGATATATCTATATATCTATGTATATATCTATATATCTATATATATATTTGTATACATATGTACATATGTATATATAGATATATACATATATACATATATTTATCTATATACATATATATGTATATATGTATTAGATACAGATGTATACATATATGTATATATGTATCTATGTATATATACATGCATATGTGTGTGTGTGTGTGTGTATATGTACATATATACATATATATGTATGTATGTATATGTGTGTGTGTGTGTGTGTGTGTGTGTGTGTGTGTGTGTGTGTAACTTATTTAACTAACTACATTGGTTAGATATAATAGATTTGTATAATAACTATAAGTAATTCCTCATAGCTTAATGGTAACCAACAAGTCTCATTTGTAGGAAGTCTTGAGTTCAAATCCTTAGAATCTAGGCTAGTACTTTTAGTTTAGGTATTAATTTATTTTCTTCTTCTTACTATTTATATTCATTTTGAAGTATTATTTTATTTAACATGCACACATATATACCTACACACAGACACATTGATGTGTGTACATCTATGTAAAAATATGTATAATCATATATACATGTATACATAGATATATACACATATACATATGTATATATCTATATATCTATATATATTTGTATACATATGTACATATGTATATATAGATATATAGATATATACATATATTTATCTATATACATATATATGTATATATGTATATAGATATAGATATATACATATATGTATATATGTATCTATGTATATATACATGCATATATATGTGCATGTATGTATATATATATATATACATATATATATATACATATATATATATATACATATATATATATATATACATATACATATATACATATATATACATATATATATATACATATATATATATATATATATGTATATATATGTATATATATGTATATGTATATATATGTATATATATGTATATGTATATATATATATATATATGTATATATATATATATGTATATATATATATATATATATATATATGTATATATATGTATATATATGTATATGTATATATATGTATATATATGTATATGTATATATATATATATATGTATATATATATATATGTATATATATATATATATATGTATATGTATATATATATATATATGTATATATATATATATATGTATATATATATATATATGTATATATATATATATATATATATATATATATATATATATATATACATGTGTGTGTGTGTGTTTAACTCATTTAACTAACTACATTGGTTAGATATAATAGATTTGTATAATAACTATAAGTAATTCCTCATAGCTTAATGGTAACCAACAAGTCTCATTTGTACGAAGTCTTGAGTTCAAATCCCTAGAATCTAGGCTAGTACTTTTAGTTTAGTTATTTATTTATTTTCTTCTTCTTACTATTTATATTCATTTTGAAGTATTATTTTATTTAATGTACACACATATATGTATATATTGTTGGAAATATTCAAGATATAATAGGTTACTGAGAGGGGAGGGGTGAATCAGTAACAATAAAATTTTTAAGTTAACCATACACAACATTTACTCATCTATCCTGCTGCATAAAAACTGTTAAACATTAAAACCATATATGCACAGAGATTTGGTGACCCAGAAACCTTCCAAAATAGAAAGTAAAACTGGGGTGGGGATGATACCCACAAAGCTTTGTTACTGCAGTATGAAGTTGGCCGGTGAAGGCTTACAATGATCACTTCTGGTGATCTGCCCTGTTAGGAGCACAGAGGATTGCTAGATCCACCTTGTTAGAGGATTTACAAACATACTTTATAAGTATGCACTCTGTTAGGAGATTTGTATAAAGACGGTTAAGTCTACCCTGTTAAAGGATTTACAAAAAAAATGATTCACCTGTTAGGATGAACCAACAGATCAACTTACAACTTGACTGAGTTCTTTATTTTAGATCACCTTTTGTGATTGATGAAATCATTTTTGCTCCTGATGGACCTTGCTGAGTATTCTTTTCTGCTGATGAATTCGCACTATCATCCAGATATCTTGTATGTCTTCTTGAAATATCTATATCACCTTTTTGCAATATATTATCTATCCTTTTTGAATGTGTCAATTGTATATATACCATTCCAATAATTATTCATGCAAGGTTGGCCAAACATAAGTAAAAAAAATATAACTGAGTCGGCCAAATGGTAAAATAAACTCGGGTTCTTCAGACAGACTTGATGACCTTCTGATACTTGGCATCCACTATGTTACTCGGCATCGTCATGCACTCGGTAGAGGTAGGGGCTCAGTTCATGCCAGTCATACAACATTGCCTGAAACTCGGTAACCATTGGTGACTCGATAGATATAGTGTCACTCGGTAGAAAAACTTCTTCAATAACCTTCTGAGCTCGGTTATCACTAAGTGCTTCCTTACTCGGTCAACATTGAGTGATTCCTCACTTGGTCAACACTGAGTGCTTCCTCACTCAGTTAACACTAAGTGCAGCTTCACTCGGTTGACACTGTGTCTTTGATGCTTGGTTTGAACTGTATTGCCAATGCTTGGTTTGAACTGTGTTGCCAGTGCTTGGTTTGAACTATGTTGCCAGTGCTTGGTTTGAACTGTGTTGCCAGTGCTTGGTTTGAACTGTATGATGAGTGTTGTCACTAATGGCAAATAACTTTATGCCAACAATCTCCCCCTTTGGCATTAGTGACAAAAACAATTATGTGCAAAAATAGACATACAGTTCTGAATTTTCAAAATTGATCTTTGCAAGTCTTATTACACATATCTTTCTTACATGTATCTCCCCCATACAATATGCACAGTATTTACAAGTCATTACCACAATTTTATCTCCAAGAGCTATCTCCCCCTTTTTGACAATAACGCCAAATTAAACTATATATATTTACATAGAGAGTCCAAAATGGGAGATAAACTTAGAATGTACCTTGAGAATAAGAGCCAATGTCTTATCCCAATTTTCTTGCAAAAGTTTGCTGGTGGAGAGTGTTATTTGAACTTCTGCAGAAAGTTCAATCATATGATTGGCAATTGAGAAGTTTTTGTCATGAATCAATGTTTTGGAATGGGCAATGTGCTTTTGCATTGTGTCCATGACAGGAAGGATCATATTTTGGATGTCAATCAGAGTACACTTGATCCTTGCTTCCTCTCTCAACAATTCTGCCTGTTTCTCTGACAAAAATCTTATTCTGAGATGATGGGATGAACTTGAACTGTGGTCAAGCTGCAACATTTGTGCACTGACCTTCATATCCTCATCAATTTTATTCAACTTTTCTTTGATTTCCTTAGTATACTCAGTAACATCACAAAGTTTTCCAAAAAGTGAAGTTACATTATTAAAAGAATGTTCAAAATTACTCAAAATTGTAGACATTTCTACCTGTTTTAATGCAATATGTTGAGCAATGTGCTCAAGCACCTTATTGTCAAATTTCTTCTCTACTTTTTCAATGAATTTTTCTTGGCCAGAGGTATCCTCATTGAATTTATATACAACCTCTTCTAACTGATTCAAAATGTGTTGAGTAGAATCTACTTCAACACCTATAGCCTCTATTAGAATATTCTTAGCACTTTCAATGATATTATATTCCTGGTCTCTCTCATGCCTCAGTTGTTTTTGCCTTGCCTTCTGATCTAATAGCTGACTAACCATTCTCATTTCATCAACTGATGCATTATCCAGATCTATCTTAGGAATGATAATGTCCTTATCCAAGTCTATTTCCTCATCCACTGCCTTGCTGGAAATTATGTATCTTTTTGCTTTTCCTGCAGTGACTTCACCTTTTCCTTTTGAGTCTGAAACAATAGTTGATGAGGCTGGACTGGCTGACAAAATTGGAATAGGACTAGCTAGAGGAAAACTGAGAGAAGTGCTAACAGTATCAAAAATTGATGTTCTTCCCAAGATTGATGTACAGGTTGGTATGGGAGAACTAACAGATGCAAAAATTGGAGCGGATGATGTTGTCAAAATTGAAGTACTAGTGGATATACTTACTGAACACTCTGTAGTAGAAGTTGATATGCCTAATGAACTTACTATTGTAGCTGATGATGCCTCGATCAATGAAGATGGCTGCAGCTTGGTTACTGAAGTGGTAGACACTTGCATAGATGGTGCCCAGAGCTGAGAAGAGATAGGTGAAGATTGAGCAATTGATGAAGCTGTTGTGCACACAATCTCACTAGTAGAGGCTATCTCCATAGTTGATGTAGCTACTTTAGGTGGAGAGTGAGGAAGAGATGCAATAACTTTGGCTGCAATTTTTACAGGATCATCTTCCTCCTTAGCTTGATTAGCTTCTTCTTCCTCTATTTCATCTTCCTTATCTTCTTCCTCCATTTCATCTTCCTTGAATTCTTCCTCAACATTCATCATCATTGAGTGCAGATCCCCTGGAACATCTTCAATATCATCATCACTACTGTCATTGTCCTTGATTTCAACAATATCCTCACTGGGTTTATGTAGATGATAGATATTTTTCCACATGTTTGTTGCATCATTGACAACATGCTCAATGTCTTTGATAAGTATCAAACAAGTGTGAAATCTAATCATCATGTTACCTTCATGATCTTTCAATGATTTCTTTACTTCTGCATCAGTGAAACTCGACAGGAGATTTTTTAGGGTTTGTTCAAAGATATCTTTGAAAATTTTGGTTGTAATTTTCCATCTCGGTTGCAACCTCTCCAGTAGTTCTTTAGGGATCTGAGAGGCAATCTCTTCAGGAGAGTATTTCCATCTTCCCATTTTATTCAAAACCAATTCTTCAATCTGCATTTTCTCTTGTTTTGTTCTTGTCTCAAACTTCAATGCTTTGAAGTTTGTGAAGCTAGTACCTTCTTCTAATTGCTTCAACCTTGCCTCAAATGTGAGTGGAGGCTTGACAAATATAGGTTCCTTCTTCCCCTATCTTGTTCTTCTAGAGAAGACTGCAGTGGCTTGCATTTTAGGTTTGGTGATAATCACCTTACCTTTCTTCCGTTGAGGCTCCTCTTCTTTTTTTGACTCGGTTTCCTCTTCTTCTTCATCATCTTCTCCTCTCCCTTCAGTAATCATCAGAGGACCAAGTTCTGTTTTTAACTTTGCAATCTTCCTCTTTCCTTTGCTAATGACCTAAGGGATTTTGATTGAAAGCTCAATTCTGGCTTTAGCTTCATCAAAAGTTCCAAAGACTGGTTGCTTTGGATCTACTGGTTCATTCACCAGTGCTTCTATGATGTCTTTAGTTTCATCAATATTAACCTCATAAGGAAGAGGTTTCACCCATGCAACTCGGGGCCTGACTGCCTGTATGTATACCTTGTCACAATCTACCATAAAGCATACATCTTCTTTATATTCTTCAACCAGTTTTGGTGGAATCCGGAACCTATTGTTCATTCTTTCCTTAAAATATTCAAAGTAATTATCCAAAAAACTGTCAAAATTTTCACCTAACTCTGCAATAAACTCATTTATTTGATAAAGAACGGGAATATCCTTTTTCCATACTACTAATCCTTTTGATGGAAAAGACTTTTGAACGTAGAAAAATAGACAGATCAAAAGTGAACCGAATTTGCAAGAATTTTTCTTTGAAGTCCTTATGCTTTCCATATTTTTATTAAATTGAGACAAAAGCAATTCAGACATATCAAACTCAACATTCTTCTTTACTATCTTATATGCTAAATCTACTGCTTCACAAGGTACACTGTTTGGTCGGCTAGAACTGTAAATTTTATGAGCAATGACGTGAATATCGAATCTCAATTCAGCATCAGTTACTGTACTGAGCTTAAGTCCTCTACCATCCCATTCTGCCTGGGTTAGCTTTTGCAATTCTTCCCGACCTAGGGTTTTGGTAGTCTTGGCTTTGCTCAATATGGGAAGGCCAGTAATTTTGTTAATCATTTTCTTTGTGATAAGCATTGGTTGCTCTAACCACAATTGCCCATTGTGAACCCAGCTGAGTACATACCTAACCCATTTAATTTGAAAATTTCTTGGCAAATGTGAAATGTGGGTTAACCCTTTTGTTTCAAGATGCTTATGCTCGGGTTTCAAATTCTCATCTATGCTCATTTCACCTAGGGCATTATCAATTTCAAGGTTTCCAAGCTCTTGAATGGAACATTTGAAATGAGAGCGAATGTCATTTATAAGGAGTACCTTCGAAGGAATTCGAGACTGAGCACCGTTAGGGTCGAGTGATTCTGCAATTGCTGGTACCAATTTGAAGTTCAACGCCTTCCATTCCACACCTTTAACCAGCATTTCTGAGCCTCTTTTTGTCTTGGAGCTACTACTTCCGAATGTCATTGCTGCTTAGTAGGTGAAGAGAAATTCTGAATAGATTCTTCGCTCTTTTTGAAAAATTCACTCGAAATTGCTTTAAGCTTGCTCTAAAATTGCAGAAGATAACTTAGCTCAAAGTTCATAGTGAAGAATGAGATCAAATTTTCCCTTTTTGATGAAACATTCGTCATAAATGCTTGGTATGACGGTAGATGAAATGACAGGTTGTCATCCACTTGTTCGGTAGATACTATCAACTTGGCGATCAAAACAAAGTATTGATGTACCGACCTAACTCGGTAAGGTCATGAATCGACCTCGCTCGGTAGATACAACTCGGTGAGTGAAACTTTGTTGCACTCGACCAAACTCGGTTGAGTCTTGAACCGATTTGGGATCAAAGTGTATCTGCATACTGATCTGATCATTCTTCTTCCTTTGGAACTGCTTAGGATGATTCTTGAAGGATGTAGTTCCATACTTTCTTTTATGAATATTAATTGGAAATGGTGGAGTCACTCATTTCTTGAGTGACATTGTCATTTCTTGACTTATCTTGTTCAGTAGATTTAGGAATCCATTGTTGCTTCATTTGCTTCTGGATGTTGTCTACTTTGATTTTCTTTTCATCTTCAATTCTTTCTATATTCATACAATTTTTGGCCATATGACCAAGTTTTGTACATATATAGCACCTTACAATAGTGTCCTTCTTCCTTAAGTGATGTCTTGCACAATTTATGCCAGTATGTCCATATTCTCCACAATAGTGACATCTGCACCAAGTGTTGTAGTCCCATCCAAATATGGCTTTCACAAGTTGTTCAATTAGATTGAATGATTTGGATCTACATTGGAATGCCTTGTGACCATGTTTATTGCATTTGTGACAGTTGCCTTCAAATTTTGGTTTTTCTTTGCACTCAATTTCTTTGTGACCATGCTGATTGCAATTGAAACATTTACCATTGAATTTTGCTTTTCCATTGCTCCAGCATTTGTTTGATGTATGACCTAATTTTCCACAGTGATTACAAGTGGGTTTCTGATTCTTTTGGGTACATTGTTTTGGGGATTCACCTTCTTCATTGTATCCAAGACCAGCTTTACCTTTTTGTTTATGAAGATTCTGCTCATTTTGCAAATTCAATTGATTCATATTTGCTTGGGATTTCATCATTCTTTCATTGACTTGCCTTTCAGAGATTAGGTCATTTTCCAAGCTTTCATTGATTTGTCTCTCAGCTCTCAAATCACTATGCAAACTTACATTGATTTGTCTCTCAGTGATTAAATCATTTCTCAAACTTTCATTCTCAGATCTTAGAATCATGATTTCTTCATTTGCATTAGATAGTTGTCCTATAAGATCTTCATGCTGAAGGGATAGATTATTCCTTACCTCTAAGTCTTCATTTTCTTTGTTTCTTTGTTCCAAAACTTCACATAACCTGATGGATTGGAGTTCTTGTTTTCTTTTGAGCTTTCTTACCTCTTCTTGCAAGATCCATTCTTTTCTAGAAGTTCTTTGATTGCCTTGTCAGCTTCTTCTGAACTACTTGATGGTAAAAAATCTTCAATCTTTTCTTCAACATAGTGATGCTCATTCATTTGTCTCACAAGTTCCTTTCTTCTTTTTAGGGATTGAGAAAGATGCTCCTTTGCTTCTTTGAGTTCAACCATGGCCACTTCTAGATCTAGCTTTTCATTTTCAATCACTTTCTCCAATCTAAATATCTCCATAACTTAGATCTTTGCTCAAGCTGTCAAACTTTTTCCTAAGAACCAAAAAGCTCTAATACCAATTGTTGGAAATATTCAAGATATAATAGGTTACTAAGAGGGGAGGGGTGAATCAGTAACAATAAAATTTTTAAGTTAACCATACACAACATTTACTCATCTATCCTACTGCATAAAAACTGTTAAACATTAAAACCATATATGCACAGAGATTTGGTGACCTAGAAACCTTCCAAAATAGAAAGTAAAACTAGGGTGGGGATGATACCCACAAAGCTTCGTTACTGCAGTATGAAGTTGGTCGATTAAGGCTTACAATGATCACTTCTGGTGATCTCCCCTGTTAGGAGCACAGAGGATTGCTAGATCCACCTTGTTAGAGGGTTTACAAACATACTTTATAAGTATACACTTCTGTTAGGAGATTTGTATAAAGACGGTTAAGTCTACCCTGTTAAAGGATTTACAAAAAAAATGATTCACCTGTTAGAATGAACCAACAGATCAACTTAAAACTTGACTGAGTTCTTTATTGTAGATCACCTTTTGTGATTGATGAAATCATTTCTACTCCTGATGGACCTTGCTGAGTATTCTTTTCTGCTGATGAATTCACACTATCATCCAGATGTCTTGTATGTCTTCTTGAAATATCTATATCACCTTTTTGCAATATATTCTCTATCCTTTTTGAATGTGTCAATTGTATATATACCATTCCAATAATTATTCATGCAAGGTCGGCCAAACACAAGTAAACAAAATATAACTAAGTTGGCCAAATGGTAAAATAAACTCGGGTTCTTCAAACAGACTTGATGACCTTCTGATACTTGGCATCCACTACGTTACTCGGCATCGTCATGCACTCGGTAGAGGTAGGGGCTTGGTTCATACTAGTCATACAACGTTGCCTGGAACTCGGTAACCATTGGTGACTCGGTAGATATAGTGTCACTCGGTAGAAAAACTTCTTCGATAACCTTCTGAGCTCGGTTATCACTGAGTGCTTCCTTACTCGCTCAATACTGAGTGCTTCCTCACTCGGTCAACACTGAGTGCTTCCTCACTCGGTCAACACTGAGTGCTTCCTCGCTTGGTTAACACTAAGTGAAACTTCACTCGGTTGACACTGTGTCTTTGATGCTCGGTTTGAACTGTATTGCCAGTGTTGGGTTTGAACTGTGTTGCCAGTGCTCGGTTTGAACTATATGATGAGTGTTTTCACTAATGGAAAATAACTTTATACCAACATATATGATTATACATATCTTTACATAGATGTACACACATCAATGTGTGTGTGTAGGTATATATGTGTGCACTCATATATACTTACATACACATTAAGATACTATACCAAGATCTATATCTCATCATGAACCATAATCTAGAGCATAATTGATAGAAATGAGCATATGACCAAACAAAAATCATATGACCATACCAAAACCACAATACTATCTAACCCAAATAAGGTGGCTTTCATAGAGGGATCTAAGTCTAAAGGGTTTGTTTGAGGGAACCTTGGTAATATCTCCACAATAACTACATTCAAGGACTTTGAAGACTCATTCATACCTATGTAGCCAAGTGGAGTTGACATTTGGTACTTGCAATCCTCTATCACCGAGAGAAACACATATGCACACACACAAAAATAATATTCATCATAAAAATGATAGGATTAGTACTATTAGCTCCAAAAATAATTAAGATAATATAATATAATAAATGGAAGGATCATTAATGAAATCAATCATCTGTGCTTATAAGAAATATTTAACATTATAAATCATCATAAAGGTAACAATACTTCCTAAAACTGTCTCACCATCTAATCTATATTAGAAAAATGTAAAATCCATCAAGAATGATAATCAACTCCATGTCTAGTATCAAATAGAAAATGTCACTGGGGAATGCATTATAGGGTTGAGAGGAAATAGTAATAGGGTAATCCACTGATGGCAATGTGATATTTAGTGAACTATGAACATGATAAAGTGATTGGCTATGGGGTAAGGTGAGGTTAAGTCAGGTCCTTCATTGAGTATAATAAGATGAGATTTCGATTAAGGCAATATTTTTATTTACCTCCTTTCCTACCTAGTGAAAAGGTCCACAATATAAATAACTTCTAATTTATTCAATGAATACATTACAAAATTATAGTAGCAAATTGGTGAATTGGTCTTACACAATATATTCATTTTCAACATTACAAAACTAAGTTAGCAAAATGCATAAATAGTTTTGTAATTTATTGATTGAGTACATTATAAAATTAAGTCAACACTCTGAAAGGTGAAATGACATGAACCTTTCAGCATTAAATACATCTTTAAAAATAAATTATGTGACTACAATTATGTATTCATTGAGTATATATTATAAAATTAATGTTAATTTGTAATGTATTTAATTATTACATAATAAAATCAATTTTATCTTAAAATCATTTCCACTTGTCACCTCAAATTCTTGCTGGGAAAACAAGATAGTTTAAAATCTTTGTCCCAGACCCCATTGTGGATCATTTGATATATTTGATGGAGGTTACCTTGATAGGCAATTTTTTAGGGATAAGGCCAGACATTTTAAATCTGAGGTCTCTGTTCAAAAGGAAGTGGCCCTCAATGACCAAGTATACATTGTGGCTATGACTAAAGGGTTTCTTTTCTTTTCTTTTTACTTGTAAGGAATATTTTAATATGGTTTTATGTAGGGGTCCTTGGTCTTTTTGGAAAAGTACGTTGATAGTGAAGAAATGGGAACCAAACATGGATATGTCAGATTTATTTTTTTACAACCCTTAGTTGAGTAAAATTTTTGGGGTCTTCCTCTAGAATTTTGGCATGAAGATATCTTTAAAGGACTAGTTGATTCATTTGGTGAGTTGATTGATATTGATGTCAGGATGAAAACCATGTCAAGACTTGTATATGCAAGACTTTGTGTTAAGGTTCATTGGGTTAAGGATCTCCCCAGAAGATTGACATTATTTCCAAACTTGGTAAATGGACCCAAGAAGTTGAATTTGAGGATCTACCATTGACTGCTTTTATTGTAGAAAGGTGGGGCACCATGCCAAGAAATTTCCTAAGAAACCAAAAGCAAGTGTGAAGGAGGCTCCAAAGAAGAAGAAAGTCCAAGCTGAATAGAAAATTGTATGAAAACCTAAGGTTGGGTAGGATATGGCTCATAAAGAAGATTCAAAAGTGGATCCTTAGGGAGAAACTATTAATATACCATTAGAGATAATCAAGCTATTTCTGAAGGCGAGATGGTGGCTTAGAATGAAGTAAATGTTGATGTTGAGGTTTGGTCTAATCCTCTCCCCTCACTTGATGAGAATCTTGGAAAGAAAGACACTATGATTGTTTAGGAGGCCAAGGACTTAGAGTCAGGGAATGATCAATAGGTAAAAGATCAATATGTTGAAGTAATGTCCCCTATCTCAATAATTAGCAAGAGTCAAAAGGATGTTATTGATGAAGGAGAAATTAAAGAGAATTATTATGAATCTCACATTGAGAAGACTTGTTGGAAGTGGGTAACTATTAGGGGATAAAACCCTAGGCTCAAAAATGTATAATCTTGGGCTCTGACTCATCTTTGGTTGATTTTGTGAAGTCAACCTACCTGGAAGATTGTGCTAGAGCTAAGGTAACATATGTTAGTAAAGATCTCAAGAAAGGGAACTCAACTATAGTGGAAGAAAAGATGCATAAGACTTGAAATAAAAAGAAGGTAGAGAAGGAAGGAAACTCATCCTCTTCCTCTTTGTTTGTGCTTTCAACTAGAAGAAATAAGACTAGTTTTGGATTCCCTTATGTGAAAGAATATGTTAGTTTTCTAGGTAAAGTAGGAAGGAGAAGACAAAAAAAAAAAGAGATAACAAGAGAGTTTACAGAATTTAATTGATGGAAAGAAGGCTACTATTCTAGAATTTACACCAAAAAAGAAATGAACATCATAACATGGAATATAAGGGGGCTTAATAGCCCCCATAAAGTTGATGTGGTTATAAATCTAGTTTGTGACCATAAGCTGGATATTCTAGTACTTCAAAAACTAAAATAGATAAGGAAAAGGTAGAGAAGATTAGACCTTTCAAAAATTGTGGAGTGGCTACTAGTAACTCTAAAGGGGCCTTAAGAGGTACATTGGTTCTCTAGAATCAATCCTTGGTGAATAGAAAAATTGTAGATTCAAGTAAGTATTTTATGGTTGTCAAGCTTCACCATTCCAAACTGGACTTTACTTTGATTCTAGAAAATATTGATGTGACAAATAAACGGAATACCAAAAAGAAGTTTTAGGAGAAATTCTCTTATCAAAGAAGGACTTTGGATGCTAGTAGTTGGTTGATTCTAGGGGAAACTAATGTTCCTCTTTATGAGTATGAAAAAATGGGTGGAAATCTAAGTCAGATGGAAGATGGACTAGATCTTATGGATTTCATTAATCAAGAGGCCCTGATGGACATGGACCTCCAAGGGCTTAACTTTGCTTTGAGTAATGGGAGAGTTGGGGAGGATTGTATTCAAGCTTGTCTTGATAGAGTTCTTGTATCATACGATGGGACACATAAGTTTACCTTCTCTTTGTCTTTCATCACTAAGGTGACATCTTATCATTTTCCCTTCATGTTTGTGGCTGATTCTTACTTGGGGAGAAGGGATTTCCATTTCAAATTTGAAAAGATGTGGATTCAACATCCAAATTTCTTGTAGGAGTTTGAAGGATGGAGGAATATTAAGGTGGAAGGTCAACTCTTTCTAGAGTTGCTAAGAAATTGATACATGTCAAAGATATGGTGAAAGTTTCGAATGAGACCTCCTTTCGAAATCCAAGATAGAATTCAAGTTGAAGAGTACTATGTTGATCTTGTGGAGGAAGAAAATGCTAAGTTGGTTAGTTATCATGACATTATCTCCAAAGAAGAGGTGTTTTGGAAACAAAGGTCTAGGGCTATTTGGCTGAAGGAAGGAGACAAAAGTTATAAATATTTCCATGTAACAACTATGAAGCACGGGGTAGCTAACTAAATTTCTTTGTTCCAAAGATATTTAGAATGAGAAGGAAATTACTAAAGAGATGGTGACCTTCTTTTCCTCCTTGTTAACTGTTGATCCTAGAATTTTTTAGGGGGGTGAGAGTGATATTTTGGAAACTATTCCTTCCTTAATCTTAGAAGAGAATAATAAAATGCTTGTAGATATCCCTTCAAATGATGAAATTAGGAAGGTTGTTTTCTCCTTTAAAGGGGATAAATCCCCAGGGTGGATAGTTTTCCAATGTTTTTCTTCTAGCAACTTTGGGAAGTGATTAGTAAGGATGTGTGTAATGTTGGTAAAGAATTATTTTGGAAAAGGAAGATGTTAAAGGAGATAAAGAATCTAGCTTCATTTTGGGAGTCTCTAGTAGATAAGTTAAATTTGAAGCTTGTTGGGTAGAAGGGTAATATTCTTAGTCAAGTAGGTAAAGTAACTTTACTTAAGTCATGCCTTCAAAGCTTACCCACTTATGCTCTCAATCTCTTCAAAATCCTAACCAAATATGCATATATATGCTATTGAAAGAATCCAAAGGAATTTCCTCTACATGGGACTGGGGATCTAATAAAAGGTTACCATTTATGATTTGGAATTTTTTTTTAAGCCTAAAAGTAAAGGGGGTTTTGGAATTAGACCTATTAGATTAATGAACAAAGCTTTTCTTGCCAAATAGGGATGGAGAGTCTTTGAAGACAACAAGGAATGAAGCATTATTTGGAAACACAAATATCTATTTAACAACTCTGTTATTCAGGATTTCATTAATTCTCCTCTTGTAGCTAATGCTTCTTCAATCTGGAATATGGTTCAAGGGGTTAAGGACATTATTGTCATGGGAAGTAGGTGGAAAGTGGAAGATGGCACAACAGTGAAATTTTGGGAGGATTGTTGTTTAATGGATTGCCCTCTGGAAAATTCCTTCCATGATAGGGATATTATTGATAGTTATAAACAGAGATATGGGGACTTTGTGTCTAATTATTGGAGAGATGTAAATTGGTTGAATCTTGTGGATATTAATCAAGACCTTTGGATAACTCAAAATTCTTTCAACTCCATTTGTATAAATATGAATTCTAAAAATTCTCTTATTTTTGGTCTTCATCCTAGTGGTAAATTTAAAGTGGCCACGGTCTTTAGGGTCAAAGTTGATGATATACCTCCCCCTTGAGTGAAAATTTGGATGAAAGGTCATACTCCTAACATTAAAAATTTCTTCTGGATTTCTCTTCAAAACAAAATTCTCACTATTGATAATTTGAATAAGAGAGGGATTCACTTTGTCAATAGATGTATTCTTTGTAAGAGAGATAATGAAAATACTGATAATCTCTTCACCCATTATTGCTTCATCTAAGAAGCTTGGAAAATATTTTTGGATTATTTGTCTCTATCATGGGTCCATGCAAAGAACTTGATTGATTGTTTTGAAAGCTAGAAGTGTCCAAATTAAGAGCCCTAAAACCAAATTTCTTTGGAATTTCTCTCTCCCCCACTTGTGATGGGGAATCTGGAAAGAGAGAAACAGTCAAATATTTAGGGACAAAGATACTCTATCATGGATAATGGGTCTTAAGATTATTAGGGCTATCAAGAAGAACTTCATATCCCATATAGGTGGCAAGGGAGATTTCAACATCAACAACCAAGTTTTATGAATACTTTTGTGAAGCCTTAGTCACAAAGAGATGGAACAGTTTGGTTATCACCTCCTAATGGGTGCATTCAAGCAAATTTTGATGGGTCTGCAAAAGGTAACCCTGGTAAAGCTGGATGTGGTGGAGCTTTAAGAGATTATTATGGAAGAGTTTTGGATGTTATTACAATTTCCCTTTGTATCTCTTCTAGCCATATTGTTGAGGCATCTGGTGCATTGTATGTGGTTTGAATGACAGTGAACGCTAGATATGGGAACCTTTGGCTAGAAGGAGACTCTCTTAATATAATTAATAGTTTACATAATAATAGTGTCATTTCCTAGACTATTGAATATATTATTTTGGAAATCAAGGAGCTCCTCAAAAAAATTAATAAAGTTCATATTTCCCATAGTTATAGGGAAACTAATAGGGTGACAGATTGGATTGCCAACATGACAGTTAGCTCAGGAAAGTAGATGACATGGGAGGATTACTTAACCACCCTATTAGAGCTTTAAAAGTTAATTAATTTTGATGTGACTAATGCATCTTTTGGGAGGATTTTTTTAATTATTTCCTTTTATGTCATGGATGCTTTAATAATAATGAAGGGGAATATCAAAATTTGAGGGTGCACTTTTTCATAATTATCATCTTAATTTGGAACAAATTCTAGGTGTCTTTGAAGGCTTTTGTTGGTCTAAAAAACAATTACTTTTCCTTAACCATATTGCCTTTAGTTTTCTCATTTCTTTGCTTAAGATGAGTTTGAACTAGCTTTCTATGATGGGGTTGAGCCAAGGAAGCAAGAACCATCAAACTACAACTTCTAGAAGAAAACTGCTATGTGATTAACTTACTAAAGGTAAGGTTACTTGTTATCTTGAGAAACTCCATGGTTTCATGCCGCATGTCACTAATGAGGTTTCTAGGAGCTAGTTTGGGGATAAAGTTTGTCTTTATGGAGTTACAGTTACAATTAATGAGGAGTTTTTAGCTGGAATTAATAGGCTTCCTAATACTATGATTAAGTTTAATAAGGAAACTAAGATTTCTAATACAATGTTGAATAAGTTACCTAAAATGTTGGAGGAGAATAAGAAACTAGTTAAAGTGTGGGATTTATTTGACCTAGAGAAGATTAAGGAAATATGATAGGAAGTTTTATCTTGTGTGAAGGAATATTTCATTATGGATGGTTGTTCTAAAAGTGTGCACAATTATCATTTTGTTTTACTTAACCATTTTCTATATAAGTATAGGATTTATTTTCCCTATTATCTTATGAATTCCCTCTTTTAGGGGCTTTAGGCTCATTGCAAAAAAGAAAGCAAGATTGTTCTTCATGAAGGATTAAGTATGTTGATTGCTAAATATTGCAATGATAGGTCTCTTAGGGCCTCAGTATCATCTGTACAGAATAAATAAAAAGTGCTGAAGGATGCTACTAAGAAGAATTGTGTGAAGAAGTTCAAAATAGTTTTTGGAGATGGTAAAAGGAGTGTGGAGGCTCAGGGTATGGAAATAGAGCCTGATAAATGATTTAAAAGCTAAGGGTGAGAAGATGAAGGTTAATCCTATGGGGGCCTTTGAGAAATAGGGGAAGTTGTTCCATATAATGGGAAAGAAGATGGCCTGAGTCTGGGAAATAGAGACTAAATCTGAGCATGACTCAAAGGCTGGGGAAGAGGATATGAAGGAATATATGAGCAACAAAGGTCAAGAGAATCTCAATGACATTTGAGGATGTAGTTCCAACAATGAGGGCTATTATGGTAGCTAGGGTGAAACTTATGCAAAATCTATGAACAAAATTTGTGAGGGTTCAAAGATGGTATTTAATGAAAAGGATGACACTACCAAGACTCTCAAAGATGAGAAGAAGAAAAACAATAGAAAGGAGGATAAAAATCCAAAGATAACTTGAGAAGAAGAAAAACAATAGAAAGGAGGATAAAAATCCAAAGATAACTAAGTGCCAAGGTAAAAAGGATAAGCCTATCTAATTGAAAGTACTAATAAAAGCGAGGATGAAGGGACCACAAGTAAAAAATAGTTTCCTATGAAGGATAATGTCACAGAGAGGGAGTTAAGGAAAGATGAGGCTTTATTTGATAAAAATAAGGAAGAGTTAAAGGATGCCTAGGATTACAAGCTGGATAAACATATGATGAATTTTCCTAATGTGGAACAAAATGTTGATGAGTTGGAATGAGGCTTTGAGGATGGAGAGGAAAATGATTTAGTTGAGTTCCTAGAAGACATACCAATTAAAGAAATCAATACTAAGCTTGGTAAGGAGTACGACAACTATGTTGTTGATGATTTTAATGAAATCACTAGGGCGGTATGAGAGGCAATCTTGAATTTTTTCACAAAGCTAAAATGCAAGATGATATTTCCCTCATGGTTGGTGAATTTGTCTAATGTGGACCAAAATGTTGATGAGATGGAGGGAGGTTTTGAGGCTAGGGAGGAAAATGATTTAATCGGGTGCCCATAAGACGCAATGATCAAAGAAACTAATACTAAGCTTGGCAAGGAGCATGACAACTATGTCATTGATGATCCCGATGAAATGGTTGGGGAGGTACAAGAGGGAAATATTGAATTTCTTCACAGAGCTAAAATGTGGGATGGTACTTCCCTGATGGATAAAATTTCAAAAGAGACTGAGTGTTGGGGTAAAAAGAATATGCCTAGAACTGAAAGTACCAATAAAGGTGAGGATGAATGGACCACAGGTAACAAAGAGGTCCTTGTAAAGGATAATATCACAAAGAGGGAATTAAGGAAAGATGAGGCTTTATCTGATAACATGAAGGAAGAGTTACATGATGCCTAGGGTTGTGAACTAGGTAAACATACGGGGAATTTGTCCAATGTGGACCAGAATGTTGACGAGTTGGGAAGGGTCTTTGAGGTTGGGGATGAAAATGATATAGTTGGGTGCCTAGAAGACACAAAAGGCAAAGAAATTAATACTAAGCTTGGTAATGAGCAAGACAGCTATGTCATTGATGATTTTAATGAAATGGTTGGGGAGGTGCAAGAGGGAAATCTTGAATTTTGTCACAAAGCTAAAATGCAGGTTGATATTTCCCTCACAGTTGAAACCTTGATGTATAATAGGGTGAATTCTTTGAAAAGGACAATAAGGGACTTGCAGGATAGCTTAGAGAAAGAGAAAACTAATTGATTGGGTCTAGAAGGTAAGGTAGGTGACATTCTAGGTAAAGTTTTAGATTATAAGGCTAAACTTCATCATCTAATAAAAAATAGTGAACAAAATATGAATACAGTGACTTTTAGTCTTTATGTTGTTGTTGCTAGTCTCAGTAAGTGGTGTATATATGTGGTCCAAGGCTTGCTTGCACTACTACTAAGAGAACTAGCTCATCTATTCTAGGAACCTAGTCTCCCCTAGGTTCTAATTGGCTTAGATGATTAACTAAGTCCAATTACAACTCTTCTGAAAGAGTTCTCAACCCTTGTGTTTAACCTTGAAAGACTAACACCTTTAGATAGTATAATCCTTTACCTTCACTTATAATTTTTGAAATAATTTTGAAATAAATTATTTATTCAAAATATTGGTCTTCTTGATAGAGGTTTGAAATATTTAACTTTTAAATTTGTTTAATGATTTTTATTAATTGATATAGCATTCGTTGAAATGTAACTTTTTTATTTTGAATTTTTAGTTGTCCAGTAATATTAGTTTATTTTTCAATGACTTTTTCCATCTATAAAGTTCTAATATATGGTGGATTTTTAATGATTGAAAAGAAATTATTTATTCAAGACTTGATTGGTCATTTTTGCAATAGTAGGAAACTTTTATCTTCTTGTGCACAAAACTCAAGAAATTATTTTACAAACTTTATACATTTCACTCTTGGAGATCAAATAATATAATAAATAATATCAACCAATCTAACAATGACTATAAATATCTTGTACATGTTATTTAATAAAAAATTGATTTTCAGACATTTAATTTTGTGCACACAAAACTCAATAAATGATTTTACAAACTTTATACATTTCACTCCTAGAGATAAAATAAAATCGTAAATAATGTCAACCAATCTAACAATAACTATAAGTATCTTGTACATGCTATTTAATAAAAAATTGATTGACAAATAAATAAGATTGATTTACATGAATTGGAGTGACACTTCACTAGCCTTTCAATTTCATTTATTATGATAACCTTGAAATTTGGGTCACATGTCACCAATAACCTTTCAATTTCATTTATTATGATAACCTTGCTAATATTAATTGCTTTTTAATTAAAAGCAGCCAATACTAGGGGGTTGGCCCTTAAACAATCAAATTGGTCAACTACCAGCAGAAAACCAACAACTAAAATTACCCCCTACCACTTACAAAACAAAAACATATAGTTTGAAAACATAACTAAAAGAGTATCAATAGGCCTGACATACAAATTGCCTATATTAAAATTATAAAAGCTACATAAATATATAAACAAAGGCATAACAACCTTAAACCGAGCCAAGTTTGACAACCAACTGATAAACAACATAAAAAACTAGAAAGAGAAAGCCATTAAGGCTTCTTAGCCTCTTTCCTCCCTAGGAGGATGTTTGCCCAATCTTTCGCAAGGAAGTAAAATAGTAATTTGGAACCCTCACTTGGAAAGTCTCCCTCCATATCTTTGAGCAAGTGAAGTGTGGTGGCAGCTGCATGTGTCACTTTGACAATGAACTTTGTCAAAAGATGCATCCTTTCTTCTAGCGCATGAATTCTTTGCCACACCTCATTGTTGGTCATCTTCTTGATGTCCACGTTGACCTCTTGCATGTTGCTAGGAACTCCATCAGCCTGCACCAAAGTGATATCCTGCACATTAAGAGGGTTAGCATTATCCTTGGGAGGAACCTTAACAGGAGAGGAAATCATTATGGGGGAGGGCACACTATCCACCGTATCAAGGAATTGGTATTGGGTTAAATCCACACACCCCAACCCAATGGTGGCAGAAACATATGACACCTCTTTCTTCTCCTTCATCCCTCCTCTGGAGCTAGACTAAGAGGAATCTAACACCTCCTCTTCCTCCTCCTCCATTCCCCCCCCCCCCCCCCCAAAAAAAAAAAAAAAAAAAACTTCTCTTTCATCCTTCATTTGGGGCAACATGTGTCCTTTGAGTCTAAATCCTCCTCTTGCGAGGCCCCAACTTTTAGGTTCCTCTTAGCATTGGGCTTAGCTAACCTCCTCGACCTCCTCCTACCCCCTCTCCTTTCCTCCTCCAACTCCTTTGGTTCCCTCTCTTTCCCTATATCATGTCTCCCTTTCTTTCCTAAAGGGGTGGGCTTCAATTCAATAAGGGACCCACTCGATGAAGGCTATGGGGTAGGGGCACTGGGGCGTGTGATCCTAAGGGGAACAAGTTGGGGTCGAGGGTTTAGATGGGAAAGAATATCAATTTCCACAATCCTAGGGGGGACTAGGGTGAGATGAAATTGATACAGCTGGAACATTAACCCTTGGTGTAAAATGGTAAAATTAACACCCTTCCTCATTTTTTCCTTGACATCAGTCACCAAATCCACTAAATCATGCAACAGAAAAAATGGAATGGAAATAATACCACGGTGGTGAAAATGGTTTAGGAGAGGAAAGTGGTAGTAATAACAGACACCATACCTCCTAGAGTTAAGTACTTCATTAGCATCAAACATACCTCGTTCCATGCCTCAAGGAGCTTTTCTCTCATAAATCCACCTCTGTGTCGAATTGGTTCCTCCCCCTCCAAAATGAAGCATTGCAGATTCGTTTCATCGGCCACCCTAGTCACCTTTTGCCATTTCCTTCCCTTCATTTTGAAACTCGTTGCCAAAGAGATGACTTCCTCAGGGATGTGGAATGAGATTCCATTTATTGTTACTCTTCAATCCTCCTAGGAATTGACAAACTATAAAGAGCAGTTTTCATTGTGCCCATTTAGCGCCTCCATAAATAGAATGAAGCCACCTTCCTTTAGCATATACCACACCAATGGATTCCTAGAATTCTCCTCTATCATGGATGACTCAATTTGTATAAGGTTGCCACCCATCTCTAGAAATTTCCCTAAGCCTCTCTTCTCCTTCCAAACCCAAAAACACTTACCAAGAATGACTTCACACTTAGGTAGAAAAATAATATCCCTTAAGCGAACATAATGATCATAATTGTTAGTAATTATAGTAGCGTCCCTTGTAGAAATTAATTTCAAGTGTTGACTACCACTATCTTTCTCCCAATCTTTTCCATCATTCCCAATGTACACTAACCATTTAAAATTTGAATATTTTCTCATCCCAGCGTACAAGAACATGCATAAGAAAATAATTAAAAAGCCTTTCATCGTAGACTTCAAAAATCTTTCCTTTTTGGGTCATGTGAATTTATTATTACCAGTACCATTTCTATCACTCCTTGCCATCCGTCTTTCATAACTTTCTCTTATCCTCTAACTAGCAGCTAGTCGCAAAAATTTAAAATAGTTCTCCAACTAGGATTCTTTATGCTTAATTTCTTTAGTCACTAAATCACTTACCCAATTTGGTAAGGTATTTAATTCCCTCCAATATCTTAGTCTCATCACCTTTAGGCCTAATGCCACCATCCCATCTGCCACACTATTTCCCTCTCGAAAGATATGATTCAAAACAAACCTATTTAAAAAAACTAATAAGAGTCTAATATCTTCTATAACACGTTTAATGGCCCATCCTTCCCTCATGTTACCTTTAACAATTTCAATAATGATTTTTGAACTGCCTTCAATCTCCACATTTTTCCATCCCACACTTATCACCAACTTTAAACCCCAATAAAGAGCCATCACTTCTGCAGTATTATTAGACACTTTCCCTAGTTGTCTAGAATACACCAATAGCATCCTACCCTTACTATCCCTAACCATACCACCTCCTACCGAACCCTCCTTTCTAGCAGCACTATCAAAATTGAGCTTAACCCAATTCACAAGTGGGGGTTTCCATCGTGTCTTTTTCTTGGCCAACAAATTGGAATTATCAGTTTCCATAATCCCCTCCTTCAAGTTCCAACCCTTGGCCACTCTGACATCCAACACACTAGGGGGAATGCCGGTTTTCTCCACTTGCTACAACTCATATTCTCAACCATAAGTTTGTAGATCTTGTCCATGATAACCTCCTCACTTATTTCTTCATTCTTGAACACTTTGTTATTTCTCTCCTTCCAAATACCCCAACAAACATGGGGGGGAAAACCTTCCACAAACTGACAAGTAGGGGGTGGGCAAAAGGGCCTTGCCAATTCTCCACAAATTGCACCATATCCTTGCTAAACACCCAATTGACCTCCAGCTTTTGTAAAAGCCTCCCCCAAACTGTGGAAGCATAGCTACAATGAAGGAATAAGTGAGTAATATTCTCCTCTTCCCTCTTACACAAGTAGCATCTATTGGACAGTTGAAAACCCTATTTCATTAGGTTATCAATAGTGAGAATTTTTCCACAGATGGTGGTCCACTAGAATATATTAATCTTTAGGATTAAATGATTGAACCATATATTCCCCTAGTCATTAGGTTCCAAACTTTTCTCAAACATTAGTTTGTAAGATGATTTAACAAAGAACTCCCATGATGAAGTGGCCTTCCAAATGAACTCATCATTCTGATCCATCCCTGGGATTTTGTACCCTTCTAGTAGAGCATTTAGCTTTTCTATCAGATTTCCTCCATCCGGAGCATTTTGTTGCAACTCCACGTTTCTCCACTTCCTCCTTGGGCCAATAAAATCAGCAACTATACCCCCATACCCCTGGAGGTGGTTCCGAAGGGACCCATACTTCATTATTGTCGACATTTTATCAATAAGCCACGAGTCCTCCTAGAAGTTAATCTGATTACAATTATCCACTAGCCACCTTACACCATCCTTCAACAGGGTTCTATTTTTCACAATATTTCCCCATATTTTAGATCACATAGGGAGATCATTTCTCCAGGTGTAGTGAGAGAATTTCAGGTTCCTCAAGTACTTGGCTTTCAGAATATTGCACTAGTTGGCTTCCTCCTTCATCAAGTTCTACCCCACCTTGGTGAGTAGCACATTATTTAAATCATATATCTTCCTTACTCCCAAGCCACCTCTTCTTTTAGGTTTACAAATTGTATCCCAATTTACTAAGCTCAACCTATTCTTCTCACTTCCTCTCGACCAAAGGAAGCTACGTTGTATTTTTTTCTAATTTCTCTGCCATACTCTGGGTAATTTTGAACAGCAAAAGGAAATACACAAGTAATCCCTGGAGGGAGCAAACAAGAAGTTGAAGCTTACCCACATTACTCAGGGTTTTTCCTTTCCAACCAATCAACTTCTTTTCCATCCTCTCCAAAATGCTATTCCAAAAGTTGTTGCTTACATGTTTCACTATTAAGGGGAGGCTCAGATACGTGTCTAGCAACACAACAATATTACACCCCAAAATATTAACAATCCCTCTCTGTTATCGGGGGGGAGGTGGGGTGTGGAAGAAGGACTCTTTACTTTTGTCCAAATTAATTTTCTGTCCCACATTGGTTACATATATCTCTAGCATAGACTTTGAAGCTCTAGCTTCGCCCACTGAGGATTCCCCACTTAGGAAGGTGTCATCTACAAACTACTGGATCACCTCAAGTGGAAGTGTGGATGCCGACTTTACACCTTTAATCACCCCTCCTTCCATTTTTCTCAACAACACCCTTCCCAAAACTTCAACAACCATGATGAAGAAATAGGGGGAGATAGGATCACCCTGTCTTAGTCCCCTCTCCCCACCAAAATTCCCCCAAGACAAAACATTCACCATCACTGAGTAATTGACAGTTTCAACCATTGATTTAACCATCTTTATAGTCTTTTGACTAAAACCAATTTTACCCATAACTTCATACAAAAAAATCCAATTAATCGTATCATAGGCTTTAGAGATGTCAAGTTTCAAAGCCATAACCAAATTACTACTCTTCTCCATAGAGTGCAAAACTTCATGGGTTGTTATGGTAGCATCAAGAATTTGGCATCCCGGGACAAATTTATTCTGGGTTTTCCCAATGAATTTATGCAACATCGATTTTAACTTGTTCACCAAAATTTTAGAGAAAATCTTATAAGTAGTGTTGCATAGACTAATCGACCTAAAATCAGAGAGGACCCCTAGGTCTTTAACCTTTGGGATCAAGGCAATAAACATTTTATTTAGTTGCTTAAGAAGATTCCCAGTTCTAAAAAAGTCATGAGCCGCCCAAAGGAGATCCAATTTAATAACATCCCAAAAGTGCTAGAAAAACATTAAGGGGAAACCATCAGGTCCTGAGGATTTGTAGGTTTTCATAGAGAAGACAACACTATGGACTTCCTCCTTGGTCACCAACTATGCAAGTTCCTCATTCTCTTCAACTGAGATAATAGTAGGCATGAAATTAATCAACCATCTTCTATCTTCTTCCCTTATATTTCTCTGCTCTTCCAAATAAGAGTTCTTGAAATAATATGTCGCCCAATTTCCTATATCTTTAGTTTAAGTGAGTTTCACATTGTTATCATTTTTTATATTATCAATCGTATTCCTCCTTTTACGAATTGAGGTTGATCTATGAAAAATCGCAGTATTCCTATCACCCACCTTGATCCATAACACCCTGGATCTCTTCTTCTAGAATGTCTCCTCTTTGATCATTGTATCCTTCCAGACCTTTCTATATTTATCCTCATCTTGAATCATATTCTCCAAGGTGAGGCCTTCCCCATATCTTTATGAAGCTCTTCTAACTTTTCTTCCACCTCCACCTTAGTCTTAAAGATATCACCAAAATACCTTTTCTTCCAAGGCCTCACATTTCTTCTAACATTCTCTAGTTTAGTAGCAAGCCTATACATAACAGTTCCTTCCACACTAATCCCCCACCACTTCATCACCCTAGTGCTAAAATTAGGGTGGGATTGCCACATAATTTCATATCTAAAAGGTCTTGGGCCCCCGTGGGACTCTTCTTTCTAATAAAAAAAGATGGGAACGTGATTCGAGACTGTCCTGGGTAATCCCATGAGAGGAGAGGAAGTTAGGCCCTCCCAACTAGTTGGAACCAAAAGTCTATCCAGTTTGACTTGGATAAGGTCAACTCCCTTCCTATTGTTCGACCAGGTGAACTTCACTCCACACATCTCCATATCCATTAAGTCATTTTTATTAATGAATTCAGCCAAATTCTTCATACTGTCATTGAAATCCATCATTCCTCCAACCTTCTCTAATGGGTATAGAGGTGAGTTAAAATCGCCCATACAAAAAGGTATTTTTATTACAGAAGAGATAGACAGATAGCTACTCCCATAGACAATTTCTTCCTTGCCTAGTGTTAGGTGCATACACATTGAGAATATTCCATATCTTATCACCCTTCTTATGCTCAATAATAACACAGTGTCTAGAACAGTGGATTAAACTTCCATTACCAACACTTGGATTCCAAAAGGTAGCCACTCCTCTTGACACCCCCTTCACTTCACTATAAAAAAAATTAGCCCCTAACCAAACATAACTAGCAATACTTTTCAAATTAGACATGGTCATTTTAACTTCCTGGATAAGAAGGATATCAATATTCAAGTTAGATAGCTACTGCTTGAGAGAAAACTGCTTTTGGGGGTTGTTCAAACCCCCCATATTCCATGATAGAATAACCATTTTCTACCCTTTGCTAGGGACTCCAAGGTAGGTTGCCTTCCACTAGCCAGCTCCCTTGCTATCTACTTCGTTCTTCTACTCTGTTTCCCAGACTTCCTTACATCCATCTTTAATTCTAATACCACCTCAGATTTCTTTGAAACTCTTGTCTGTCTTCTCTGTGTTTGCCACTTCCCTTCCTCATCTTCCAACGAGGCCAGTAGTTCCACCTTCTTAGGAATTGGGGGCATCTCTTCACTCCAACAAAGTACTCTTGCTGCCTCCCCCTCTGATTCTTTCGCTTTTCCTCTCTTTGAAGCTTTATCCATGTCATTCCCGAGTACCTCCTCAATCACCATGTTCCTCGAAGGAGTATTGAGTAGTTCTTCAATGCCTTGAAGAAAGGGAAGAGTCTCTTCTTCATAGAAGATTTAAACTTCCTCTAACCCTCCTTGTTGCCTTTCCAGTTTATAGGTCTCCTTAGAAGCCATAACCCTACAAGACTCCCCTACACCTTTGTGGAGCGCCTTCTCTTCTATCCTTACACTCTCCATCTCTCCTTGATGGGTAGTTTTCTTATCTTCTAGCTCCTTCTGCAGTGAAGAAATCTTTCCCTTCCCTTCCAACACTCTTACCCCATTCTCTAGAGACACGACTCCCTCTTCCCCCGTGTCTAAAGGAATAGAAACCCCTTCCTTCTCCCTTACCGTTTCCTCCTCAATCGACTTATTTATCTTTTTGCAATCAACTATCACATGCCCAAATGATGAGCATTTCTAGCAAAACAACCCTGCATTTTCATAAATGATGGGTTGCACTTTTTTACCCCACTTCAAGCTCAGAGTAATATACTTAGGGAGGGAAGTACCCACAGTCACATTCACACTGAATCTCGCAAACACCAACTTGGACCTCTTTATGTTACCATATCTACAACAACAAAATGTCCAAAAGAATTTCCAATAGATTTTAGGATCCTCTCATCATAAAACTCGAGTGGGAGTCCCAGGAGCCTTACCCAGACCAGTGCCATCCTATTTAGTTCTTTCGCCAGATCCAACATCGGGTACCACTTAGCCACTGCCAGACTATGTTTTCCATATGACCAAGACCCGACCATCACCATTATCATATCTTCAGCAGCCATGAATTTAAAGTAGAATAGACCCTCTAACATGGTTGAAACCGTCACTCTCCCCTTTAATTTCCATCTATGGCTTACCCACTTCTTGACCATCTCAATCGATGGACGAAAGGCAACAAACCTATTGATTAGACAGAGTTTCAGGTTGGCAGATACATTGTCAACTAGACTGTCTAGAACAACTATTTCCACTCCCTCATCACCACTAACCACCCGAGGGTCTTCCAACGACATGAGTCGTCTTCTCTCCAAGGACCACATCCTTCCATCTAAGAGCCATAGTGTGACTTGTATTATTCTCTTGGCCCACAATTGGTGCCACCGTTGACTCCACCGGCACCCCACCATCAGAACGATTAGTGTCAACACTTCCCTGGGTTACCCCTGACAAGGTCAGTACAAGTTGCAGGTCCGAGCAAGAATTCGGGACCAGGCTCGGCCCCTGGGGCCCAGACCCACTCATCCAAATTCAAATTGCGTTAGAAATGGAAAACTAATGAAAATGCTGATCGAATGGAATGTTGTGCTAATATTAATTGTTAATATTAATATGTTTTTGGCATGAAACTACAAATATATAAATATATTCAATAAAATTATATAATGATAAAAACATATATTACAACTCTTTTAATATCACCACGAAATAAGCTAAAAGAAAAGAAAAAATAATTAAACAAAACAAAGTTTAATAATCTAAAATTCTTTTTCAAAAACTATGTTCATAAAACATTTATTTGCAAATACTTTCTAATTTAATTATCAATTATCTATAAAACATTATTTTTATTCTTCAATTGGCAGGTACTTGACGCTATGCGTCCTTGTTCTTTTCTAATATCCGTAAATAAAATCAAAAGATGATTTTGCCATGAATTTCCTTTCGAATGGTTATCAATGTGGGGAGCAGAGATATCAACGTCGCCCGCTTGTCGGCATTCGAGGGAAATCTCTGGTTCATATCGCAATCTGAAAAGAGATTCGGACCGACTCCATTATTTGAAATGCATCTACTCTTCTTTCCCCTCTTTAGAATGGTAGTTGCTGATATAGAAGAGACAATAATATCTGCAACTACCTCTAAAAGAAACAGTTAGTGCTCCATTCCCTCAATTATGAAGGCATCTTCAGAAAGATAATAGACATTCCGTTTTTGGTAAGGGGATCCCAAAATTTAATGTAATGTGTTAATGAAATATATAATCCACGTTTCTTTTGCAGCTTATTGCCCGATAACCTCAGTTGTCTAATCTGGAGAGTCGTGGCACATGCAAAACATCAATCATTGTTGTATACTAATGACACATGCATAACATCAATCATTGTTGTATACTAAATCCTTTACGGATTCATTAGATATGTGATAGTTGTATATTATTAAATACTTATAGATTCATTAGATGTCTGGGCCCGCAAACCCATCTGGAAAAATTGTCGGAATGGCAATGACGTTGACAGGTCCGAAAATTTAACCCGTTCAAAGGTTGAAAATTGATACATTATTGCAGTTGCAGCGAGGATCGAACGCAAGACCTTCAAGAAACCTTTTCACTACGACATTTCCAGGTAGGGAATCCAACTCTTTTTTTATCTGGTATTTTTTCTAAACGAATTTCTCATTGAAAGTCTTTTGAGCCACTAAACTACTGATTATATTCTTTCTCAAGAATTCATAAATTGTTTGTTTGAGAATCGCCCTGCTTCGATGAAATGAAGAGAGGAATATATTTTGGTGGCTCAGCATATTAAGCAATTGAAAATAATTCGTTGATGTTGATGAAACAGTGAATGAATGATATTTATGACATTGATGAAGCAGCGAATACATATATTAATGAATCATTTTTATTATGAAAATTTAGGTTGAAGATAAGACTTATAGTTATAATTTTCTTTCAAATCTTCTGTTATAAATCTGAATAAGAAACTGGGAGTGGACCCATTAGATTAGTAACCAGTTGGATAGCAAAAACCAGCAGCTAAAATTGTTGGTTAAGGTTATCTTGTTGATTCAGCAAAAAGGTTGCATAGGAAGAGCGTAAACAAGTGAAGGTTAAGCTTTTGATTCTGACTTCTGATTGTGTAGCCTTTTGTCCATTTCTAAAGTCTTTTGTACATAATTAGGAGAGTCAAGAGTTTTCAATTAGATTAAAATTTGATAGTTAAGAAGTATTAAATATGGCTCGACAACGATACTTTATATAGTTGTTATTGGGATTTCAAATTTAGTGTAGAAGGTTTTGTTTAATTTATTTTTAAAATTTTTTGTGTGAGGAATATGATATTAATATTAAGATTTAATTATGTAATGTTTTAGTCAAATTTATTGATTCATATTGTAGTGGTTCAATGAATCTATTTCATTTGAGAACAATTGGTTCACTTAGTGTTTTAGTATTTCCTACACTACCAAAACGATACATTGATAGGAAAGATAGGATTCCATGAGATAAAATTTTGGTAATTAAGGAATACTAAGTAGGTTTGTGATTCAATAATAGTACTAAGTAGTTGTTATAGTGATTTGAAATTCACACCGAAGCTTTTGTTTAATTTTTTTTTTTCGAAAGTAAATAAAGTTGATAAGTAGGAAGTACTTTTTGTTGTGTGTGGGGTATAGTAATAAGATTAAGATTCAATTATGCAGGACTTTAGTCAAACTTTATGATTCGTATTAACCCATCTGGCTTGAGAATTATTGGTTCACTTAGCACTAATTCAATCTTAGATGATCTACACATGGTAAATAATAGGATTTCTTGAGTTGGCTGAAATTCCAATACTACAACTAACACACTTATCATGACATTTCCACCATGAAATTATTTATTTTTTAAATACTTTTTATATTGACATGTATCTTATTTATGATTTGCATTTTATGTGGTTTAATTATTCTATCTCACTTGAGAATTATTGGTTCACTTAGTGTTTTAGTCTTTCCTACACTACCAAAATGATACAATAATAGGAAAGATCAGAGTCCATGAGATAAAATTTTGGTAATTAAGGAATACTAAGTAGTTCTATGATTCAATGATAGTACCAAGTAGTAGTTATAGTGATTTGAAATTTACCTCGAAGCTTTTGTTTAAATTTTATTTTTCAGAAAGTAAATAAAGTCGATAAGTAGGAAGTACTTTTTGTTGTGTGTGGGGTATGGTACTAACATTAAGATTCAATTATGTAGGACTTTAGTCAAACTTAATGATTCATTTTGTAGTGGTGCAAGGAACCCATCTGGCTTGAGAGTTATTGGTTCACTTAGCACTCATTCAATCTTAGATGGTCTACACATGGTAAAATATTCTTAAGTTGGGTGAAATTCCAATTCTACAACTCAAACACACTTATCATGGAATTTCCACCATGAAGTTATTTATTTTCTAAATAATCTTTATATTGACATGAACCTTATATATGTTTTGCATTTTATGATATAATGCCTTTTAATTTCCCCATTTGTTTTTTATAAATACATATATTCTCATATCTTATTTCCTTGGATATTTTTCATTTGTGAGTCTCATATTTAAAGTGATGTGAGCTAAGTATTATAGTCTAGTGTGGGATTGAATTCTTTGATACTATCACTTAAAAAAAATTACTTTGTCTTCAAAAAATGCGTGGTCATTCTTTCACAATAATCACTTGTTTTGCTTTGTCCACATATTTCTTTTGCTTATCTCTTCTTTTAGTACTATTTTGAATCAATTACAACTCTAAATTTTAAATCTTTTTAGAGAACTTTTCACCCATTATCAATGAAATAAATATTTTATTATCTTTGTATGGATGTAAAGTTTTTACTTTGAAATTGTATATGATTAAATGTGTTTGAATTTGTTCCATCTACTTCTATTTTATATTTGACATATTAACTATTGCCCTAAACTTCACATATAAAATATTACTTATGCCATATATACAAACTCAATAGAGACTTTTTCAACGTAAGTTTCTTTTCATCTAGAATGAGATCATTTGTATTTAAGATTACTTTACTATGGGAAAAGACCCACTAGCCCGTGAGTGTCCAATGATCGTGAGGGTGTCGTGACACCAATTACCACTTTTAAAAAGCCCCCAAAAATGATAACACATGTACTAATAGCCAATCACACATGTACTAATAATTGATCATTTAAAACTTTCTTGATCGGTATTTTTTTTGGTGATCAGCTATTAGGGGGTGAACATAATGGGTATCAGGGGAGTGTTTCACACTCTACGACCTCGACAAAGAGATTCATAAATGTCTAAATGATGAAACCTTAGCTTTAAGTTCTTGAGTCATCTATAGAAATACATTGAAAAATTTGACATAATGCAACTTAAATTTAGGAAATCTAATTACACGAAATAAACCTGAACAACTACTAAATCTCTTCCCTTCTCGAACTAGCAAAATTTCTTGCCCTCCTTACTTAGTTCATTTATTCACTTTTAATTTCTTATTACTATATAATTTAGAAAATATAACCTTTTTAAATATTTTTTATTTTAATCCTAACTTACTCATAAAACCTATAAACTACCATTTTATATTGCTTTACAGCCTTTACTACTACTTTTTGCAAAATTTCCGATTAACTACCATACCAACTATTTTTATATAGGTTAGGGTGCAATGGAAGCCTTACACGTGCCACTTTCCAACGAAAAGTTACGGATTAATTATAGGTTACATGACAACATAATGATAATCTATTAATCAACATCTATGGTTTTTAGTTTTACACAATGATTATGATAGCTTTACATCCTTGATGTAAAATCTGATTAGTTAATAGTAAAAAATTAACTTGACGTCAATAAATTCCTTTTAAGTTTGCCAATTATTATATTAATTTGGTCAAATGCAGTCATGTCATCCCGAGCACGTTAAACTTGATTAGACCAGAGACTAATTCTCCCTTCTAGCTTAATTTATAATTAAAAAAATTAAAATTAGTGTCGTCTCATGAGATGAGATTAGTTCGTAAGTTTGCAACATATTATATCAATTTGGTCTTGACTCAAATACAATCATTTCGCTTTGAGCGCCATCTGGCGTACACTCCATTGACAAAATTCTCCCCTCCGATGATAAGACTAGACTAAAATATAATATAATCGAATCATAAAATAATTCCCTTGCGTTGTCGAGAGATTAATACAATCACGCTCTGTATGATCGACCATATCAGATACGCATACTCGTAAACAAATTTGAAACGGGGGATAGAGATAAAAGATGAAAGAGAGGCGTCTCAATAACTGAATAGAGAGTTACACATACCCACGTGTCCATAAACATGTCAGTAACCGGTTGCTTACCTGGCATTTGAAGATATCATTGAAGCAATCTACCCTGCGATTGACTGTTATAACCGGGATACCGGTGAATCCCGTCTTCGTTGTCGTATATAGCACAAATTGGAAAGATTTTAAATTATATAGATCTAACATTGTAAATCATTGTATTTTACGTATCACTTTGTAAGAGGCGGTTTGATTAGATGGAAAGATACTCCGGGCCCGCAAACCCTGCTGCGTAAGATTGCAGGATGCGAATCAGTTGCCGGGTGGGAACATAATTCCATTTTCCAGAAAATTTTGTTGAATGCATAAATTCTGCTCCGTCTTTTGGTCTCGTAAAGATTCAACTGCGGGACTTTTAAAAAGTGTTTCGACCTTGAATTTCGCAGGTACGAAATGTTTGGATTTTCTTGTGAAGTGCAATTCTATTAAAACTACTGTGAATATACATTAGTTTTTAGCTAAAAATAGTTTTTTTCGCCGATACAGAGTCTAAAATGTGCGAAGTTACCAACCAGTAAATTTGAATCTCATTTTTCTTTTGACTAGTCATATATTTTCTGGAAGCAGACGATTGTTTTTCGAAGTGCAACTTAGTTTCTGCATTCATCTTTTTCGGGTAGGAAGACTTTTAATCTATCTCTCTCTCTTTCTTTTTGCAAAAGAGTTTGAAGATACTTTCAGGAGACAAGGTTTCTGTTTATGAATGAAGCATTAGTTAAACTAAACTAACATTTGTTATTTTCGGTTTACTTGAATCGTACATTTGCTAGGGGCGCGATGTTGTCAGAAACATCGTAGCAGTTGGCTTATATATGCGAGGAGCAGAAAAACGAAGGTTTCTGTCTTTTTAAAATTTCACACTCCAGAATTAGCAACTTTTGGCTTAGTCGGAAGATTTATAGGCTCAATGTAGGCTAAAGCTTAAGCGAGAAAAGCATACACTGAATAAATGAGAATTTTGATCTCAATCTAATAATTTGTGGAAAATTAATGTCAACTAAAAATAATTTTTTTGAAGAGGAGGTTCACGACTATTAAACGTGTCTGGATGAGAGAAGAATTCATCATATTTAATGAAGGAAAATGAAATAATGTTTCACTCAAACTTAAATTGGATTTATCTTAGCCCGTTGTATATATTCGGTAATCTTGTAAGGTTTCCTTTTACCGTCCGTTTGGCAAGGGATATATTTCTTCAATTGGTAGCAAGTAGCTGCCTCTAGTAATCTTGGGAAAATGTTGGTTGGAACAGGAATAGGGAGCGAATTAAAAACAGGACTGCTCATACGCACATGGTGTAGGTGAATTGGCAAGGCTAGGTCTGCTCATATGAGCATTAGAAGCTGTTAGGGAGGTAAAAGTTTAAAAAGCTACTTCAAGTAAGTTGCTTGTAAGGTTAATTTGTAGAGGAAAAGGAGCTATGTTAGTGTAATTTAATTGCGGGAATCAAATCCCTTGTATTTGAAGATTCCAATTAACTGGTGACACACACAAAGGGTAAGTAGATTGCCAAGGCTTATTCTGCTCATGAGCTTTGGAACCTGTCAAGAAGATACAACGCGAAATGAAAAACTCAAGTCATTTTGCTTGCTATATTGACATACAAAAAGTTGGAAGCATATAGCCATTTAACACATGCTTTTTAGTTCACAGTTAAAATTGCATGTACCCAGCCCAGCAATCCACAAATTACAATAGATGGCTCAATAGTGCTACCATTATAATACTCACAACCAAAGTAACGAGAATTGCAATCGGATCGAAATCGGAAAGGCCGAATCAAATCATGAATTGGCCATGAATTGGAATTGAATTAGCAAATTTAAAAAAACCTTTGAAATTTAGAGATTTTAACAATTTAAAACTTTTTTCATGCACCCTTTATTGAATATAACTTAAACACACTATAACATCATCAAAAAGAAACCAACATACATAAACAAGGAACATAAATGATAAATCCATCACATACGTTACACGTAAAATGTAAATTGCAGCTGAAGTAAATAGAAATCATAGAATCACAATGAGTCAAATCATAGAATGTATGTAAGATGAAGATCAATAAGACATCAAATCATAAATGTATGTAAGATGAAGATCCATGAAACGTATGTCTATCAGTGCCTGTAAACAAAATGAAAAAACAAGGCTCTAGCATCATCCTCAAGCTCGGCCCTTTAGGGTTAAAACAAAGAGGAAAGGCAAAAAAATCACTAAAAAAAGATGTGTTTTTAAAAAAAATTGACTTGACTTTTTATCAAGTTGAGTGGGCTGATTTTTTGTGATTCATGCAGGCGATTTTTTGTATGAATCGCTGAATCCATGATTCATAGTGATGAAATTGCCTAATTGGTTCAATGATTAAAAAACAATCGGGAAGCCCAAATCAAATTGCCAAACTGGCAATTCATGCGATTTTTGGGCAATTCTCGTTACTATGCTTACAACTAGTTATTAGTGCTTGCACACCAACTGAAACAAACTTAATGAAAATCCTCAAAACTTTCCTCAATACAACCACCAAAGAAGTAACGATACACATCTGCCATCATAATCTGGTCGGCCATCTATGTGAATCAAATTTCCAAATTTGGGTTGCCTATCTTCATATTTGTCTTCTTGATTGGTCCCTCAAACCTTTCTTGTTTCACTGCATACTTGGTTAGCTACGAAATTTTGGGCAGCAAAAGATCAAGATCAAACCAAGGAATGACTTTGCCATTTAGGAGGAGGATATAAGAAGGAGAGGCCATTAGTCAAATAATTTAGAGAATGAGAGGAGGCACACTATTGGCAGTTAAGTAGGCCAATTTGTGATTCAAGACTTATGGCTAGGTGGGTTGCTTGAAGTAGATAACTTATATTTTAGCTTTATCTAAAGTATTATATCAAATCTGTAATGTTCTTGTCCTCTTTTAGGATCAGATGAATGGATGAAATGGTTTACTTGTGGGGAAGAGTATGGATGATGAACGATATGGATACAAATCTGCTTAGGAAAGCCTGTATGGATGGCCACAAGAGGCCGTACGGGATGCAAAAGAGGTCGTATGGATGCTAGGAAGGTCGTACGACAGTCTAGTCTATGTCACCCAATGGAGAAGTGACTGTATGGGAGGAATACTTGGCTCTACAGTGTCAAGAGAGGGTCATACGGTGGAAGGGATGGCCGTACGATGGGACAGACCAAGGTGGCCGTACAACAAGCCATATGGTGGGTGAAAGGGGAGGGAGTAAAGAAGGTAAGGGGTGAGGAAAAAGGCCGTATAGTGGTAAAAAGGGCATAAGCCGTACAATGCAGAGTTAAATGATATGGATGGCGGAGGGATTAGGGCCATATGGTCAAAGTATGAGTAGTACGAAGAATGATAGGAAGCCACATGGATAGGTATTGGGAACCAAAACGGAATACACCCTTGTTCATACACAAACATAATAGATCTTGATGAAAACCACACAATAATAGAGATTTGATGTGATTAATAATTGCCAGAAGATAATGCTCCGATTTGCCAGATCCGAGTGAAGTATTACATGCAACAACGGAATACAGTGAGGACTGAATCCCACCGAAACTACACGAGCCAAATAGGGAAGATCTTTCACTTCCGAAATGGTGAACAATTCCGAACTCCAACAGGAATTCGCAATACAGAGAAATTAATCCAAAAGCATACCGACTACAACCTACAAGTTGTGCTTAAATACCCGTTGGGAAACTTTCCGAGGGTGTACAAAGATAGCCGACGACGACACAAACTACGAAAACAAAAGTAAAAATGGGTCCGAGATATATTAAATCAATCGGCCCATTACAAAAGTTTGATTTTTTAAAAAAATTTTTTATAACAGAAACATTATAGTCATCCCATCCCAAATTTTGCTTGTCCTCAAGCAAATGCAACACTGGGTGTTGGAGAATGTGCTCGCCCTCCCACATCATGTCGTCCAACAGCAGGTGTTGCTAGTGTACCAAGTATTCCTTCACAGTGTGGTTTTGTAGGGCCCTCTCATGTACTTCGAGGATCTCAACAGGTTCCAAAATGAGTTTTCCTTCTTCATTGAGCGGCGGAAGGTTGGTAGCAACTGTGACATTTTGCCCTACGACTTTTTTCAAACAAGAGACATGGAAGACATTATGAATACGGCTACCCTCCGGAAGTTCTAGCTCATAACCAACTTCACCAATGCGGCGAGTTACACGATAGGGGCCATAGAATTGAGGTTTTAGTTTCTCCTTTCCCTTTTCCTTCAGCGAGGATTGTTGATATGGCTGGAACTGGAGATAGACCAAATCCCCCACTTCGAAACTTCTCTCTATTCTGTGTTTGTCGGCGTACATCTTCTGTTGATTTTGTGACCTCTGTAGATTTTCCTTAAAGCATCTCAGAATGTCTTGTCCCTCCTGAAGCTAGTCCCTCGCCCTTGGTGCGCGATTGTGTCGATGAAGGAAAGGGGTTCATACCTGTACAAAGCTTTGAAGGGTGCCATTCCGATGGACATGTGGTATGTGGCATTGTAGCAGTATTCGCCTAGATGGATCCATTTTACCCATGCTCGCTATTGTGCCAAAACGTAGTTTCGAAGGTAGCCTTCGAGCCATTTGTTCACAATCTCTGTTTGTCCGTCTGTCTACGGGTGCTAACTTGTACTTGGTGATAGTTCTGTCCCTGCCATCGGAAATAGTTCTGTCCAGAAGATACTGAGGAATTGTCCATCCCGATCACTGACGATGTTTCAGGGTAACCCATGCAGACGAAAGACTTCTCTAAAGAATAGATCGACAACTTGTACGGCCTGAAGGTTAGAGGGGATGGCGAAGAAATGTGCATACTTTGTCAATCTGTCAACCACCATGAAAATAAAATCCTTTCTGTTCACCTTGGGAAGTCCTATTATGAAATCCATCGATATACTTTCCCACTTACGTTCGGGAATTGGCAAAGGTTGTAGCAGCCCAACAGGTAGAGTATGTTCGGACTTGTTCTGCTGGTAGACCGTACACTCTCTTACATACTGCAACACATCCCCTTTAAGTCCTTTCCATGAAAACCTCTCCCGAAGACTTCTGTAAGTTTTGAGGAAACTCGGGTGTCCAGCTAGGGCTGAGTCGTGTACTTCCTTCAAGATTTTCTCTTTAGTTTGGATTTTGGCACCAAATATATCCGGATTTTATAATAGATGATATCATCCACCACTTTGTACTGATCATAGTGGGTGTGGCCATCCATTATTTCACAGCCAAATGTATTTTTGGAATATTCCACTAATAGATGTGCCTTCCAGTCAGTGGAAATTTGGTCTAGTGAGCAGATGGTGGGTTTCTAGGACAAGGCATCCGCAGCCACATTGTTTTTCCCTTTCACATATTCAATGTCAAAATCAAAAGCTTGTACCTTGCTTACCCATTTTTGTTGCCGTTCGTTCAAGTTTCGTTGCTCCAAAAAATATCTCAGACTATTGTGATCTGTACAGACGACAAACTTGACACCCACTGGATATTGTCGGAACTTCGTTAATGCATGAATGATGGCCAACATTATTTTGTCGTAGATGGAATATAGATGTTCTATTGGCGTAAGTTTCCTGCTCTCATAAGTGATGGGGTGTTTATCTTGCATCAATACCGCTCCAATGCCTTCCTTGGATGCGTCACACTCCAAAATGAATGGTCGAGTGAAATCAAGTAGTGCAAGTACGGGACAAGTGCTCGTGGCCTCCTTCAGCTTATCAAAGGTGAGTTGTGCCTTCTCATTCCACTGGAAAGACCCCTTCTTTGTTAGATCCGTTAAGGGTGCACTGAGCTGAGAGAATCCTTTAATGAACCTCTTGTAGTAACTGTACAGTCCGAAAAATCCTCGCAAATCCGTGAGTGATTTTGGGGTAGGCTAGTCAAGGATAGCCTAAATCTTCTCCTGATGCACTTGAACTCCATATTTACTGACAACATGCCCCAAGTACAATATTTCTGTCATACCAAATTCACATTTGGACTGCTTGGCAAATAAGGACTGTTCCTCTATGATACCTAAAACTTCATTCAGATGCTTCAAGTGCTCCTTCCATGTCTTGCTATAAATAAGATCATCAAAGAATACCAATAAATACTTACGCAATTGCTTGTTGAAGATGCGGTTCATGCATGATTGAAATGTAGCAGGTGCATTGGTCAATCTGAATGACATGACTAGAAACTCATAATGTCCGTAGTGACAACGGAAAGCAGTCTTTTGCACATCTTCCCTCATGCAAATCTCATGGTACCCAGAACGAAGATCTATTTTTGAAAAATAGACCACGCCATGTAATTCATCCAGCAACTCATCTATCCTTGGAATGAGATATCTATTCTTTATTGTTTTTTTGTTCAACACGTGGTAGTCCACGCACATGCGCATCATCCCGTCCTTCTTTTTGATCAATACCATAGATGATGCGAATGGGCTAGAACTGGGATGATTCCATCCTTTCTCTAGCAATTTTTGAATTGTCCTTTCGATCTCATCTTTGAATTTCTTGGAGTGGCAGTACGGTATGGTTATGACTGACTTTGCTCCTGATTCCAACTTGATAGTGTGTTCAAACCCCCGATGAGGTGGTATGCCAGGAGGAATATCCATGAAAACTTTATCATGTCTATTTACAACATCTTGAAGTTCATCATCCTGTGGAGGTGTTTGACGCCCCTTTATAGGTTTTGCCGAGTTAAAACAATGCGTAGCCCACACAACATCATCGTGCCAAAAAATTGCCTCCATTCAATGTGCAAGCACTTCCTTTGGACCTTCGTTTGCCATTCCTTGGAGGACAACCTTCTTTCCGTCAACAACAAAAGTGAAGTCTGTCCATTTGAAACTTTGAGTGTATTCATCAAGGGTCTCCATCCACTGTATGCCAAGAATAACTTCCATGTCAACCAGGTCCACTATGAAGAAGTCCTTAGTCATCGTGTGATTTGCCATTGTAATACTCAGCTGAGGAACAACGTGTGTGTAGGGCAGGAAAGTCCCTTTGGCGACCTTGACCTAAAAGCCTGCGTGCGCCTCCGTAGGTAGACTTCTTTGTTTTACCAAGGATGAGTTTATGAAATTTAGAGTAGCTCTGCTATCCAACATCACTGTAACCCTTTGTCCTTGAAGGGTACCTTGTATACGAAAAAATGTGCACTGTAGGGTGCCGGCCAAGGCAACGGTTCCTTCGCATTGTACCAAAGCGGCAATTCTCTCCGTATGGTTTAAATTGATGTTGGTGTCATTGTGGGGTTGGTTATCTTCGGCCGGCATTTCTTCCTATTCATCCTCATCATCGAACACGACCTCAATGTAATGGATCTTCCCCTTTCCGAGGCATTGGTGGCCAGGCTCCCAAGGTCCCTTGCAATTGAAACACAATTTCTTCCTTCAGAATTCTTGTTTGGTAGCTTCATCCAACGTTGGCTTCTTGGGCGGAGGTTTGTCCCTTGGAAACGTCAATGGTTTAGAATGTAACTTCGAGAGGATGATGCCGATGACAATGCTATACTCCGTGCTTTATTGATTGCTTCCAACAGGATGGTAGGATTGAACCCTTTTACCCAACCTTTCAGAGGTTCTGTCAGTCCGTCCATGAAGAGCACTACCCGTCTTCTTTCGGAAATGTCCATGACCAAAACAGAGAGTTTCTGAAATTCTGCAATGAACTAATCGACTGATCCAATTTGTCTCAATTGTGCCAATCTTTGAAATTAAGCTCCGGATCTTTCCCATCAAATCGTTCTATCAATCTCTTCATGAATTTTGGATAAGTATTTATTTGATCATGCCCTAATGTGATGGTGCCGTGGTGCCACCATTCATGCGCAACTCCCTCCAAGTGTAGTACGGCAAATTTGATTGCTTCTTCTTCTGGCATAGGATTCAGCTAGAAGTAGGTATTGACTTTCATTACCCACGCTTGTGCAGATATGGAATGGACAGATTTACCTTACTCAACTTTCTTCTAAGATCATCGTTAAAGTATCCTCTGTTTCCACCTCCTGAATATCTCATTCTCAGATCCGCGTAATCTTTGTAGGATATATCTTCTTCAAGATTTGCATTCTTCTAGTCTTCTCTCAGTTGTTCTTGCATCTCTTTGAAGGTTGGTTGTCTCCCTCCATGTTGTGCCTCCGTCCATGGTGGAAAAGTTGGCACGGAAGGTCGAGAGTGTGCTGGCTGAGGGTTTGATTTACCCAACACCGAGTCCGCGTTATGACCATTTTGTTCTTTGGATATTTTGTTGTCCGCCAACTTCTTGAGAGTTTCTTCCATGAGTCACTGTGTATCAGTGATCTATGCCTGATTCCTGGCGAGTTCCCTCAGTAGTACCACAAGTTCGGCATCGGTCGGTTCCGGTTCGGCAGCCATTCGATCAATGGAATGTGTCCTTCTTCTCTTCTGGCTATAAACTCTCATTCATTGTCCACAGACTGGCAAGATTGAAGCGCTCTAATACCACTATTATATTCTAGTCCTCTTTTAGGATCAGACGAATGGATGAAATGGTTTACTTGTGCGGAAGAGTACACATGATGAACGATATGGATACAAATCTGCTTAGGAAAGTCCGTACGTATGGCCACAGGAGGCCGTACAGGATGCAAAAGAGGTCGTACGGATGCCAGGAAGGCCGTACAATAGTCTAGTCTATGTCACCTGATGGAGAAGTGATTGTACGGGAGGAATACTTGGCCATACAGTGTCAAGAGAGGGCTGTACGGTGAAGGGATAGTCATACGGTGGGATAGACCAAGGTGGCCGTATAGCAAGCCGTATGGTGGGTGAAAGGGGAGGGAGTAAAGAAGGTAAGGGGTGAGGAAAAAGGCCGTACAGTGGCAAAAAGGGCATAAGCTGTACAATGCAAAGTTAAATGATGTGGATGGCAGAGGGATGAGGGTTGTACGGTCAAGATATGAATAGTACGGAAAATGATAGGAGGCCACACGGATAGGTATGGGGAACCAAAATGGAATACACCCTTGTTCATACACAAACACAATAGATCCTGATGAAAACCACACAATAATAGAGATTTGATGCGAATAATAATTGCCAGAAGATAATGCTCCGATTTGCTGGATCTAAGTGAAGTATTACATGCAACAACGGAATAGGGTGAGCGCTGAATCCCAGTAAAACCGCACAAGGCAAATAGGGAAGATCTTTCACTTCTGAAATGGCAAACAATCCTGAGCTCCAACAGGAATTTGCAGTACAAAGAAATTAATCCAAAAGCATACCGACTACAACCTACAAGCCGTGCTTAAATACCCGTCGGGAAACTTTCCGAGGGTGTACAAAGATAGGCGACGATGACACAAACTATGGAAACCAAAGTAAAAATGGGTCCGAGATATATTAAATCAATCGGCCCGGTACAAAAGTTTGATTAGTTTTTTAATTTTATAATGGGAACATTACAAAATCACCTTTGGCATGATTAATATTATTCAAAAATTCACCTTTAGCTTTTATTTTAGTTATAATGCCTCACAGAGCATATCTTAATCTTTGGGTTCCATGTATAGAAACACATTATATTGATGTAGATCTTTTTAATACTAGAATATTTTCTATGCAATTTGGCTACCAACTGCCATATACATTGCAAATCATTAACCTTGTAAATCATTAATGTAAAGATCTTCATGGATGAGAGGTTTCTGTTTTGATTCTATGGGTTGAGTTAAAAATAAAAAGCAATGCGTAATTCATGTCATGTTAGATAAATCAAAGCATATATTTTGGCTACAAAACCAATTTGGTTTGAGGGATGCATACCTCTTTTGACCTGGACTGCACATAATTTTGTGCTTTCTTGCACAAGGCAACTATAGCATCCTATTTTTTATGTCAAAGCCATTGTCCCACATTTATTAGGAAAGTTTCTTTCCTTGATAGGCATTTTGATATGAAGATTATCCCATATTTATTGTACGGCCAATATGTCTTCTTTTAACTCGGATTCAGAGTGTCATGGGTGCTTTTGTACCAAAAAATAAAATATAGATAAATATATAAATTAGTTCATATGCATAGAATAAACAAAATTTAACTCAAAAAATATTTACAATCCATGATTCATTACCAAATGTCAAATATCAACTGATAAATCAAAATGCTTTGTTGCTTTTCATACCCAATGTTTGAAATAGGCCAATAGTCAATATTTAAACTACACATGCAAATTCAAAATGCATCATTATATTGACCTCTCAAGTGCTCCATATGTGTCACTCTTGTGAGCAACACCTAAGTGCAACTAGAGGCAAGTGGATCATTCATAGTCATGAGAGACAAGGTCTTTTAAACCATTACTTGTGAAATATGGATCAAGAGAATAAATGAAAAATTACAAATTTACATACTAATAAACATCATAGTAGTTGACACACTATGAGCAATTACCTACTTGAAAATGAATGAGCTGAGGGTCTCTCTAATATATTTTTTAAGGCATGGTGTTTGTGTAATGATTTACAAGTAGGTTTGCCTAATATTAGAGTAACTCCATGGTTAGAAATTCTTGATCCAAAGTAGTGTTAGATGGTTGAACTGCTAAAGTCCCAATACCTAACCATTGTAAGCATCACCTGGATGCAGTGAGTACTAAGTGGACAATTCATGCTACTAACAAATGGGTTTCTGTGAACCACTAATGGAACATAAGTCAACAAGGTTGACTGGAAAACTACACAACTAAATATTAATTAAACAAATTTACATACTTAACAAGATTTCATAAAGATTTGGGTTTTGTTTTCTTTTTTGATCATTTTACTTATTTGTTGCATTCTTTTTCTCATTGTTTTCCATTTGTTTAGTTGCAGCCCTAGATTTTTGTTCCACGCAGCGTTCCCTGTGGACATGTCCCTGCCCAAAAAGGACAAGTTTCAGAAATGGGGACGTCCTGTGGATGGGGGGACGGGTGTGGGATGTCTCCCTTTGCCCCCCAATCCCCCTTTTTTGAAAATTCCTAGGAAACTTCCTGGAAACTTGTGGACTTAAGGAATTTTTTGTGTGGATGTCCGTACATCCTAGGGACGGTTGGGGATACCTCGGAAGTCCCCGAATGATTGGGCGTCCCCAATTTTATAGACAACGTCAACACTTTAAAGTGGCCCCCTCCTTCCAAGTTCACCCTAACATGCTTATTATTGTTTAATAGTTAATTCTCGCTATCTAGGCCTTTCTAATTAGTATTTAACAACATTATGTTAAGAATCATGGAATTAATATTGCTGTTATAGTCACACTACACGCTTATAATTATATAGCAGACTGTTTGCAAGGTGTTGGGAGTCTGAAAAGTGCATTATAGACCTAGAACATGCATCCTTGTGCCGTTTTCTAGGAATACACGAGTGCTAGGTTGGTTTTGGGTTGATCTAGGTCCTTTGTGGAAAGTATGGTGAATATCGGAAGTTGCATCAAGATACCGTCTTACTGTGACAAATCTATATCATGATCAAAACTGTATAGAGGACCTTTATGTATTAATATCAGTTGGCTTACAATGAATTGGAAGTGTAGTTTCAGAATTAAATGATAGTCGTGTGTTTTAATTTGGAAGGTGGGTTATTGTTCATGTTGCTATTAAAAATGAATTCTAAATTATGTTCTTGGGTATATTTCAAATTTTTATGTTATTATTTTAATACTACATGCACATTGACAATAATTCCAAATTATGAATGCATTATAGCATATTGAGCATTGAGTTTGATTATTGAAATGTTGTATGTTAAGGTTCCATGATGTTTAAATGACATGTTTTATCCATTTCTTTATATGAATGTAATGTATATATGCAAATTTCCCTATATATTTCATATTTTTGGATTTTCCCTATATATATAGCGGTCCCCATTTTTAGTCCCCCCCATCCCCAATATTGGCAAAAAATTTTGCTGACCCAGAAACCCGTCCTGCTGTCCCTGTCCCGGAAACTTGGGGGAACATAGGTTCCAAGTTAATAAATAAGTTCAAAACCGTCATTCTTTGTTAATGCAAAGGTTTGTCATCCAAAAACAAATTTGCATACAAGAGTGAAGTGCTGAAAATTATCAAATTAAGTCAAAGCAAGAGATATGTTTTTCATTTTCATTTCTTGTTTTTGTATGTACTTGTGTGTTTGTTGATTTCGTGTTTTGGTTTGTTTGTGAAGAAAAAGTGGGAATTTTCCTCCAAAGAATGCAAATATCCTTCCATATTTTCATCTTCCATATCCAATCCATCTCCAAATTTGTTCAAACTCGACATTTCCCAAATGCATAATTGGACTTCTAAAACCAGATTGCATATTTCTGCAAGATAAAAATAGTGAATTTTTACCATATGTAAATGCATCTCAAAAGCCCTATTTTGGGAAAAGCTCATGTTTTTAAAAACACAAAAACTCTCATCCACATTAACCCATATTCTCCCAACATGCGTTCTTATTCATTCAAAGCAAAGCCATATTTTGCCTACATGCAATTCACCTTGTAAAACCCGATTTTTGCTGTTATTGTCCAAAATACAAGCTGCTCCAACCATTTTCAGCCTTCCAAAGTGTTCAAAAAGTAACTAAGTCATACTTTGAACACTTACCCACATAGACCTGTCATTGTGACTCAAATCCCAAAGCTTTCATGGATTCAATCCCATTAGATGATGTTTTCATCCTTTGTAACTTTCATGTTGCAGCTCAAGACATGTCTGAGAAATCTGCAGGTTCAAAAGAAAAAGGAAAAATGAAATACTAGTATGATGAGGAACTAGCACATAGTTCCCCATCTTAGGTTTCATCATCCTTTGATGAGATAACAAACACATTAATTAGTTATGTTGACATGGTGGATTTCTTACAAAGGATTGAGACGTCCTCCTAGCAAGACATATTGCGGATCAAGAGAAGTAACGTTCACTTGGTCTCTACCTTTCCCATGGCAGCCCTTGAGCCTGAGTTCGTATGGAAATATGCAAAATATTTTGATGTCTAATCAAGAACAATCAAAGATGTAGACGAGAAAGTTGTCCTCAGCCTACATCCATATGTAATAGAAAAGATTTTCAAAGTTCCAAAGAGTGCAGAGTGCATAGATTTGACCAAAGAGAAATCTTTGCAGCTATGGAGTGACAACAATCATAATAACATCATGTACTCTAATGATAAGTGATTGATCTACAAGAGAGAAAACTTCTCTAGATGGCCTAAAATAATGCATAGGACTAATTTCTCCCAAGAAGTCAATGACTTGATCACTCTTTTGAGTAGAGTTTGTGGCCTCAAAGAATCTATAAGTTCATCTACTAGATTCTTGAAAGGAGAGAACATATCTTTTGGGATATATCATAAGTAAAACAATATGTGAATAATTGGTTCATGTGAAGAGCTGTCTCTCATTCCACATGAATTTTTATCTAGTTTACATTGTTGCAACTATGGAGGCATTTTCAGGTTTCTTTACCAAGGGAGTCAGGGCCTTAGTTCCAATTTGAAGCTATTATGAGCAACTCACTCTTACACAAGGTAAGTACCACTACAAAAGGGAGTAGGATGCCTTCTATGGGAATTTCACGTGTCACTTTGACAAAGATTTGGCAACAAAGAGGGTGTTTGAGGAAGCATGGAAAAAGGTGAGTCAATACGGGTACCTTTTCTTACAGTTTCCAACTTTCACCTACTTGAGAGTTGGATACTTCGAAGTAGAACCCTACACTTTATTGAGGTATCTTACTAACAAGATTATCCTCATCAAATTGGCAAGATAGCTCATGGCGGTGTAGGTGTATCAAACTAGTCAACAAAGGTTGGGATTTGGGATCTCCTCCACAAATCCTCTTCAGATAGGAAAGTATTCATTGACCACAGTACACAAAGCCAAGGCTATGGAATTTTAACTTCAGCTAATCACATTGAAGTAGTTCAAGTCCAAGGCAGATTTGACTACAGGGGCATGGACTCCAAAATGAAGAGAGCATTCACCTATGTTCACCGCATGGAAGATGTTTGGATAGATCTTTAGAGTGAAATAGATGGGACCAAAATGGACTATTGCTAGCTCACATTACAACAGATCATTGATCTCATCTTAGTCCCTAATATTGAAGGGGTTGAGGATGACGACATGATCATAGACGAAGAATATCAAAACAATCAAACTAAAAAGCTTTTTCCTACCCCAATCTTATGGCAGCATAAGGAATCAACTTTAATATTTGACCAATTTCAAGCCATCTTGATGAACACAAACACATGGCTGAAAGAAAGGGTTTTGAAGAGGATTAAATTGAAAGTTGCTGTAGATTGCAACCATTTTGGTCCTATGGGCAGGAAATCTTAGGTTGAGGGTAAGAAGAAAGATGATTCGTCCACTTCAGAGCCAGGAAAGGGTTTCAAGCCAAAACTCAGGGGAGGAAAGGTTGTCATTCCAACATCAAATTCTTCTCCAACTTCTTTTAAAGCACAAGAATCAAATGAGGAAGAAGTAGCGGTCCTTTCTCCTCCATAATGACCAAGAAATTAATAACCATGTATCCTAGGTGAATCGATCTTGTCTATATTAGATACTCATGCGGATTGTTTCTCTACAATTTTCGCACCCGCCATTCCTATTTTTGAAGTAAACACTTCAACATTGCCTATTTCTTCTGTGGCTCCTTTTGTTCTTACAATGAAACAATGTGAAAATATGGAAAATGTGTTTGAAGCTTTCTCTACTTTTCTTTCTCTCACAGAGGACAAGTTTCTCAACTTGATACCTTGACTGCAAAGTTCAAAATGTTTATGTCAGAATCATCACAAATAACACCCATGATCTTAGTTGTGCAAACAAAGGCATGCACTATGACAACAAAGATACAATCATGATCAATGTTTGCCATAACCATCATCCCAGTCTCAACTGAAGAAGGTTTTTAGCTTACTAGTATGGTTAAGCAATATTACTCTAAAGAGGACGAAGATCAAGTTACCACCAGATGATCTTTTTCCAAAGAGGAACAAATCCAAACTTCCAGTGCATAAGGCAAAGGTTGTCTCATGAATCCTAGTTGATTATGAGAAAACCAAGTATGCTGAAATAGCAGAACCTTTGGTAGACAAGCTGTCTGAGGAGTTTCATCACTCAGATTACAAGTTCACAAAAAATGAACTTGGATGACAATTACGGGTGGGATACCAACATGATGCACAAGATGCAGTTTCTACCTTGTCTAGACAAAATGATGAAATCTAGGAGAAGAAGAACCAACTCAAGTTGGAGAATACTTGCCTTTCATTCCGCAACAATCTTCACAATTTGTTTTCACCTCACCACATTCAAAATAGGTGAATCAGAGAGTTGAAGCAACAAAAGCTTGGTTTGAACAAATTATCATAGAGGGAGCTTAGTCCATAAAAGTCACACAAATTTTTTCAATGTCTCAGGGGTATTGTAGAAAGGCTTGAGGATATGCATTCTTCCTTTAACCAAGAACTAAAAACCTTTGACGAAGCTCTAAGTGTATGGAACAAAATTCCAAAAACTGGCCTAGATGTCTTGGTCACATATGATATCATCCCATTTGTAGAGATGTTCTATAAATACCAAGGGCTTTTAGGTTACAAGGCGCAAGTTATTGAGAGGCTGATAAAAACTCGGTACAAGAAGCTGCAATACTTTGGAAACTGACATCATGGATGATCTAAAGCAGATGAGGTGCAAGATACTCACTGAGGACAATAATTTAGTGATAGAATTAGACATCACTTCATAATTCATCAATAGGGTCAATGCTGAATTTGAAGCAGAGGATTTCAAAGTACATGTGATGAACAATTCTAAACCTGCAAGTTTTCAGCAAAACGCCTATGGCAATTTATTACAGTGAACTACCAAATCATCAAGAAGTGTAACACTGCGACAATCAAGGTGAATGCAATTGCATAGAAGGTGGGAATTCCAAATCCTTCAATGCTTCATGATTGTATTCCAAAGTACAAGGCCATTGCTGATAATCTTCAAGATTGATTTAACATTTTTCAACTTTTTCTTCAAGTTTGTTTTAAGTGTTTTCAGCCTTGTCGTTTCAGAAGATAGGTTGTGTGTAATTCTTTTGCATGTAATCCAATTACATGTACCTTCAGTCATGTAATCCAATAAATCTTCTTTCTTAGTTTGACTTAGTCCAAGTGGTTGAGTTTCTCCCACCTTTTTCTCCATCTGTCTCTTACTCTCCTTTGCTTATACAAAGGAGTGCCCTTTATGTAAATAATCATCTTTTTTATATGCAAGAGAGATCTGTCATTTTTGTGCAAATATAGCCATGATTTGTTGTACAAATTTAAAGAGGAACTTGTTTCAAAGCTGTGTTTGTGAACTGAAATAGCTTATAGGCTTAGAATTTAGAAATCATCTACTTTTGTAAGTCTGTGTGCCCCAATAATAGAGATTTACCTTTATAGAATAGAATAAATAGATATAGATCTAAGCCGGTATTTTTTCAATCAGCCCGTTAATTGGTGTTAGTTTATCGGTATCACTGTTTCCAATTTTAAGATAAAAGTGTGGTAAAGAGATCTATCTTGCCCATTACCTGCTTCGTGAGCAAGTGGATTCTTTCTTGAAACAAGAGGAAAGAATATCGGTAGCACCCCTTTAAAAGTATCTCTAAACTTCTTGCTTACCTTGAGTTTATCCAAGGAACAGTGAGAAGAGGGAGCCTTCTCTTTAAGGTAGGAGAGGTTTTGTCTCACACACTGTGGTTGGTACTGTTGGAAATATTCAGGATAAGATAGGTTACTGAGAGGGGAGGGGTGAATCAGTAACTTGTAAAACTTTCAAACACTTCAGCATTTTAGCCATTCATCATTCATTCATTTAATCTACTGCATAAGTGAAAGAACAAATATTCATTGCACATGTACACAGAGATTTGGTGACCCAGAAACCTTCCAAATAGAAAGTAAAACTGGGGTGAGGATGATGCCCACAAAACTTTAATACTACAGTATAAAGTTGGCCTGTTAAGGCTTACAATGATCACTTCTGATGATCTGTGCTGTTAGGAGCAAGTAGGACTGCTAGATCCACCTTGTTAGAGGATTTACAAACGTACAGTAAAGTATGCACTCTGTTAGGAGATTTACAAAAAGACTGTTAAGTCTACCCTGTTAAAGGATTTATAAACTGATTCACCTGTTAGGATGAAGTAGTGGATTTGCTTACAACTGTTTGTTGATAAGATCCTTTTTGTATTGATCACCTGATGTGGTAGATATAACTTTTTTGCTCCTATGTTGACCTTGTTGTATTCCTTTTATTCTGCTGCTGATTCGCTTTCATTTTTCTCAAAATATAGCATTACCTTTTTCACATGCGAACATCACTCTCTTTATATTTTCATACACATCATACCATGCTACAAATGATATTATACATTACATATATATCATACCATTATTTACAATTGCAAGGTCGGCCAAAACATAAGTGAACAAAACATTACTGAGTCGGCCAGATAGTAGAAAACTCGGGTTCCTCAAGCTGACTCGGTGACCTTCTGATACTCGGCATCCACTACATTACTCGGCATCATCATGCACTCGGTAGAAGTAGAGGCTCGATTCATACTAGCCACACAACACTGCTTGGAACTCGGTAACCATTGGTGACTCGGTAGATATAGTGTCACTCGGTAGAAACTAACTTCTTCGTTTACCTGCTTTGCTCGGTGAACACTGAGTTCTTCATTTACCTTGCTTTGCTCGGTGAACACTGAGTTCTTCATTTACCTTGCTTTGATCGGTGAACACTGAGTTCTTTGTTTACCTTTTTCACTCGGTAAACACTGCTGAACTTCTAAGGTAACCACTGAATGCTCGGTATACATTGTAGACTAAGTGATAAGCTAGATAAGCATTCAGAATTGAATATGTTTTTGCACTAATGACAAATATATAATGATTCCAACAATCTCCCCCTTTGGCATTAGTGACAAAAACACTTATGAGCCAAAACTTATGTGCAAAATTTGACGTACTGATTTACATATATCTCCCCCATACAATATGCACATAGTATTTACAAATATTTCTATCTTTACACACACGGCTTTCTTATTTACATATATCTCTATCTCTTCTTTGGTACTTTATCTCCCTCTTTTTGACAATAATGCCAAAGTAAACAGTATGTATTTACATAGAAACACCAAAATGAGAGATAAACTCAGAATGTACCTTGAGAATAAGAGCCAAAGTCTTATCCAAATTTTCTTGCAAAATTGTGCAGGTGGAGAGTGCTATTTGAACTTCAGCTGAAAGTTCAATCATGTGATCTGCAACTGAAAAATTGTTGTCATGGATCAATGCTTTGGAGTAGACAATGTGTTTCTGCATTGTGTCCATGATAGGAAGGATCATATTCTAAATGTCAATCAAGGTATGTCTGATCCTTGCTTCCTCTCTCAACAATTCTGCCTGCTTTTCTGACAAAAATCTGATTCTGAGATGATGGGATGAACTTGAATTGGGGTCAAGTTGCAGCATTTGGGCATTGACCTTCATATCCTCATCAATTTTATTCAATTTTTCTTTGATCTCCTTGGTGTACTTGGTAACATCACAAAGTTTGGCAAAAAGTGAAGTTACATTATTAAAAGAATTTTCAAGATTGACCAAAATTGTGGACAATTCTACCTGTTTTATTGCAATGTGCTGAGCAATGTGCTCAAGCACCTTATTATCAAATTTTCTTTCAGCCTTTTCAATCAATTTTTCTTGACCAGAGGTGTCCTCATTGAATTTATTTACAGCCTCTATAGCATCTGTAATTATATTCTTTGCATTTTCAATTATTCTATATTCCTTATCCCTTTCAGACCTTAACTGCTTCTGCGTAGCCTTCATCTCTATTAGTTGACTAGCATACCTCATTTCTTCAATGGTAGCATTTTCATAGTCAATCTTTGGAATCACTATCTCTGTGTCTAAGTCAATATCTTTAGGAATTTCCTTTCCAGTGATCAGAATTCTTAATGGTTGCTTTTGTTTGACTTCTGTGATGATTGGTTTGACCTTAGGAATAGACACAATAGTGGAGATGGAAGGACTAGCAGTGAAAACTGGGATAGGACTTGAGGATTGAGTGCCAATAGGAGTATTTATCGGATCAAAAATTGGAATACTTCCCAAAAATGATGATACACTCGGTAATGCAGTATCTGATCTAACTGGATTTGAAGTAGATACAAATAATGTTGACAAAATTGTAGAACAGGCTTGAATTGATGAAGACAAAGTTGTGGAACTTACTGTTATTCTGATTGATGATGATGGATCTGAGGAGGTTGGCTCGGTAGTTGAAGAAGTAGCAGTCAGCTCGGTAGATGAAGTGCTTGACACATCTGTTTTAGATACCTGGAGCTGGGAGGAGGCCGGTGAAGATTGAGCAATTGATGTGAAAATTGTGCTCACAATCTCACTTGAATTGAGGATTGAGTGCCAATAGGAGTATTTATCGGATCAAAAATTGGAATACTTCCCAAAAATGATGATACACTCGGTAATGCAGTATCTGATCTAACTGGATTTGAAGTAGATACAAATAATGTTGACAAAATTGTAGAACAGGCTTGAATTGATGAAGACAAAGTTGTGGAACTTACTGTTATTCTGATTGATGATGATGGATCTGAGGAGGTTGGCTCGGTAGTTGAAGAAGTAGCAGTCAGCTCGGTAGATGAAGTGCTTGACACATCTGTTTTAGATACCTGGAGCTGGGAGGAGGCCGGTGAAGATTGAGCAATTGATGTGAAAATTGTGCTCACAATCTCACTTGAATTGAGGATTGAGTGCCAATAGGAGTATTTATCGGATCAAAAATTGGAATACTTCCCAAAAATGATGATACACTCGGTAATGCAGTATCTGATCTAACTGGATTTGAAGTAGATACAAATAATGTTGACAAAATTGTAGAACAGGCTTGAATTGATGAAGACAAAGTTGTGGAACTTACTGTTATTCTGATTGATGATGATGGATCTGAGGAGGTTGGCTCGGTAGTTGAAGAAGTAGCAGTCAGCTCGGTAGATGAAGTGCTTGACACATCTGTTTTAGATACCTGGAGCTGGGAGGAGGCCGGTGAAGATTGAGCAATTGATGTGAAAATTGTGCTCACAATCTCACTTGTAGAAGCTATCAAACCTGCTGAAGCTGACTCCAACCTAGATGATGTGATAGTTTTAGGTGGAGAGTGAGGAAGGGATGCAATAACTGCTGCTGCAATTTTTATTGGATCATCTTCCTCCTTATCTTCCTCTTCAACTTCTTCCTTCATTCCTTCTTCCTCCTTGTCTTCTCCCATTAATACATGCAGCTCTCCTGGTGAGACTGTGATGGATGGAGTGCCATCAATATTATCACTGTCACTGTTGTCATCATCCTTGATTTCCACTGGGTCTTTACTGGGCTTATGCAGATGATAGATGTTTTTCCACATGTTTGTAGCATCATTTACAACATGCTCAATATCTTTGATCAAAATTAAACATGTGTGAAATCTTATCATCATCTTACCTTCATGGTTTTTCATTTCAGTCTTTACTTTTGCTCCAGTGAGACTTGGTCGAAGATTCTTCAGAGATTGCTCATAGATGTCTTTTACCGCTTGGGTGGCTGACTCCCATCTCGGTTGCAATCTCTCCAACAGTTCGTTTGAGATTTGGGAGGCAAGCTGGTTCGGGGAGTATTTCCATTTACCCATCTTGTTGAGTACCAGTGCCTCAATCTGCATGTTCTCAGCATCTGTTCTTGTTTCAAATTTCAATGCCTTGAAATTTGTGATGCCTGCTCCGTCTTTCAATTGTTTAAGCCTTTCTTCAAATGTGGGTGCAGGCCTAACCAGTATAGGTTCCTGCTTACCTTTTCTGGTTCTTCTTGTGAATACTGCAGTAGGCTTCTTCTTAGGTTTGGTAATTATTGCCTTTCCTTTCTTCTTCGGAGGTTCTTCTTCAAATTTTTGATCTTCTTTTCCTTCTTCTCCTCCTTCTTCATCATCTCCTTCATCCTCACCTTTTCCTTCTATTAGCATAAGAGGGCCAGATGCAGTTTTCAATTTTGCTATCTTCCTCTTGCCTTTGCTTATGGCCTGTGGTAGCTTGATTTCAAGCTCAATTCTGGCCTTTGCTTCATTATAGATTCCAAAAATTGGTTGCCTTAGGTCTACTAGCTCATTTACTAGTGCTTCTATGATGTCTCTGGCTTCATCAATATTTACCTCATAGGGAAGAGGTTTTACCCATGCAACTCGGGGTCTGATTGCCTGGATGTACACTTTATCACAGTCAACCATGAAGCATACATCATCTCTGTAATCTTCAACTAATTTTGGTGGAATCCAGAACCTGTTATTCATTCTCTCCTTGAAATCTTCAAAATAACTGTCCATGATGCTATCAAAATTTTCACCCATCTTTGCTACAAACTCATTTATCTGATACAAAATTGGAATGTCTTTCCTCCATATGACAGTTCCTTTAGATGGAAAGAATTTTTGAGCGTAGAAAAATAAACAGATCAACAGAGAACCGAATTTACAAGGTTTATTCTTGGAAGTCCTTATACTATCCATATTTTTATTCAATTATCTCAAAAATACTTCGGACAGATCAAATTCAAGGTTTTTCTTTACAATCTTGAGGGCTAAATCCACAGCTTCACAAGGTACACTATTCAATCTACTGGAACTGTATAATTTATATGCAATTACATGAATGCCAAATCTTAGTTCGACATCTGATACAGTGTTGACCTTTAAACCTCTACTGTCCCATTCGGCTAGGGTTTGCTTCTGTAGCTCCTCCCGACCTAGGGTTTTGGTGGCTTTTGTTTTACTGAGCATATGGAGACCCGTGATTTTGTGAATCATCTTCTTTGTGATTAGCACTGGCTGCTCTAACCATAATTGTCCATTATGCACCCGACTCAAGATATACCTAATCCATTTGGTTTGGAAGTTTCTAGGCAAATGCAAGATATGAGTCAAGCCTTTGGTTTCAAGATGCTTGCACTCAGGTTTTAGAGAGCCATCTACACTCATTTCACCTAGGGCATTGTCCATCTCTAGGTTTTCGATTTCTTGAATAGAACATTTGAAATGAGTACGAATATCATTGATAAGAAGTACCTTAGGTGGTATTTGTGATTGAGCTCCGGTTGGGTTGAGTGATTCTGCAACGGCCGAAACAATCTTGAAGTTGGGCGCTTTCCATTCTGTACCCTTTACCAACATTTTTGAACCTCTTTTTGCCTTGGTGCTGCTGGTGCTTGCGGATGCCATAGCTGCTCGATAAGTATAAGAAAATCTTGAACAAATTCTCCGCTTGAAAATTACTTGAAATCGCTTGGAATTTGCTTTGGATTCACTAGAAATCTTTTAGCTCTGAGATCGCGATGAAGAATGAAATCAAATTTTGCCCTTTTGACAAAAATACTGTCATTAATGCTCGGTACGAAGGTAGATGAGATGACATAGTGCTTGCCAGTCTGTCATTGATTTATTCGGTAAAACCTTGCAACTCGGTTTTCAAACAAAATCTTTGATACTCCTGACCTAGCTCGGTAAGGTCTTTAACCAACCTTGCTCGGTAGATGCAACACAGTGAATGATAACTTTTCTTTGGTCCTTGAATCTGAAATACTGATTGATCATTTGCACTGTTTCACTCTGGAACTGCTTGAGATATGGCTTGATGATGCAGTTCTTGATTCTTCTTAAATCTAATTGGAAATGGTGGAGTCACCCATTTCTTGAGTGACATGACCATCATTTGAACTGTCTTGCTCAGTAGACTTAGGAATCCATTGTTGTCTCATTTGCTTCCGAATGTTATCTGCTTTAGCTTTTTTTTCATCTTCAATTCTTCCAGTATTCATGCAATTCTTGGCTATATTACCAAGTTCAGTACATGTGTAACATCTTATGGTTGTATCCTTCTTTCTTAGGTGATGTCTTGCACAGTTTATCCCAATGTGTCCATATTCTCCACAATAGTGACACCTACACCAAGTATTGTAGTCCCAACCAAATATTGCTTTAATAATTTGTTTTGCTAGATTGAATGTTTTTGATTTACATTCAGATGCCTTGTGACCTTGTTTCTTGCATTTGTGACATTTGCCTTCAAATTTTGGTTTCTCTTTGCATTCATTAGTTTTGCGACCATGCTTATTGCAGTTGAAGCATTTGCCATTGAATTTTTCTTTTTCGTTACTCCAACATTTTTTTGATGTATGACTTAACTTACCACAGTGATTGTAAGTGGGTCTTTGATTCCTTTGGGCACCTTGTTTGGAGGATTCACCTTCTTCCTTATATCCAAGACCGGCTTTACCTTTTGTCTATGAAAGTTTTGCTCACTTTGCTGATTTAATTGAGTCATGTCTGCTTGAGATTTCATCATTCTCTCATTGATTTTCTTTTCAGTGATCAAGTCATTTTCCAAACTTTCATTGATTTGTCTTTCAGATCTTAGATCACTTTGTAAGCTTGCATTGATTTGTCTTTCAGTGATTAAATCATTTCTCAAACTTTCATTCTCAGATCTTAGATTCATAATTTCTTCATTTGTATTAGATAGTTGACCTACAAGATTTTCATGCTGAAGGAATTGATTATTACTTACCTCTAAGTCTTCATTTGCCTTGTTTCTCTGTTCCAAAACTTCACATAGCCTGATTGATTGGATTTCTTGTTCTCTTTTAAGCTTCCTTACTTCTTCCTGCAGAGAACCATTCTTTGCTAGGAGTTCCTTGATTGCTTCATTAGCTTCATTTGAACTGCTTGATGGTAAAAGGTCTTCAATCTTTTCTTCAACATACTGATGATCATTCATTTGTCTTGCAAGTTCCTTCTTTATTTTTAGAGATTGAGAAAGATGCTCCTTTGCTTCTTTGAGTTGAGCCATGGCCATTTCCAGATCTAGCTTTTCGTTTTCAATAGATTTGTCAAGTTTGAATATCTCCATTGTCCTTGATCTTTGCTCAAGCTGTCAAACTTTATCCTGTGAACCACAAAGCTCTGACACCAATTGTTGGAAATATTCAAGATAAGATAGGTTACTGAGAGGGGAGGGGTGAATCAGTAACTTGTAAAACTTTCAAACACTTCAGCATTTTAGCCATTCATCATTCATTCATTTAATCTACTGCATAAATGAAAGAACAAACATTCATTGCACATGTACACAGAGATTTGGTGACCCAGAAACCTTCCAAATAGAAAGTAAAACTGGGGTGGGGATGATGCCCACAAAACTTTAATACTACAGTATAAAGTTGACCTGTTAAGGCTTACAATGATCACTTCTGATGATCTGCCCTGTTAGGAGCAAGTAGGATTGCTAGATCCACCTTGTTAGAGGATTTACAAACATAAAGTAAAGTGTGCACTCTGTTAGGAGATTTACAAAAAGACAGTTAAGTCTACCCTGTTAAAGGATTTATAAACTGATTCACCTGTTAGGATGAAGCAGTGGATTTTCTTACAACTGTTTGCTGATAAGATCTGTTTTGTATTAATCACCTGATGTGATAGATATAACTTTTCTGCTCCTATGTTGACCTTGCTGTATTCTTTTTATTCTGCTGCTGATTCGCTTTCATTTTTCTCAAAATATAGCATCACCTTTTTCACATGCGAACATCACTCTCTTTATATTTTCATACACATCATACCATGCTACAAATGATATCATACATTACATATATACCATACCACTATTTACAATTGCAAGGTCGGCCAAAACATAAGTGAACAAAACATTACTAAGTCGGCTAGATAGTAGAAAACTCGGGTTCCTCAAGCTGACTCGATGACCTTCTGATACTCGGCATCCACTACATTACTCGGCATCGTCATGCACTCGGTAGAAGTAGAGGCTCGGTTCATACTAGCCACACAACACTGCTTGGAACTCGGTAACCATTGGTGACTCGGTAGATATAGTGTCACTCGGTAGAAACTAACTTCTTCGTTTACCTGCTTTGCTCGGTGAACACTGGGTTCTTCATTTACTTTGCTTTGCTCGGTGAACACTGAGTTCTTCATTTACCTTGCTTTGCTCGGTGAACACTGAGTTCTTCATTTACCTTGCTTTGCTCAATGAACACTGAGTTCTTTGTGTACCTTTTTCACTCGGTAAACACTGCTGAACTTCTAAGGTAACCACTGAATGCTCAGTATACATTGTAGACTAAGTGATGAGCTAGATAAGTATTCAGAATTGAATAAGTGTTTGCACTAATGACAAATATATCATGATTCCAACAAGTACTCCTATTTTTCAATGAAATTTATACGAATTGTCATTTTTAAAATATCCACCCAACAAATCTGACATAAGGGTGCTTGATATCATTTACAGTCATTACTCTCCTATCCCATTTAGACTTTGTGAGCTTCTCAACAACACTTTTCTTAGAAGATTTTAGAGATGGGGTTTCTTCAATTGCATTGAATCCATTAAGTGCATGAATTAATTTCTTAGTTATCTTAATAGGTCTATCACTGAACCATAAAAATTGATCATGTATCTTTCTCAAAACGATTCTAACTCACTCCGGTTTATTAAATATACAAAAATCCACAAACTGTGCCAATTTGGTAAGTTCTACCTTTTTATACTCATCCTTTAGTTTTGTTTTATCTTAACACAAAGATTTAAATTGCTTATAAATGAGATAGATTAGATTTCCACAATCCATGCCAATGCTTTCAAATTTATGGATTTGATTGTGTATAGTTTTTAAAAAATCAAAACCGGAAATATTGAAAGCATTGCTTGTAAATGTCAAAAAAACTTTTTGATTGGATTTGGATGTTAAAAAAACTATACACAATCAAATCCAGAAATTTGAAAGCATTGCTTATAAATGTCAAAATCACCCAATTCTTTAATTTTACAGTGGATATAATCTCATATATTTTTAACATGAAGAATTTCAAGCGATATATGTGACAATGCATCTTCTGGATCATTCTTAGTTGACTTAAATGTGTGTTTCTTAAATTCACACTCATGCTTGTCAACAATATCAATGATTTTTGCTTTTTCCATTCTTCTCTGATGAATTTAAAAAGCCTTTACAAAGATAAATACCGCTTTCCGCATTCTAGGGTGAGACAAAAATTAATTCATAGCACGATTCATTGTAAGAGCTTCTTCTGTTTTGGTAGACGCTCGATCTTATGATAGCAAAGTGTCAAATGAAGTCACAAAATGCCCTTTTTTCCTTCAATTCCTTACTTTAGCTTCATTAAATGCTTCTTGTACCCTATCTTCCAAAAAGTTGAAATAATTAGTGAATTATATTCTTCCCATTATCACTATATGATCATGGAATCATTTGTGATTTTGAACATACATCTGAAGTACCATTCCCTAACTCAATCTTCCATTGCAGCCTCCACTGCCATATTCAAGGTAACAAAAGATTCTTTAATGAAAACTCCCCCTTAGGTCCTATGACCTAATTAGATGATGATGAGGGATCCACACTAGAAGCTAGTGCGACGCCTCCAGATTCATCGATTTGTTATTTTCTTGACCATTTCTTTTCTAACTCCAATATCATTTGCTTTTCCCTCATTGTCATTTCTTGCACTATTATTTTCATACGAACCATTCATTCTCATTCCAACATTGCTAAATCTGCAATTCTTAGCTATATGTCCATAATTATTGCATTTATAACTAATAACATTCTGATTCACATACCTTTGATTTGTGTGATTAGTCATCAATTTGCAATCTCTTGCTATATGACCAAAGTTATTGCATTTGAAACACAGGGTTACCTCTTCTTGCATTAGGTCTAGCTTTAGATGCATATTCATTAGATGTGTGTCCGTACTACCAACATTCAAAATAATATCTAGTAAATGGTGTAGTAGATGTATTGCATTCCCTTTCCCTACAACTAAACTTTTTGCATGTGAAACATTTTCCATTGAATCTTTGTCCACTAGCTTGCCTTAAAGGTGTTTCCTTAGGTTTATTAATCCGAACATACTTTTCTTTAACAGTTTTAGAACATTAACCTTTTTCATATCCCATTCCTTTCTTTTCACTAAGTGCTCTTTGACTTGCAATTTGTTCATCATGCTTCACAGTGCTAGATCTGATTTTTTTTGAATTTCTCTAGCATCAGCTAGATCTTTTCTCAATATCTCATGTACTTTTTCCAATTCTTTCTCATTATGTTTAGATTCCTCAAAAAAATTCTTGGAATGTCCAACTTCACTATTCAGCTTGTACCATTCTTCAGTTTTGTCCTTCAAGGATTTTTCAAGAGCCTTCTTAGTTTCTATTCCTTTAGACATCTTGTGTAATGTCCCCATCTTTTTAGCATCTTAGTGGAGTTCTTAGCCTTTACATTCTTCAAAGGCTAAGTGGAGAAATAAGGAGAAATTGATTAAATTAATTTCTTATAAAGTCATTAAATAAATTAAAATTAAAAGGTGACTTTATATTTAATTAATTTAATTTTCTAGAAGCATAGCTAATTATTGTATTGGAAAGGGGGAAGCTTCTAGAGAGCGCATCTTCTAGAAGTACAACTAATTATTGCCTTGGAAAGGTGGAAGCTTCTAGTGAGTGCAATTAAATAGTATTTTATTTCCTTCTAGAAGGATGAGGGAAAAGAATAAATAGAGGTGAAAGCTTCATTGCTAAGCATCCAATTATTCTCAATTGCATTTGATATGAACTTGGGAGAAGAAACTAAGGGTTTCTGATTTCAGTTAGCCATTGGAGAGTGTCAATTCTTCAGTTTTGCAACCATTGAGGTGGTGAAATATCCACTGAATTTGGCATTCAAGAGAGCTTCATTCTGGAGTTCTATTTATGCTTAAAGTTAAAAAATAACTGAAGGGTTTGAAGAATATTGAAGGACTATCGAGTGCAGACCTGAAGATTCATCTTTTGCAGCCATTAGTAATCGTTTTTCCTTGCTGCTACAGTACGCGTGAACAGTACCACGCTACAATATTTATGCTCAATTCTAATTGCAACTTTCATCTCCATTCTTGGGCATCACTATTATCAGGTTCCTCTTGCAACTATTAGTAGTTAGCATTATAATCTTAGGCATATAATTTTACTATTGTAAGTGATAACTTAGAATCAGATTTGGCATTGCTGTAGTCATTATTGTAAGCCCATTTGTCTTGACAAATTCATAGCAACATTGTACATGAGAATGAATTCAATAAAGGAGATATATGTTGCATACCACTTGTTTGACAAAATGTCCATCTAATAGCATATATGATCAGCACAATAGTTGTATGCTAATTGTTTGTCAAAATGTCAGTTGGCTATAGGTATGCATTCCATATTTAGTTTCCATGTATATGCATTGAAAATACCAAAAGGAGCTACACTAGCATATTAGTTCATTGTAAGAGGTATTGTAATATCATTTGTGAACATTCTAAATTTCTTAGCATCATTCAAACTATATCAAACAAAATTGAAACACAAAAAAATCAGAAAAGAGAAAGGCAACATACAAGTTTGGGCAAGGGATATTAAATTGGTATCAGAGCTTGCTTGCAAAGTGTCTGACGAAATGTCAAACAACTGAATTAAAGAAGAAATTGGTGTTTGACAAAGTTATAACTGGGTGGGGTTATTACATCTTGATTTCTGTGGTTTCCATCTCATTCTTAAGGGTGTCTCTCTCTTTCACAATCAATTTATACTCTCAAGGTTTTAATTGGTAGATGCAGAATCATTGCCTCTGTGTGATAATTACTTTATAAGGTCTTTCCTCTTATCTCTAGATTACCTCAATCACTCTTTGAAACTACTGATAAATCTGTCAACTTTCAACTTATCTTCCAAATCAAAGATACGAGCATTGGACTTGTCTAAATCTATAATTGTATTCATAAGCTAAATTTGAATATAGCTAGGTGCTACCACTAGGATCCTCAAGTTGTTAAACTTCTTCCAAGGAACTAAGCACTGATACCAACTATTAGGATTTGGAAGTACGAGGGGGTGGGGGGTGAATCGGTGCAACACTATTCTTTGACTTCTTAAACCATAGGCAAAACATAAATTCACTTATAACAAAAAGTAAATTGAATAAGTTTAATAACATGAAAAACATCATAATACCATGATTTGTTATCAAGGAAAACCTAGTTAAGGTAAGAACCCTGGTGGGGATGATACCCACATATATCTCTCTACTGTAGTAATAAGAACCTTGTTAAAGGTATAAATAGAAAAGAGGGGAGTGCATCTGCATTCATGCTTACAACCTAGATAAGATAAGATAAATTTATTAATTTTGAATAGGAGACCACGTGGATCTAAGGGACTGGAAAGAGCACAACAAGAAAACTGCCAGTAGTCGGAGCACCAAATGGTGTCCATGGAAAGAACAAAAAAGAAAAGCAAGAGAACAAAATAAATAATAAAAATCACTAAACACTCCTCACATGCGAGAAGTAGTCCAAAACTGAGGGGTACGGATCTGGGCAAGGGAGAGACTGAGATCGTCTCAAGGATCTATTGGAAAAAGGGTGGTGCTGCCGAAATTAACCTTTGTGAGGTCTCATAGATTTGGTGTGACCCAATGGATGGTCGAGGGACAAAGCTTACTGCTGAAGTACAAAACCAAAATAAAATAAGGCATATAGCCATTTTATAAAGCATAAAAAAAATTATAGTCCAAGACCAAAATGACTAGTAGCATCAACTATGACAATACAACTTCTATGAAGCTCTATACAATAAAATGGATGGTCGAGGGACAAAGCTTACTGCTGAAGTACAAAACCAAAATAAAATAAGGCATATAGCCATTTTATAAAGCATAAAAAAAATTATAGTCCAAGACCAAAATGACTAGTAGCATCAACTATGACAATACAACTTCTATTAAGCTCTATACAATAATGCATCACAAAACTTCATTTTGCTCAGTATTATGTCCTTCGAGTCTCATCTTCACATTTATTGCTTTTCGTGTCCAAACAGTTGATCTAAAATATATGATCATAAACTCAAAAGTATAACTTTGTCAGCCCAAAAGATAAATTGTGAAATGTTTAGAACATCCTATAAAAACTCGATCTAAACATCATACTATAGCTTTCTGTGCAAACACAATATCTCCAATGTCAACTCTATCATAAACGACCATTAAATCAAAACTTCATACTGAATTATGAAGCTTTTAAAATGATTTTACCAAAACTATCTTGCCATTGCCAAAATATTGTCTAACCAACATTCATTGGAGAATATCTCACTCATCCAATAAGAGCAAGTCTTGCGATGATTGGATCAGACGTAGCTTGCTGCCTACTTTTATGCTTTGGCTTTGCAACATCTAACACTCTGACTTTTGATATGATCAAGATGATCTGTTTGATTGTATATTGTTTTGCTTATTGGACGTAGTCATTTTCTTAAATGAAATCCTTCGATAATCATATAAAACTGAATGGTGGCCAAGAGTGATGAATGCAATTTCCATCAATGACAACATAGCATTCATTAACAATTAACTCTTGCCAACACAAAGCCTCTTAGATGTGTTAGGGTTCTTGATTGTGGCCATCCTTTTAATAGCTTTAATCTTCTCCTTGTCTATGCTCAGTCTTTGTGCATTGATAATATGGCCAAGATATATCTTTTCTTCTTGCCCAAACTCACAAGTGGAGGCATTAGCATATAAGGATTCTTGTTCCAAAATGTCTAGAACCTCCTTAATGTATTCAAGACATTCTTCTCGTGATCTCCTATAAATAAGGACCCTCAAAGAATATTAGGAGGAAATTCTTATTTACTTTATAAATATATGGGTCATGCATGATTGCAATGTTGTGGGAGCATTAGTTAAAAGTAGGACTGAGAATTCAAAGTGCCCATATTGACACCTAAGTTTTCTTTGGAATATCTTCTTTCTACATTCTTATTTGGTGATATTTGGATTGTAGATCAATCTTGCAGAAGAATTTTTCCTTTTGGAGTTGATAAATTCTTTAATAGGGGTAGCAATTTTTATTGTCTTTATAGTCAGGGTCAAGAATCTAAAAACATTCTCATATCCCATCATTTTTTTGACTAGTACTATAGAGGATGCAAAGGGACTAGAAAAAGGTTAGATATGACCCATTTATAGAAAGTTCATTGATTTTCTCAATCTCCTCTTTGAACTTACAGGGGTATTGGGAAGGGGCAGTGATCATTGGTTTTGCCACTTCTTCCAATTCTATAATATGTTTAAAGTTTAAACCCTCTCGATGGGGTAGTGTTGTGTGATTTTCACACCATCGCCCCATTGCAAATGGGAACCCCCTCTTTTTGCTTTAGCAAGTAGGAGTCATTGCCTTAGGTTGCTTGAGTTGGCAACATTTTCAAGTCTTCAAGTCTGAGGTGAGCTTGAGCAATTTTGGCTCATTGGGAAGCAGTTTTGCTCAGGGTTTATGTGAGCATCTTGGTGCTATTTTGAGGAATTCTCGTAGCCCAAGTCCAAGTGGAGGATAGACTTTTAGTTTGAGTGAGAAAGGTTTGCATGCTTGAGAAATAGGTCAAAGTTTGTGAGCAAACCGTATTCAGGGGAAATTCCAGGATTCTCCCTCTGAGGGAAATTCCTGATGCTACGCTCAAGATTTTCCCCTCATCAACCTAAAATCTCAAGATAACCCCCTTTTGGGAAAACTGAAGTGCAAATGCTTTTAGAAACCCTTGTTTGGTGACAAATTAATCATTGCAATACTAAAATAATGAAGGGAAGAAAATTGATAATTTTCCTGGATTTTCCACCGGGGGAAATTCCTAATGCTCAAGATTCTCCCTCCGAGGGAAATTCTTGACACTGAGGATTTTCCCCAACTCTTCATCAACCCAAAAGAGATGTGAGATCATGCTTAGGCATAGCAAATTGAAAATGTTTAGTGAAAGAATGGGCATAACGGGTAAAATGACAAGTTTTCGCGAGTCTAAGTGGAAAAAGTGGATTTAGGGGAAATTCCTGATGCTTAGGATTCTCCTCCTGGGGGAAATTCCTGACGCTCAAGATTCTCCCCCACCTTAATTCTCCCAAAATTTTCCACTTCAAGGTATTTAAAGATCGATTTATGGTATGAGGACAACATCACAAGCAAGAATAGGACAAGGAATCACCAAGGAATGTTGAAATGAGTGAAATTTTTAAGAAAACCATGTTCGAGGAGAAACTCCTGACTCTTACGATTTTCTAGTGGAGGGAAATTCCTGACTCAGGATTTTCCACCAGCAAACTCTCATCCTTTATTAAATCACCAAAACCACCCTAACTCTCCTCAAAAACAAATTAAGAGAGGAAGTGACGAAAATTAGAAGTAAAAAATAAAAATAATAATAAATAGTTTTGGATTGAGATGAGATTAAAATTTGCCTCGACTTTGAAAAATGGTTGGTTTTAAATTGGGATAAACTTTGTTTATTACTGATGTGATTTCATTTTCAATTTTCTTTCCCAAACTTAATGCTTTTCTCCCTTGTTTTGCAAGGTGAATTCAAGAAGGAAGGCTGAAGAAGTTCATTCTTTAAAATCTTGGAAAATCAGAGTTTTGTTTGTGCACATACCCTCCATTGTCATCTCAACAGAAATTGGCGCAAGAAGGAGAAGCTTGAGGGTAGGGTAATGATCAAGGCTCAAAACTTCAAGGAGATACTACAAGAAGATGGCTCAAGCTCGAGGAATGAAGTGAGAAGGAAGGATTCATGTTCAAGCTATCAACCTGCAAATTCAGATTGCAATCAAGAGGAAATTCAGGAAAGCAAAGAAGATCCAACTAGATGAGGACATATTCAAGGAAAATCAAGAGAGCTCAAGTTCACAGGTTCATGAAGATGTAAGCAATTCAAGTCAATTCCAATGGATGATGAGGTGGCAATTACCCCTTCCAATTAGAAAATTCCAGTTTTAAGAACAGTCAATCAAATTGTGACAAGTGTCCCATTTTCTCTTTTGCTATCAAAATCATTGCAATTTTCCTATTGGCCCATGGATTAGTGCCTTCATGCAATTGGTTGTAAATTCGGTAACCCTAATTAGGGTTTATAGGAAGAAATCTTGGCCCCTCGTTGTAATGAAACTACGATAAAAGGCCAAGGCCTTCTCATTTTTGATTCATTAGATGAGATTAAAAGGAGCTTAGGAAATTAGTTTAGGAGGGGAGAGTAGAGATCTAGGAGATTAAAGTAGGCTAGCTAAGGGAGAGACTTGATGATGTTGTTGCTATAAAACTTGTCAAAGTAATTGATGATTCATTGTTGGTCGTTTATGGTGAATTACTTGTTATTTCTTTGGGGTGTTGCGTGCTCTCCTCAATAATTCACTTGGAGTAGATTCATTTTCATGTTGAATTAGTTTAGTTGATTGGAAATTGTTGAGGATGTTTACTTGTTTGGCTTGAACGAATCCAAGCCATGAGCCTCTTGCCAATGGCAAGGGTGCCTTGCGGGGTAAGTCGATGATTGAACACACTTAGCTGCAATTGATATTCCATCTTTAGTTTGAATCCATTTGATGGGATTGGAGATGAGATATTGATTTTAAAACCATTTGAGTGTTCCTTAGAAGCTTGCACTAGGTGGGTGGAGCCATTGGTGAAATTACACCTAGTAGAGTCCAAGTCATCCATGATTCTTTTCATTCACAGTTAGAAGTAGAGGTAGAAGTAGTAGTAGAAGTTTAAGTCTAAGTTGAAGTGGAAAATTGGAAAATTAGAACCTATATTTTCATTGCACATTGTAGAGCCAAATCTTTAACAGTGCAAGAGTTGATACTCTATTGAGTGAATAGCTTAAGTCCCTTTGTGATAACCAACATATCACATTATAAAATTGAGTGAAGTCCAGGATTAAGAAGGAACCTTGAAGTCATTTCATGATCTTACTTTGCAAACTTAGCATGAGAGATGACTTTATATCAAGAGAGGATTGAGTGTTTGGTGTATGTTGTAGTGGAACAAAACTCACATCATAAAACAATATCCACATACCTTGTGTTTATTTAAAAATGGGTTGAATATCTATATGTATTGCCTTGCCTTTATGGGAAGCCTTGTTGACAATTATGCATTGTGTGTCTCACTTCCCCTTGCCATGTCTAAAGAGCCTCTCCATCTTTTTGGATGAGACCTTTTCTGGGGGCTCGTTGGGTAATCCTTTCAAGGTGACCATTCCATTATGTTGAAAGAAAATTCCCAACTTTTGAGGTCTACAATGAAGCATCTTGAGGAGTGTAGCAAGCAATCCCCAATATCACATCAACATCTAGTGTGACCACATCTATAATATCTTTGTTGATGTGATTTCCCAGAGTGATTTCTAGTTGGGGAATTATCTTGGTACATTGAGCCATAGATAGTTAGGACCACTGTAAAATCCTTGAAGTCCTTAGTTTCCAATTTCCTTTTTGCAACTAGATTTTTGTGAATAAAGTTGTGGGAGGCCCCACTATCCACGAAGGCTATTAGCTTATGTTTCTTTAGGGTAATTTTGATTCAAAACAAGGCGTTGTTTATAGGTTTGTGAGATGTTTGCTAAAGTTCCATGCTCTTCATCATTGTACTTTGACTCCTTGCTAGAGTTTTCTTTTGTTTCTTTCTCGAATGTTTCTTCTATTGTGAACCCTCATCACATTTTCTTTTGAAATTTTCTCCTTTGCACTCATGTTCATGCTCCCATTTATCTTTACCATGAAAATATGTTCTTGCATTTTGAGGTTCACTCTTATGCCAATCTTTCTTATCGGGATATTTGGAGTGTGTGCTTGATGTAAAGGTTTTAGGGTTGGACTTGTCTTTTGATGATGTAATTTCCAATTCCATTGCATTTTTTATTGCAACTTCAAGATTTGTTGGATCGAGGGCACATACCATGCCCCAAATTGATTCTTTTGATCCATCTATGAATAAGTATGTGGTCTCCTTTGCGAATTTTTTGGTACAATGTTGGCTAGCTTTTGGAACTTGATGACAAAATCCTTTATTGTTTCATGATGTTTTGGTTGAATTAGTTTATTAAAATACGACTCAAGATGTTTTTTATCAAATCTCGTGATGAGGGTTTTGGGTAAAATCTTCTTTAGTGGTTATATGTTGGTGACCTTGGGTAATAAGTGTAATGCCCCCGTTTTTCCCAGTGTTGGAGTTTTAGGGATTAGCCTATTATTGTGATCCTTGTAAGCTAATTATTGTGGATAGAGGGTCTTCTATGGCAGTGGCTTGGCTTGGGAGGGTCTTATCTTCTGCACATTTTAGTAAGCTACAGGTTAGTCTTCGTTTGGCTCAGATCAGACTTCGTTTGGGCTTAGTTTTGTGTACTTACTATTTGTGGTAAGCTAGCGTTGATCAAGATGGACCCTTTCTATTTTTGGAAAGTGCATTTGGTCACATGGAGGAATAATAGGTATGACTCCTATTTCAGATGACATATTTAAATGATCAGTATTTTGGGAGTTGTTATATTTTTAGTGGCCAAATTATTATTAATTATTAAATGGCTTATTATAAAGTTATAATTTAACTTCATAATTTCACTTAAGTTGAGAGTTGAGTTATCATTGGAAAGTGTCATTTATTTAGGCCAAGTCAAGTGAGAGAATCTAAAGGAAGCTTCTAATTAATGTTGTGTGGTGAAGCTTCTTGAGTGAAGTTATATTTTGGCAACAAAAGGGAATTTGGAGGTTATAAATACAAGCCCATTTTTTGAGAAAAGCATGCTTGAATATTTATTTGCTTTTATTGCCTTTGTGGCTTTTCTGAGTTCTGATCTCCTATACCCTTGCTGATTTATAAGGGTCTGTATTCTGAGATGTCCCATTGGATCTACAGCTGAAGTATTGTAGATTCAAATCTATGAATTAGTTCTGAGAATTATTCTAACTGAATTATTTTCCATGTCTGTACTTTCTGTTGCTTTGGAAGAAGACTTTGGTGTTTATATGGTAGTTGTGGTATAACCAATTGAAGAAATTTTCCCTACTGTTTTCATTGTGCCTGGGAGGTCAATCAATCGCTGGAGTTTAATTACATTATTACCTGCACATTGGAGGGTTTGTTTTTCATATGCGGGAAGTTGCAGTGGGTGTTTTCCTTACTGTGATGACTAGTTTTGGTGGATGCTTTAGAGTTGGGAGTAAGTGATATTATTTTTCTTCATCAAATACAATTGGTCTGCAATTTGGTTTTATCTCTGCCCTTCAAATTCTGGAAATGCTGCGACATTTCCTGCCCTGGACGTGGTTGCTGCTGTGTGCATTGGGGGTCTAATTTCCCTACCCAGCTGGTTGCTTTTATGCCTAACTTGGGCATCTTCTGTATGCATTTGAGTACCTGTATTGGTGGCTAAGATTCTGCTGTTGATTGGGATGCAACAGCCTGTTATTGGTGTCCAACATCCATGTGCATTCCTGAGCGGCTATTGCTGGACTTTCAGTCTTCTGAAGGAAGAATTAAGTGCTTGCAAAATTCTGCTACAGGCTGAACTGAGAGATTATCACCAGGTTTTAATGAATGTTGTAATTCTCTGATTTGTTTAAGTCTCAGTAGCAAAAGGATTCTGAATTTAGTATCTCGTATTATTGACTTCAATTGCAAGAAGAATATTGAATTTGACATTAAGTATTATTGGTGAACGATTACTCATGTCTTTGCATCTAAAATATTTGCAAGAAAAGTGTTGGAAGTCTTATGGGTAGTGGTAATTGTTGCAATAGATTTCAGTCTTTGTTCATGGTTTTACATGCCTTATGAGGAAATCATAGACTAAAACACAAACAAACCAAATCCAAGTGTCATCACATTGAACAACATACTTGAAGGGTATCAACAAAGCTTGCTTTCAAAGTGTCTGACAAAATGCCAAACTTCTGATTAGTGAAGGAAATCAATGTTATTTAAGCTATAACCAATGGGGGGTTATTACAATAAGGCCATGGTACCACTAATCATGGGTTGTTCCTACTAAGTGGGGTATATTGAATCTTATGTGATTTTATTTTGTCACGGAGCTTGGTGAAAGGTAGGTGTCTAATTTTTGAACCCAAGAATATGTTATAAATTTTCTTGATCCATCAATGTTGGGGAGGGTTATCTTATTAATCATTTCCTTTAAATCATTGCCAAGTTTGCTCTCTTATTTTATTAAGGGTAATGTTTTGACATCACAATAATCTCTGAAGGATACATCCCTCATAACTTCGGGATCTAATCATTACTATTTTTCTACAAGTTCTTCCACAATGTCAAGGGTTATATTATTCACTTCATCTTCTACTATGTGTTATTCTCTAGGTAGGAAGGGAGATCTTGCTGGTGTAGAGGTTGACACCCTTGTTGGGTTGTTGTTGTCAAAGTGATTGGAGTTGGTTTCCCTCCCAATCATCTAGTGGGATGTCAAGTTATTTCTATTCATGTGTTGGATGGCGTAGGGGAGAAATTGGGTTGCTCCTTCAATTTTATCAGTTTTCTCCATGAGAGCTTGATTAGTTTGCTCCATGAAAGCCCTCAATTTTTTAACCATATGTTTTGTCATAGTGGATTTAAATTACTTTGTTTATCTTTCCAAATCCCTTTGAGCCCTTTGGCTAATTCTCATCAACAATTTGTTGCTCCTTCAGTAAGGCAGAATGGGACTTTGATATCATTATAATGTCCAGTCTCAAATCTACCCTAGAATCACAATTGCAATCAAGAAAGAGATAATATAGGGCTAGGGTTATATCTTTACCACATAAAATATCTCTTTCAACCATAACCAAGAATATATATCTATATATATTAGACACTTTTTCAATTATTGGGTTTAGATAATACATTTGATATTTTTAAATCAATATATAAGCAATACCTATAACACTCCCAACTATTCAAGACATTAGGGTTTGGAGGAAGAAGCATGATAGGTTTTCTTGAAGCCATCCCCACACTAAGGCAAAGAGCAGTCACTCACCCTCTTGGCCCCAATTACAAGCACATTGGATATCCACTCAAGGTGGTCTATCTAGTGGGGTTCTTGTACTTGCTTTCCTTATTCATGCCTCATCCCCTAAGGTCAATGATCAATCATTTTAGACTTAGGAGATCATAATAGGAGGCCTCTTAATCATCCTATCTATGCCCAAGAGTGGATCTTTTCCCTCTTGGCCGTAGTGGCAAAAACACACATGGGTATCCACTCAGGTGGCCTATTTATATAGAAATCTCACAATTGCCCCTCTTCCTTACACCTCCTTCCTTCTTCATGATTAGAGGTTTACAAAAAGATCCATTATTAGACGTAGGCATTTTACATTCAATCATCTACACATATAGGTAGGAGATAAATGTTGACCAATCATGTGTAGGATAAATGTATACAGAAAGATAAATTGTTGAGAATTATTTGATGCTTGGATCTTCCTCCATATATACTTTGATGAATTCATGCGATGGACGTCCCTTTGGAAAGAAGCTTCCCTCTCAACAAAGATGCATTCCTTCATAACTGAGCTTTTTGGAATCTCTTCATAACCAATCATTATCCTCCTTCCTTTCATACCTTACTGTTCCATCTATTGATTTCTGTTTGCAATATTTGATGGCTATCTAATTGATTTTGCAATCATTGCTTCTTACCCTTAAAAGGAAATGAAATCTCCAAGATGAGATGATTTTCTTTGTCATTGTTATCTCCTTTATGACATGAGTATGACATTTGATGGGAGGAGGTAGAAGATGATAGAAAGTGCAGAAATTTATATTGCAAATATACAGATTTGTAACAACAAATAGCAATGAAATAGTTCACAATTACAATGCTCAGAATCAATTATATTTTGAAACTGCATCACAGAAGTAAAAATGAAGATTCCCAGATGATTAAATCTTGTTACAACATTTATTTGACATACACATTTCTTGATAATTTTGAATAATGAACTATAACAATAAAAACAAATGGGAACAGTGTCCAAGGCCCGAAGATGACTGATGAAAAAATGCTCAGAGTTCCACAAAATTTCAAGAACACATACCATAATCACTAGCATTGAAGCATGGAAGTGTCACCTCCAAGATGAAGAGGTACAACCAAACACAAGCAAGTATGATGTACAAGTAGGAAGGTACAACCAGCCAATAAAATGCACGTACAAACAATAAATTCCTCAAACTCTTCCTCATTTAGACCCTACAAATAAAATATAACAATAAGAAGCTCTTAAACTGAAGAAAATCACAAACACCTCCAACTTGGATGAAATGAAGATGATCGATGAAAAATTGCTTAAAGAGTCATAGGACATCAAGTACACACATCAAAACCTCAAGCACCCAAGCATGTAAGTCTCACCCCAATAATGAAGAGGTACGACCAAACACAAGGAAGAATGATGACCAAGTAGGAAGGTATGACTAGCCAATAAAATGCCTGAACAACAATAATTTACTCAAACTCGTCCTCAATTAGATCCCATGAATAATATATACCAGTTAGAAACTCTAAAACTGAAGAAGAAAGTCAACTCAAATCATCATTAAAACTCCAATGTGATTCTTCAATAAAACCACCAAAAATATTTCAGATTGTGCCCCTCACCATTGTCGAAGATGTTGCTTGTAAGGAATTTCATCCTCACATACCTTCAAGAAGAACAAGCTTCTCCAACAAAGAAGAATATCAAAACACAGAATCCAGTTTACGAAAACTCCCAAAAACTTGCTTATATAGATTCCCCAAAAGCTACATCCTCTTACTTTGCCCTTTTACTTAAAATCACGTTATTGTCTCAATGTGACTCCCAAGTTCAGAAAGCTCCTATTTGTTTCAAATAAAACATTTTCCCTTTAACTTAAGCACCCTTATAGTCCTTTTATTAAATAACTTAAAATAATTATAAAGTTAAATATTTCCAGTGACACATCTAAAAGTAGTAACGCTACCAATCAGCGCAGTATGTGCTCAAAATGAATTACTAAAAATAGTATGCAGAACTCAACCAGAATCACTACAGAAAAGGGCATCACAGACATCATAACTACTACAGCTCACATAAACATTTGATACTGCCAACCTACTAGATAACCTATCTCAAAGAGCTCCCTAACTCTAACTCATTAGCCTATGATAACCTGTTGAATAGGCTGTGGTCCACAATATAGAACTGGTCAGGAAGGGGTGATTACATTTAATATGCATAACCATGTTTGCTGATAAAGGATATCAATAATTAGCTCAATAAAATGTGGATTACAGGAGTAAGATTAAAGAAGGAATATGATGTAGTGAAGGGTCACTTAAGGACACAAGCCTGACTAGATGAAGCTAATATTGATGAATAAGTAGTCCAAAAAACAAGGTTGTGGGAATGAATGTAATGAAGGAATTCATTACACTGAGATTAGTTCTAGGAACTGATATCTTAGATATCAAGAGACGAGGTTTAAATTAACAAAAGATTTTTGGATGTAATATCCAAACTGTTTAAAATATAGACTTTGAACATTTGATTATGAAACATACCGTATTTCCATTTTTTATTAGCAAAATGATAAGAGACATACAGATAGAACAGGGATGAGTCTTGGTATGTATTGACTACTCTACAAAGAATGCAAGTGGGGTCATTAATTTTTTCTAGAATAATCTCAAATCTCGTAGAAATAGAGTATGCAAAGCCCATAACAACTTTGGGTGATTAACAATGAAACTGTGAGTATTAAACAAGAAAATGAGTTTGAGGACAAGGTTCATGAGAAACATAATGAGAGACACTGTAATCATGGAAAATGGGCCTTTTAACTGTTAAGTGAAAGGATCTCTGCAAATGTACTAAGCACCACTGTTTATTTTTGTGTGTTCCAAATGCAGATTTGAAGGTCATTTAAATATCCATAGAAGAAACATATCTCATGAAAAGACATGTCACTTTGGTAATAAATTAATCAATGATTAATTAGACAGTATTAATAATTTAATATTAATATATTATATATAATAACATATAATATATAATTATATATAATATATGTAATAAGTGGAGATAAGAGGGTTTGTCTAATTGATGGTTTACTAATAACCATAGAATAATTGTTTCCATGTCAATTCAATTCGACTGAAGCTACAACATTAACACTCCTCTTAGCTAGGGAGGATTGTTATGGAACACGTTACCCTCTCAAGCATATAGAGAGATATCATCTCAATATGATATTCTTAGAATGACATATTTAATGATATCAATATATATCCATCACTTAGATGTTATCTTTCAATATTATCCGAAGTATGATTCAACAAGAAATATCAATCATATGATATTCATCATACTTATATTCTTTTTGGTATGTGCATTGGCATCAATTTCTTGATGTCTACCAAGAAAATATGTTATATCCGATTTCTGGCACTTGGGGACAACTTAATGAAGTATATTAGATAACTAGTTTTCAACATATCATGAACTCTATCATGACAAGTATCATGATCTCCGACACTCCAGGACAACAAGTTAATGTAGTATGATCATGATACATTTGTTATCATGACTACCGACACTCGGAGACAATAACTTAATGTAGTCTGTCATTATAACAGGTCAAGCTATTGATAAGATCATCACCTTACAATAGCAACCCTCCAAATATATATATCAATGAAAGATAGTCACCTTTCATGACATAACCACAACAACATCATGTAGTAACTCACAGGATATCCACCATGAACCAAGTCAAAGGGTGGACCCACCATAGCTACTCCTAGAAGGTGGAACAAGGGTTTTCATCTCAAACTTGAAACTTCTATTTCGTAGAGAACTCATTAACAAGGAATTGCACCTTGTAATTCTCCCTCTGATCATTTAGTTACTCCCTTAGAGGCTCTCTTTGTCCAAGGGTGCCTATGATAAATTGTTAGACTCCCTCTGAATTTGATATCAATGTGCCGTATTTCTGGTGACAAGTTATTACTTCCTCATGATGTACACAAGGGTAGGCCCATCAAAATCATGCAGTCACACATGTATTTTTAGACTCCCTCTAAATATCAATCTTCCTACGTTGCCTTAAAAAAGTGTCAGAGTCTGTCTTAATGTAGAAGAATACTCATAATCTCAATCATCAAGGATATTTGCTTCACGAACCTCACTTTATCTTGCCTGATCATTAGATGAATAATGAATTCTAGAACATAGATTCTTTAGAGCTACTATTATAAGATTGAGTCTACACAATATTTGGTAGCATGTGCAAAGTACCAAATCTCCTGCAAGAACATCCTCAGACATAAAGGAAAAGATCAAGGCAAATAACTCTTTTAGTATGTATAGAATTGCAATTAAGAGAGTGACTACAATGAGTAGATAATGTAAAAGATAAGTATACTTATCTGCACATAAGGTTCCATTGACAAAACATCTCCTTTCTCAAGATGATTCAAGTGAGAATTGATCATTGATTATTATTATTCCCCCTACAATGTACAATTTTCACTTAATTCTTTCAACTTTCTTTAGAAGTGAGCCTATAATCCGTTTGTGATTCCAATGTATATTTGCATGGACATGATCGTTGATATCCCAATTGGCCAAGCACTGTTCACCCAGATCACATATTTCCTATCTCAACTACAATCTATTCATTAATTCCTTCCCTATCATGTTATTATGAAATTACTTCATAGAGTTTTACAGCAATAAGTTTCTTTTGTCTTCAACAATCAACACTTATCATAGGCGGAATACATGGACGGCCAGAACATACAAGGACATATGGACCACAATCTCCTCTGCACAATGCAGTAGCATAAGATTGAACTGGTAGTAGTTCAATATGGGTAACTTGTTACCGAAGTAACTTGCATGTCTGTTGGACATTGGAAATAAAGATTCTATAATAATACATAGTATAGTATCAACACAAATATGATTCAATAATGAATTGTTCTTTGTATCTACTGTGTATATTGTCAGAGGTGTTCCTTTGACTTCGTACCACTGTCAATTTGGAGTGATGAGTTTTCATGGGAACTGGCTACTTTTGCTTCCTCACTTCCTACATGTCTTCCTTGATTTAGTTTCAATAAAGGATCCCCCTATTGTGTGTGGTTATGTAATTGCCTTCTTTTGTATTGTCATAATTATTCCCTTTATATCCGCATTTAGGTGGGATCGCCTTGCATCTTGTGATCTTTTCACACTCATCAATTAACTATCATTTTGTCTTCACGTTTGAATAAAAAATACTTAACCATGTATGCCTAAGATTGATACCTTAATATTTCACCAATACGGGTATAGTGCTAGATCCCTTTCTCATTTGACTACAATTGCAATAAGACAGTAAAATGCATAGTCCAATTCAAGGATTCCATCGACAACCTTCCAAGCCTGATAGAATATTGTTCATTGCCCAGAAATGCTGAAGCTTTTGCACTCCATCATAGCCCAATGCTGATTCAAAAAATACAATTTGGTTGTCGGCTCTCCAAAGAAATCGCAAGACAGTTGTGAGGGATGCTTCTTGTAAAGCTAGGATTTGCAATCGGGTATTGTTGTTATTGACATTGCATCTCATCAAGAAGATTGAATCTCAACTTGGGTGAGATCACATTAAACCTACTTGCTCAAGAAAACCCTTTGGACACGTATTGGCGTTTGAAGATAACAGTGTCTATAGCGATGATGGTCGAGAGAAATTACTTCTATGGGTTAATTGAATAGAACTATTGCGCTTGAGACTTAAGAACCATACATAGGGATGAAAAATCAACTTACACATCATAGAGGATATGATAAAAATGCAGATTTTGGGTTACAAAAGTGAAATGACGTGAGGAAACATGAGAAGAAACCAACATAAAGGAAATGGTTGTGGAGAAGAAGATGAATGATTAAGGGAGACAAAAGATGGGAAATACAAGAATCCTGTGTAAATATTTGAAAGATTTGTTGCACAGTTCAAGCAAGGGTCCACAATATCTTTACTCACAAAATACTGTCCATGAGCAAAGATTGAAACCAACGAATTCCATCTAGAAAATAGTTGTTGAAAGCTCCCAACTCAATCCTCGACAATAATAGGTGGTCCCAGATTTTACTAACATGGATCAGGGAACAAGCAAAAATTTAATCAAAATGAACAAAAACAAAAAGAGATTAACTAACCAAAGAATGAATGTGAGATCATAGTAAATGTAAAAAAGAAACATATGAACGAATGGTTGAAAAAGGTCTTCATACCATACATGACTTTCACACAAGCCTTGTCATTTGTCTTCATTACTGTTAGTAAACAATTTTTTTTGTCGCATCATCTAAACATTTATCAACTATTTGTCTTCTCAAACACTACTGCGTATAATATGGATTAATCATAGTTAATTGTCCATCTCAAATGTTTGTGTTTTCCTTCATTAACCCAAAGTCTCCTTTCTTGCTTGTGCTTATACATTTTGGAGTCCAATGCTTGGCTATATATTCTTTACTGGCCTACATGACTCTTGTCAAACCCTTATCTGTAATCCCTTTCTCTTGTTCGATTGTATATGTGGAAGGTAAGTATATACACCGGCGTTTCAGCTCCGATGTAACGGACATTTCTATTCTTTAGTATTCCCTTTATTAATAGTCTTCTTTTATTCTCTATGAATCTCTCTACGTAGACGAACTCTTTGTTTGTTGAATGAATACGACTATGTGTTTGGTCTGTCACAGGTTTAAGCTGTTTTGCACTTTACTCTTCCCATCGCCTGCTTCTTACTGTGAATGTTTTCAACTTTCTCCTAGATACTTCTCGATGCCAAAACTGGTCTTATCATGTGTCTCTAACCGAATGCAAAATTTGCAGATACGCGATGATGTCACCTTGTATTGCTTGCCCCTATTCATCGTTGATTGGTAGACCATCCACTAGAGACTTGTGGATGATTAACATTCCTTTATTTTTTGCTTTTATTGTCATTCCTCATTGCAATTAATTGTTCCCCTTTCTTTGAGCTTCCCATGCTTCATTAAGCCATAAGTGGTTGAGTATGAGATACATTTTGATTTTCGTATATTTCCTTAGACAAGGTTGTCGATGGAACTAAAAGGTCTTTGATGGAATTCATAGTCTAGAATATCCTATGAAGATTATTTCTCTAACGAAAATGATCACTAAGTCCTCCTGCTGACTATGCCTCCTTATTGTGCAACGTATACCCGTATTCCTTGTCTTATCTGTGACTCTATGCCCTTCTTCTACTTGGCTTCTATCCATTTCTTCTCCTCTGAAATTCGATGTCCTTCCAAACTTTTCTTTTTCCTATTCGTAACTTTAATTCTTTTGTAATTGCTCTGTGCCTCCTCTTTGGTGTGTAAGGTAGTTACTGACTTCCTTTCTTGATATGAATCTTTCTTACTTTGCAGCCTTTCTCTGATACCATGTTAAGTGAAAGGACCTCTACAAATGTCCTAAGCACTACCATTTATTTCTGTGTTTGAAATGCAGATTTGAAGGTTATTTAAATATCCATAGAAGAGACGTGTCTCATGAAAAGACATGTCTCTTTGGTAATAAATTAATCAATGATTAATTAGACAATATTAATATTAATATATTATATATAATAATATATAATGTATATAATAAGTGGACATAAGAGGGTTTGTCTAATTGATGATTTACCAATAACCATAGATGAATTGTGTCTACGTCGATTCAGTCTGATTGAAGCTACGACATTAACATTAACTCATGGTTATCTGAAAATTGACATTACACGGCTGAAAAATAGGGAGACAATAACATTGCTTGGTTAGAATTTTCAAATAATTGTTTTCTTAGAACTCAACAGTATTAATGGATTGCGCTTATTAATCCTACAATACCATTCGAGGTAGATGGAAAACTTATACCAATGAATAACATAGATCCACAAATGTGACAAAATATATTATTTATGCTCTGTCTAGATCTCCTTGTTAACAAAATGAATGGCTAACAATGGATGTTAAATTGCAGGAATGGGTGGATTGTTTGAGCTTCGTCTTAAGGATCTTCAATAAATCAAATTAAAATGAGGTTTAATAGAGAATGATGTTGTATTATTGAAGTATTACGGATTGTTTCCACATGTTCTAATTTTGTCTTTAGAGTCTTTCCTTCTAATGGTTTATCCGTACATCTTTGGAATATGGCTAGGGCATCCATCCTAACATTAGTAGGAGTTGGTTTTATCATGATACTTTCTTGGAACACCCAAAGCTGTATATAAAATAAATTTTGGAATGGAAATCTGCAATTTATTTAATATACAAGCTGACATGAATGTCAGCCATGGCGATGAAATGGTTCTTTAGCTGACACTGTCTCCAACCTGCCAAAAATAACTTGAAATGTTTTTATCAAAGAAAATCTCTTGTATCAACAACTAAAGGATTGCTACTGCTAACCTTGAAGAAGTTTAATTCCACTCTATTAGACAAGCTTACTAGAACCAGAATTTTTTTACTTCATTAATATTCCTTGTTTTTATATTTTAAAGCATTTTTCTTCTTGGAATTCATTTTAATAAATTCTTGCCTAGTACATTAGGATTTTGTTTGGCTTCCATGTAAAGTTACTATCAAAACTAAATCTGACCGGTAGCCATGAGACTATAGGATGTATGAGATGTAAGTCAACTAGCATGTTAACGAACTGAAGACTTGTCTATGTTCTTATAAATCCATCCATATATTTATCATCACAAAATTGAATATTTCAACTAAAAATTCTTTTAATTTATTATATATATTGAATGTAAAGTTGAATTTAGTATCCTTTATTGCTTTCACATAAGTGTCGTGAAACCACCTTGAATATGAATTCAGTGTTGTACTCTTTCTTTTCAACTTCTTGCTTAAAAAAATTTAAGTCAGACAAATAAGCAGCATGAAATATATGCTGATATAGTCATTCACATTTTCTCTTTGTCAATGTCTTCAGCACAAAGTGACCACCATATTTGAGATGTATTGAACTCTGAATTGTGCTACTTTTTCAATTTGGCGGGTCATTTCTTTGTGCTGTGTTAATGATTATATCTGATCATGTGGTATTTTCTGTGGCATAAAATGTTCCAATGTGCAGGGCATAAATGGTAGAATTTGGGAAAAAGTTAAAGCAATGGCAGTATCCAGAATGGGAACGGTATATTTGTTGCTCAAACATTGAAATAAGTTTTCTTTTTTGGTTTAAGATTGCATATCAAGCAATTTATACATTTTCTAGCTAGCATGGCAATGTTGTGTTGTTCAGTACATGGGATATTTTTTCGATCTACAATATTCTCCTTTCTAATTATGTTGTGTATGATTATAATCAATGTTTGAAAAATTGGTATTGGTGTGGACTCGTCAGCCCAAAATAGGACTCAATCTAAGGACTTGGAGGAAAAATGGGCCAGGAAGAAAATTAAATCTTTCAAAATTGCATGTTTTGAACAAATAGGGCATCAAAATTAAAAACTTACAAGATGCACCCTAAAATTCCGAAGTCCTAGACTAAAACTCGCTTGCTCTTGTCTCATGAGTCTGTGGCAAGTTCACTCGGAGGGTCAATAGACTCGTGAATCTAGGGCATCCCTACTAGTCTTAGTCGAGGTTACAATCTATGATTATAATATTAACACCAAAAAACTTACAACTTATTAGCTTGATTTCTGATGTTCTATTTTGACTTTTGATATCCCTTTTTGGATGATTGGTATTGACACAATTTTCAAGTCATAATGAGCATGTTAGTCATTTTCTGTACTAAAAATATGTACTTACCCTTGAAGAGGTTTAATTGTTGCAATTATAGAAGGGCATTATGTTAGGTTAAAATCATCTATTCCTACACACATATCTGTCACTGCAATATTATATCATATTGGTGAAAGGATTGAACAAAAGGATTAGCATATGTTCTTAATTAGCAATTTACATAGGTGTCCATTTTTTTTTTTTTTTCCTTGTTTATTGAATTTGCTTGCTTTGTGGAATTTTCCGATTGTAGCTTAGGTACACATTGAATTATTCACTTGTACTTATATGCATCTGTTAGGTGCAAGTCTATATGTTCAGAGATCTTTCTCTCATTGTGGCTATCTTGGATTTATGTGTTATAGTATTGCATTGTTGCGGATCATTTAAGCATTTAGATACTATTGGTTTCCACCTTATTTATTGTATCCTAGTCTTGTTTGTGCTATGTGTTGTTCATTTTTCACACATGTTCAAATGAAGGAATATATGCTTATTACTTTCAAAGTAATTTTCAGAAAATACATCAAAGAAAAGTATTTTATTCATTTTGAAATAATGTTCAATATTTGCATGATGGAGTAAATCATTACAGAAATTAAATGCTGAAAGTAAATTTCTCCCACACATCTGACTGTGAGAGTATTCTCTACATGCTGATATACATCTATACCCTACTGAAATCAATAACTGAATAGAAGGGAAAAAAGAGAAAGGATCATGGGCACCAGTCATTGCCTGTAATGACTGGTGATGTGGCATCCAACTGCGTCCATCCTCTTGCTGCTCTAGACATTGCCCGTTCCGTGCTTCCAATTCCTGTATTCACAAAGAAGAGAACGGGTTAGATCCAATGGATCTAAACAACGCTGATGACTCTCTCAAATCTCTCATTTACCATCCCACATGTTATTCATCTCAGTAAGATACAGACATACACCAGCAAGTAGAGAGGCCGATCATGAAATACAAAAGTATTAAAGGAACAATTCATTTTGTTTTGAAACCTTTTACTGATAAAAACTGGTGAAAATGGGAGAAGTATAGCAGCAATAATGAAAGACACGGTGACAAGATTCAGATACAGCAAAAGATAACCATTTCAACCAAGTGAAAAGAATGTGTCATACAGGTCAGAATGCAAACTGAAGCAAGATAATAGTCATAGACTTACAACACCACCAGGAAAAGCACAACATTCAGAATAGAGATAAATGTGGCAAAATGTAACTATTTTTCAGCATTCAACAACTCTCATGAAATCACAGGTTTGAATAATATAAAAGGATGCTATGTAAATATCAGAAGGGAAAAGGGAGAAATACGTTACAGCAATATATTATTGATGCAATGTGATGCTCAGAAATTTCTACTAAAATCTTTCCTGACATGAAAAGTCATACACAGCCAGAAGAGAGCAAAGTGTAACTAAAATGACATTCTTAGATAGCAGTGAACAATCAAAAAAGCATATGAAATCAGGTCATGAGTTGAACGTAACCAGCATAATTGAATAACTGTCAGTATTTCACGAACATAATACAGGGCTGAAAGTATGCGACATTTCAAAAGGAAAAAATTACTGGTCTAAAACTAAGAGAGGTGTTCAGTTTTTAGCAAATTACCAGCAAACAGGTTACCAACAGATCTAATACATTTTCTAAGAAAGAAATAAGCAATTTTAGCTTCAGCAAAGCATTATAGAACATAATAGAAATGGATCTACAGGTTTTATACCAACAGATATGACCATGAGATAACTCTAAGACACCTTCATGCAAAAGATAGTCACTTCAAAGGATGGAGGAAATGGTAAGTGGGTTCTTTGTAGACAAAAAACCCTCATATAAAATGACAGATCTGGGGTTAATGTTACGGGTATTCTTCCAGTTTTGAAGCCCGTGTAAGGAAAAATAAATAAACAGGGCAGCTCTCTTATTGCATCACAAGCCCTTATGTCATTTTCAAAGGAAAGGGCAAAATTACGTTACCATAGTTAGAGTTTTGGAGAAATAACCAGCTGTAGTAAGGAGTCAGCAGGTTAATTTTGTTTTACCCTTTAAAAATCTGCAGTAAACTCATACATGGAGGCCTCAATACATCCAAGGCATAAACCCGTTAAGAGCAAGTAACAGAGATCAAGTCATGACAAACTTTCAACAAGGAAACATTACTTCTAAGAGCCATTTTCTGCAAAAACATTTTTGATGAAAACTTCATATACAGCAAAAGAAAATCTATGGAAAGTGGACATCTAAAGGAAAACCTCTATATTGCATACCGTAAGCTCTGAATCTCCAGCAGCATCAAATATGGAAGTTTGCTTCCAGAAGAACCCAGCGGAAATAAGAAAAGATCCCACGAAAATAGTAATTTTCGTTCATAACAGCAAAGTAAGGTAAATGGTGCGCGAAACTCAGTAAATCAATAAGAAACCCACAAAAAAATGAAACAGTTTTTGGCTGCTACGACACCATAATTCCAGTCAGCGTCCTCATAACTCTTCCAACTCATGCTACAAATTTAGAAAGATTATTAAGATATACATGGCGTCTAAACAGAAAAAATCGGATGACCATTTGCGTCCTTCTTCAGGAGAAAATCGCAAGATTTGCAAGTGCCTAGGGTTGAAAGAAACCCTTAGTTTTCTTACGCAAAGTGCAAGTCTCTAAGATGAGATTAAAACCAAGCAATTGCCTTTCCTTTACAAAACTCGCCCTTTATCAAAGTTGATAAAATTTCGGGTCCGCCCATAGATCAGGGGAGTTAGATATTTATTTTTTGCATAGCTTTGATAATGCGATTTGCATTACAAATTATGTTTTTGCAAAATTGATAAAAATTTATTATGCTGAAAGGGTTGGTTTATTATATAATCAACTTAAAATATAATATTTTAAGGTTAATGCAAGTAAAAATGAGATAGACTCCTAATAAAGACTTCTTTTGTTTATTATTTTTAATTGCATAGATATTTTGATTGTAATTATTATTTTAAATAATTGATAGCCTTATAAATCAATTATTAAAAAATAATAAACATTCATGCAATTAAAAAATAATAATTAAATATAGAGTCAAGACAAGAAAATGGAGAAATCGGTATTTTTTTTAAAAATGCCAAATTTTGAGGGGCAGTCTCAGTTGATATTTTTAGAGGCCCAGTTCAGACTGAAGAGTTCAGAGTGTATAATGGAGTGATTTGTGGCAGTTTGGGGGACATTCTTTAGACTTTTCTTATGCATGGATGGTAGAAGCTCAGTTTGAGATATTTGGGGCATATTTTTGGAGTTTTTAGAGGTCATTAATAATGAGTTAACTCATTATTTTGACCCAGCTTTTCTGCTTTGCGGCAGTTGTATTGTTTATATATACTCCTCTTATTTATGAGTAAGGGGTTCAGATTTTGAGAGAGGATGCTTATGTGATTTGATCCTTTAAGTATAATTTTTTATGATGCTGATCCATTATGCAGGTGTACTGTTTTAAGGACCTTTGATGAAAATAGAGTTTTCATTAGAATCAATTTTGGAGTTGACAGATTTAGTTGTGTGCGTTAAGGTTATTGATGTTATTCAAATTGTGTTTTAATTATAAGCCTTTCTAAATGATGTCTTATCTGGTACTTTCTTTATAAATAGCTGTTCACAGGTTTTGAATTGTGTATAAATTATTGATGTATTTGATTGTGATCAAAATCCTTTCGTATATTTTCAGAGTTCATAGACCTTCTCTTAAATTATTGATGTGAATTAGTAGATTTTCAAATAAGGATTCTTGTGAATGTCTTGTCAAATCTTTCATTGTGTCTCAAGTATAGCAGTAATTTGTGTTATCAATTTTGGTGTATCACCTTACTTCTTAAGTTTTCCGAGTTTTAAGTCATCTTTTTACTCTTTTCCATCTGAAAGTTTTTTCCACATTTCCATTAGTATAAGTAAGGTATAAGATATATTATACAGGAACCGGCCTAGGATCCGGAGGTTCAGCCAAATTATAAGTTACCCACAACTTCTGGCTAATCCCATGTTTCTCCAAAATCGCTGCAAGTTTTAGGACTTAAAGCAAATTTCAGGGTGTAGATTTTGGAGATAACAGTTTTTGGCACGCCCGGTGGGACCTACTGCCTTTATTTTTAAGGAAGTTGCTGCTGTTTTTGATGTGCAAACAGCAGAGTTATAATTTTTCTGCATATCTGGCGACTCTGTGAGAAAGAAAGGTACAGATCAGTGCTGTTAACGAGAAAGGTACAAACCAGAAGTTCAAATACATTTGAATACTTACAGCTTGAAACACCCAAAAGGCGTGGCAGAACCCTTGTTAGGACAAAGCCAGCAAAGAGAAATCAGAAATCAGCACAAGATACTCGAGTTTATCAAAGAAAGACTCGTAGCACATTTTCAGTAAGTCCCAATTGGAGAACCGAACCTTTGGAATCAAAATTTTCTACATTTTTTGCAGATACAACAGCAAGATCAAGTTCGGCTGCAAATTTATTTTCTAGACCAGCTGTATCATTAATACCTCAACAGCAAATAGGTTATCAGCTACCAGTAATGGCTCAGCCAAGAAATTTTGCTTTTGTTCCTTTTGATCAAGGAAGTCCTCTGAATCTCCAGCAGCATAATGACATCTCTTTGGCAGCTTTGAAAGGAGTGCCATATTTCACCGGAGAAAGCCAAACTACAGCTTTCAAGCATGTCAGAGAGGTAGCAACTTTATGTAACGTTCATCATGTGACACAAGAAAACGTAGCAATCAGATTATTGGCGGCCTCATTCAAGGGTAAAGTGCTGGAGTGGTTCAGAAGTTTGCCAGTAGCATCAATAAGCACATGGGATGAACTAGGCGATGCATTCAACAAATTCTTTGAAGACAAATCTGATCATTTGTCATTGGTAGAGCAACTAACAACCATAAAAAGGGCCCCACAAGAGTAGATGACTGATTTCAATACACGTTTTCAAAGGACGTGGGATAGGATACCTGTTGCTGTTAGACCAAGTGCAGATCATGCATTTTTTTACTATCTTAGGAGTTTGAACAGCGACATTGCTGTCATGATTCAGTCTATGGGTGGAAATACGTTGCCACAAGCATTTGCTATATCAGTAAGGGCAGAGAATAGCCTCATACAGGCAGGTAAAATCGCTCCTAGACCTCCTTTGCCTATCTTTTTGAATATACAGTCAAATATGCCTTTGCAGATACCATCTTTCAGCCCATTACCAGCTGTTTCCAGCCAAGAGATAGCTGTTACAGCACCTTCTCAAGAGCTGCAAGAGATTAAGCAAGGTCAGCAAAAGATTGAAAGCTTAATGCAAACCTTTGGGAATGAATTGGTTAATCTCAAGAAGCAGCAGTTCCAGCCAAAGCAACCTTTTCAGTCTCAAAATTTCGCTGCAAATCAAGGTTTCTAGTAGCAAAATCAAGGTTACCAGCAACAGAATAATCAGGGATATCAGCAACAAAATCAAGGACAGCCCCAAAATAGGCCAAATTTTCAAGGGTACAATGCTGGAAATAAACAGAGCATAAATCAGAGGCCTTATAGGCCTTATAATCCAGCTCCCTTAAATGCTGCAAATCTGGTAAGAGATATGGTACCCGTACCTATGCAAAATAATATGGCTGTTGAATATGAGTGGTGTTTTCCATGTAATCAACCTCATAATCAGTCCACCTGTTCAAATGGTGTTATTCATCAAGCTTTGATGGTACAAAACGCTACGTATATGCAGCATGCACCTGAGGCTGAAATAGAACAACATCAAGATGTACCCCCTGCAGATGCTTCATTCCTAAATTGGCAGGTAGATGAATTTTGTGGTATAAATAACGCTGATCCTAATATTACTGTCTATTCCAGGAATAAAAAAAGGGCTTTAGAGGACCAGAAAGACAACAATACTAGCAATATTAGTAATACAGCCAATGCAGGATCAGATAAGCCAACTAATCCACATACCAACATAGAACAACAAGCACAACCTGTCGTTACAAAATCGCAGCCTAAGGTACATGCAGCAATCCCTTTTAATGTTGTTGAAAATATGAAGAAAATGAATGTATCTATCAGTATGTGGGATTCTTTGGCAATACCCGGTCAAGTTGATATGTTGCAATCTGAATTATTAAAAAGAGGTAATACTGGTGAAAATATGTCAAGTGTTGTATTTGCGAATAATGAAGAAGGTAACAACAAAAAAACAGTTCCAGCTATCAGACCTCCCCCTTTTTATTTGTCTTTGATCATAGGCAATAATCTGGTTCACAATTGCATGATTGATAGTGGAGCCACAAGTTCAGTTATGCCCAAAAAGGTGGCAGATCAGCTAGGACTGAAATATCAACCTCTCAAGAAAGGCGTGGTGCAATTAGATGGGTCAGCTGTTAACACAATAGGTGTTATTAAGGATGCTAGTCTTACCTTGCATGCTTGTCCAAATTTTTCAATACCTCAAGATGTTTATGTCATAGATCTTCCACCATTTTTTGCATTATGCTTATCTAGAGATTTCACTGCAAAGATTGGTGGCTATTTTTCATCAGATTGGTCTCATATGCTCTTTAGGTCAGGATATGGTACAAAGATCACTATTAAATCCGAAAAGTTAGCAAAAGACCATATAGAGCCTTACGTCCCTGCTGCTATAAATGCAAATCTGATGTCAATTGATACTGATGAACCAGAGGTGGTAGATTCTAAAACACCCCTTACTGGTATCCCGGATATTTTGCTTGATGAATGGGTTGCTGAAAATGTTTCTAATAGTCAAAACAACGTTGTTCATGATGCTGGTTTTGGAAATTATATGATTTTAGATCAAGGTTCAGAAATTCCAAATCTGATCAAAGATACAAGTCAGATCAGCGAACAAGAAAATCAGGTATGGAAGATGTATTTTGATGGCTCACGAAGCAAGAATGGTGCTGGAGGGGGGGTAATGTTGGTATCACCCCAAGAAGATAAGTATTTTGCTGCTTTTCGTTTTTCATTTGCATGTTCTAACAATGTGGCTAAATATGAAGGACTGGTACAAGGTTTGGAATGGGCTAGGAAGAAAAAAAAAACCTGCTTGCAAGTTTTTGGGGACAGCGAACTCGTTGTAAACCAGGTTAGAGGTTTGATTTCTGTCAAGAATGATACTTTAAAGCTGTACAAGAACAGGGTATGGGATATTATAGAAGAATTTGAAGCTTTTAATATAATATCCATACTTAGAGCAAAGAATCAGTTTGCTGATAGGTTGGCAGCAGTAGGCGCACAGTTTGATATTGTCGAAAATGTCTCAAAAAAGAGCGAACAACATCATGTTAAGGTGGTGGTTAGACCTTCAATACCAGATAACAACATAAATTGGCAGGTTTTTGATTTAGATGAATAGATTTTAAGTTTTTTGTTGCAAGAAGATGTGTTTTCAGTTGCTAATCAGGATAGATTCAGTCAGCAATATAGTGATCAGATTATTCAGCTGAAAACAAACAAGTTGCCTAAAGGTTTGGTCACTTTAGAAACTATCTTTGATCCAGATGATCAGGTGAAAAAAGATAAAACTAGTTTGTTGGTGAAAGAAGAGCATTACGAGGAGCTGGAAATTTCTGAAGGAAAAAGGCTGAAAGTTGGTAAGATAAATTCACCGCAAGAAAAACAGTTGTTTATTGAATTATTTCAGGAGTTTAATGATGCTTTTGCGTGGGATTATTCTGATTTAAAAGGCTTTGACCCTAAATTAACCCAGCATACTATTGAGCTTGAACCTAACACCAAACCTATAAGGCAAAAACAGAGACCTGTCAATCCTAAGCTAGAATCTCTAATGCTGAAAGAATTAAACAAACTTTTAGAAGGAGGGATCGTCTTTCCTATCAAACATACTTCTTGGGTCTCTAACTTAGTGCCTGTAAGAAAGAAAAATGGAGAAATACGCTTGTGCATAGATTTCAGAGACCTAAACAGAGCTTCATTAAAAGATAGACATCCTTTACCATCCATGGAACAGATTTTACAATATGTTTCAGGTTCTGAAAGGTTTTCTTTGTTAGATGGGTATTCTGGTTATAATCAAGTGCTGGTAAAAGATGAAGATCAGTTTAAAACAACATTCACCACAAAATGGGGAACCATGGCTTATAGAAGAATGCCTTTTGGATTAGCAAATGCTGGAGCTACGTTCCAAAAGGCTATGGACATGGCTTTTCGAAATTTAATGTACAAGATAGTGCTGGTATATCTGGATGACATTACTATTTTCAGCAAGGAGGCTAAGGATCACATTTTTCATCTTAGACAAGTGTTAGAAAGATGCAGGGAGTTTGGTATTTCTCTTAATCCAAAGAAATCTGTATTTGTTGTTCATGAAGGTAAACTTCTCGGTTATATTGTTTCAAAGCATGGTACTACTATAGATCCCGAGAGAGTTCAAGCGATTTTAGAGTTACCACTACCCAGCTACAAGAAGGGTTTACAAAGTTTTCTTGGTAGGATAAATTTTGTGAGACGTTTCATACCTGATGTTGCTAATCTTTTGAAGCCTTTAACAACAATGTTAAAGAAAAATACAGTTTTCAGCTGGACAAAAGAGGGAAAGCGTTGTTTTGAAGCACTTAAAGAGTCCTTGTCCGCTGCCCCTGCCTTGATTAATCCAGATTTTACTAAGGATTTTATATTGTATGCCTATGGAAGTTTTGACGCCATTTCAGCAATGCTGGTACAAAAAAATGATGAAGGTTTGGAGCAACCTATTGCGTTTTTCAGCAAAGGTTTGCAAGATTTCGAACAAAGGTACAACTTTGTTGAAAAGCATGTTTTTGCTGTCATTAAAAGCCTAAAAAAATTCAGACCCCTGGTTTCCAACAGCAAAATTCATCTAATGGTTTCTCATCCAAGCGTGAAAGAATTTTTGTTAAGCAAAGATTTAAATGAAAAAAGAGCAGGCTGGATTACTCGGGTGATGGAGTATGATGTTGATATCCATATTACCAAACTGGTTAGGGGCAAGGGATTATGCGAACAGTTGGCAGATAACAGCTTTCAAAAGGTAGAAATCAACCAAAATCTGTTGTTGGTTGATAATAATCAAGCTGAAGGTAATCAATCAGACTGCTGGTTGACTGAAATGACACATTTTTTGAAAACAGGGGAGTGTCCTTTGAGGTTGGATAGAGCGAGACGCAGGTATTTCAGACTTCAATCAATTCCTTATGTCTTGGTTCATGATGTTTTGTTTAGAAAAGACCATAGTGGTATGTTATTACGTTGTATAAGTGCTGATCAGACCAGCAAGATCCTGGAACAGTTTCATGATGAAGGGGGTCACTTTTCCCCAAAGACGACAGCTTATAAAGTGTTGAGGGCAAGATTCTATTGGCCTGATCTGTTCAAAGACGCCCATAGCTGGTCAAGAAAATGTCAAAAATGTGCATTGTTTGCTGGCAAGGAAAGGCTGGCAGCCTTACCCTTGAAACCGATTTTGGTTGAGCAGCCATTCATGAAGTGGGGTATTAATTTCATAGGCCCAATTAATCCAAACTCTAGTTCAGGTCACAAGTGGATTCTCACAGCTACGGATTATTTTACAAGATGGACTGAAGCAGTAGCGTTAAGAGAGGCAAATGAATCAGCTGTACTTAATTTTTATGATGAGTTGACTACAAGGTTCGGTGTTCATGATTCAATCATTTCTGATAACGCATTAGCCTTTGTGGGAGCAAGAGTGTCTGAATGGGCGCTAAAGAAAGGTATATATCTTAATACCTCATCAAACTATTACCCTCAAGGTAATGGTTTGGCTGAAAGTACAAATAAGAACCTTTTAAGGATTATTAAAAGAGCGTTAGAGGAGAATAAAAGAAATTGGCATGCAAAGTTGAAATCTGCCTTATGGTTGGATAGGATTACTCCTAAATGAATTATTGGAACATCTCCTTACGTTCTAGTATACGGGAAAGAGGCCAAGTTACCTGTTACTACTGAATTTCCTGCGTTACAGCTTGCTAATCAGCTGATATTGTTTGAAGAACAGGATCCTCTTAAGCTAAGGTTTGCCAAATTAATGGAGTTAGAGGAGAAAAGGAGCAAGGCACTGCAGGAAATGGAATACTAGCAGCTACAGGTGAAGAGAACATTTGATAAAAAGGCAAAAGATCGTCATTTCAAAGAAGGAGATATGGTGCTTAAGTGGGATGTACTTAAGACAATACCAGGGCAGCATGCTAAGTTTGATCACTTTTGGGAGGGCCCTTTTTAGATTGTTGAATGCAAGAAACACAATGCTTTTCAGCTTGCCACTATTCAAGGAGATGTTCTACCGATTCCTGTTAACGGGATTCACCTCAAGGCTTGCTTTGAGGTATGATTCTAATTCTGTTTGTTTTCTAGGTTAGGTTTCATGCTTTCAATAAATGCATCTGCATATTAGTTTAAAGTTTTCCCTAAGTGCTGTCCAAGCACATGTCGGTTTTTAGTTTCCTTTCCTAGAATAGTAATCGAGTTTTGTTCCTTAGGTTTTAGGAGTGTTAAGTTGCTGGTCTGGTTGTTTCATATCATACTCACCCACCTCAATCATGCACACTAATGCATGGATTGAATGCATACATATAGGTTAGTACACGCATGCATATGCATACGCCTAGGGCTGCATTTTTCATGACACTTTCAGTCTCACTTTCATACATACCTGTCAGCCATGACCATACACACACACACGTATACTACTCACCTGTATCCATCCAATTCACACATTTTTTATGCATGATTGAGATGGATAACTATGAATCCGACTTCTAAAGTAAATGCTACAGTCTGATCATGCATAAAAATTAGTGTAATAATAACCTGTCAGTTATCATTAGACTCATTTGCATACATCCCAGCCCATACCAGCAACTTTAGGGGTCGTGTCAGGTCTGGTTTAAGTCCAAGGAATTCATATTTTCAGACTCTAATGCCCAATGGATATCAAAGGCAATTGATCAAGTGTCTAGCAGGCAGACAGTCAACAAAGGTCGCCAAAAATGTTGTTCATTTTTCACACATGTTCAAATGAAGGAATATATGCTTATTACTTTCAAAGTAATTTTCAGAAAATACATCAAAGAAAAGTATTTTATTCATTTTGAAATAATGTTCAATATTTGCATGATGGAGTAAATCATTACAGAAATTAAATGCTGAAAGTAAATTTCTCCCACACATCTGACTGTGAGAGTATTCTCTACGTGCTGATATACATCTATACCCTACTGAAATCAATAACTGAATAGAAGGGAAAAAAGAGAAAGGATCATGGACACCAGTCATTGCCTGTAATGACTGGTGATGTGGCATCCAACTGCGTCCATCCTCTTGTTGCTCCAGACATTGCCCGTTCCGTGCTTCCAATTCCTGTATTCACAAAGAAGAGAACGGGTTAGATCCAATGGATCTAAACAACGCTGATGACTCTCTCAAATCTCTCATTTACCATCCCACATGTTATTCATCTCAGTAAGATACAGACATACACCAGCAAGTAGAGAGGCCGATCATGAAATACAAAAGTATTAAAGGAACAATTCATTTTGTTTTGAAACCTTTTACTGATAAAAACTGGTGAAAATGGGAGAAGTATAGCAGCAATAATGAAAGACACGGTGACAAGATTCAGATACAGCAAAAGATAACCATTTCAACCAAGTGAAAAGAATGTGTCATACAGGTCAGAATGCAAACTGAAGCAAGATAATAGTCATAGACTTACAACACCACCAGGAAAAGCACAACATTCAGAATAGAGATAAATGTGGCAAAATGTAACTATTTTTCAGCATTCAACAACTCTCATGAAATCACAGGTTTGAATAATATAAAAGGATGCTATGTAAATATCAGAAGGGAAAAGGGAGAAATACGTTACAGCAATATACTATTGATGCAATGTGATGCTCAGAAATTTCTACTAAAATCTTTCCTGACATGAAAAGTCATACACAGCCAGAAGAGAGCAAAGTGTAACTAAAATGACATTCTCAGATAGCAGTGAACAATCAAAAAAGCACATGAAATCAGGTCATGAATTGAACGTAACCAGCATAAATGAATAACTGTCAGTATTTCACGAACATAATACAGGGCAGAAAGTATGCGACATTTCAAAAGGAAAAAATTACTGGTCTAAAACTAAGAGAGGTGTTCAGTTTTTAGCAAATTACCAGCAAACAGGTTACCAACAGATCTGATACATTTTCTAAGAAAGAAATAAGCAATTTTAGCTTCAGCAAAGCATTATAGAACATAATAGAAATGGATCTACAGGTTTTATACCAACAGATATGACCATGAGATAACTCTAAGACACCTTCATGCAAAAGATAGTCACTTCAAAGGATGGAGGAAATGGTAAGTGGGTTCTTTGTAGACAAAAAACCCTCATATAAAATGACAGATCTGGGGTTAATGTTACGGGTATTCTTCTAGTTTTGAAGCCCGTGTAAGGAAAAATAAATAAACAGGGCAGCTCTCTTATTGCATCACAAGCCCTTATGTCATTTTCAAAGGAAAGGGCAAAATTACGTTACCATAGTTAGAGTTTTGGAGAAATAACCAGCTGTAGTAAGGAGTCAGCAGGTTAATTTTGTTTTACCCTTTAAAAATCTGCAGTAAACTCATACATGGAGGCCTCAATACATCCAAGGCATAAACCCGTTAAGAGCAAGTAACAGAGATCAAGTCATGACAAACTTTCAACAAGGAAACATTACTTCTAAGAGTCATTTTCTGCAAAAACATTTTTGATGAAAACTTCATATACAACAAAAGAAAATCTATGGAAAGTGGACATCTGAAGGAAAACCTCTATATTGCATACCGTAAGCTCTGAATCTCCAGCAGCATCAAATATGGAAGTTTGCTTCCAGAAGAACCCAGCGGAAATAAGAAAAGATCCCACGAAAATAGTAATTTTCGTTCATAACAGCAAAGTAAGGTAAATGGTGCGCGAAACTCAGTAAATCAATAAGAAACCCACAAAAAAATGAAACAGTTTTTGGCTGCTACGACACCATAATTCCAGTCAGCGTCCTCATAACTCTTCCAACTCATGCTACAAATTTAGAAAGATTATTAAGATATACATGGCGTCTAAACAGAAAAAATCGGATGACCATTTGCGTCCTTCTTCAAGAGAAAATCGCAAGATTTGCAGGTGCCTAGGGTTGAAAGAAACCCTTATTTTTCTTACGCAAAGTGCAAGTCTCTAAGATGAGATTAAAACCAAGCAATTACCTTTCCTTTACAAAACTCGCCCTTTATCAAAGTTGATAAAATTTCGGGTTCGCCCATATATCAGGAGAGTTAGATATTTATTTTTTGCATAGCTTTGATAATGCGATTTGCATTACAAATTATGTTTTTGCAAAATTGATAAAAATTTATTATGCTGAAAGGGTTGGTTTATTATATAATCAACTTAAAATATAATATTTTAAGGTTAATGCAAGTAAAAATGAGATAGACTCCTAATAAAGACTTCTTTTGTTTATTATTTTTAATTGCATAGATATTTTGATTGTAATTATTAGTTTAAATAATTGATAGCCTTATAAATCAATTATTAAAAAATAATAAACATTCATGCAATTAAAAAATAATAATTAAATATAGAGTCAAGACAAGAAGATGGAGAAATCGGTATTTTTTTTAAAAATGCCAAATTTTGAGGGGCAGTCTCAGTTGATATTTTTAGAGGCCCAGTTCAGACTGAAGAGTTCAGAGTGTATAATGGAGTGATTTGTGGCAGTTTGGGGGACATTCTTTAGACTTTTCTTATGCATGGATGGTAGAAGCTCAGTTTGAGATATTTGGGGCATATTTTTGGAGTTTTTAGAGGTCATTAATAATGAGTTAACTCATTATTTCGACCCAGCTTTTCTGCTTTGCGGCAGTTGTATTGTTTATATATACTCCTCTTATTTATGAGGAAGGAGTTCAGATTTTGAGAGAGGATGCTTATGTGATTTGATCCTTAAGTATAATTTTTTATGATGCTGATCCATTATGCAGATGTACTGTTTTAAGGACCTTTGATGAAAATAGAGTTTTCATTAGAATCAATTTTGGAGTTGACAGATTTAGTTGTGTGCGTTAAGGTGATTGATGTTATTCAAATTGTGTTTTAATTATAAACCTTTATGAATGATGTCTTATCTGGTACTTTCTTTATAAATAGCTGTTCACAGGTTTTGAATTGTGTTTAAATTATTGATGTATTCGATTGTGATCAAAATCCTTTCGTATATTTTCAGAGTTCATAGACCTTCTCTTAAATTATTGATGTGAATTAGTAGATTTTCAAATAAGGATTCTTGTGAATGTCTTGTCAAATCTTTCATTGTGTCTCAAGTATAGCAGTAATCTGTGTTATCAATTTTGGTGTATCACCTTACTTCTTTAAGTTTTCCGAGTTTTAAGTCATCTTTTTACTCTTTTCCATTTGAAAGTTTTTTCCACATTTCCATTAGTATATGTAAGGTATAAGATATATTATACAGGAACCGGCCTAGGATCCGGAGGTTCAGCCAAATTATAAGTTACCCACAACTTCTGGCTGATCCCATGTTTCTCCAAAATCGCTGCAAGTTTTAGGACTTAAAGCAAATTTCAGGGTGCAGATTTTGGAGATAACACTATGTTAATATATTATTGTAATATCCCCTTTTTGAAATAGGATTAAAAATAACTAATAATAACAAATTTAAAATATAAAAAATGTAGTAATAAAATATAATATAATATGATTATAAGTTATATAAGTTTAATGAAAGGTCAAGGGCCATGCCATGAAGACTTGTGACACCCTCAAACATGGAGAAGAGGTCTTTTGATAGGGAGAAAGGAAAAAAGGAGCATCTGATAAAAGGAATGATTAATGGAAGAAGAAAGGAAGAGGAAGAGAGTAAGGAAGTACCTTCCAAAGGGGTAGCATGATGAAGGGTTGTGAGTCTTCCAAAGGGTGGTAATTGTGAAAGGTTGTGATGATTACAAAGGGCAAATATGAAGAAGAGGTGTGACTCTCCCTTGCATTGGAAAATATAAAGGGGAGGAAGTTTCATTTTAGGAGGACATCCAAGGGAGATTCATTTGGGGAATAATATATATTTGCAAAAGCAACAATGAAAAGTGGTGACTCAACTCTATGAAAGGCGGTGACTCTTTTGTCAATAGTGTATAAAGTATCATTTAAAGCAATCAAGGAGATCAAGTAATCATTCCAAAACCAAGCATATACCTCAATCCAGTCAGCATAAGCATTCATTGAAAGAGCAGTGATCAGCGTCCAAAGTGATCTGCATAAAATCAGATCTGCCTGAATCATAGCAGTGGTCCAAAAGGCAAGATTTAGGGAAATCCTAAAATGGTACATTACAAGTGGTATCAAAAAACCTTTTCTTCGAGCTTGAGTGACAAACTGTGGTTAATGTAACATATTCAAAGAGCTTTAAGGGCTCTAGAAAGAGGAAAAATGAAAATTACAGCACCTCAAAGGTGAGTTCTCAATTCCACAAACTCTGTAAAATGGAGAGCCAGCTAAAAATGGATGTTTTCAATATATGGACTTTTCAACCTTGAAAGGATTTGACCAGGTATTGAAGCACATGGTTGACAATTAGATTCTAAGACGAAGGATCATGAAGTAAATTTACAGATCACAGAGATAGTCATATCCATAGACAAGTTTAAAAGTCCATAGAAACAATTTATTTGGAATGCTAAGAAAAAAATCCCTTAACATGTCACAATGATGTGTCTCTTTGCAATAATCAGCAAGGTTTAGGATAGAAAATAAAACTCCTGTTAAAGAGCCAAAGGTAAAGAGAAGCACAGTCCACTAAAATTCAGGAATTAACACAACACCCTATTGATAATCAACTGCTTTGTTGAAGGCCAGGAATACTTTTATTCCAAAATGTATGTTTGGTGTAGAAAATAGAATGCTAGTAACTCATGTAATAACTCAATCCCAGATGTTTGTATGAAGAGTGAAAGATATCATACGATTCTTGGGAAAATTATTTGAAAGAAATGGCAAAGGATTCATCCAAGATCTCATTGACCAAGGGAAGATCGAAATTGAGAATAATCCCAGATCTTTAGATAAGGACCGCACTATCTTCAAAGATCAGTAGGTCTGATAGATATTGACCTAGTCAATATTCTCTCACTAATCTATCTCATAATATTGCCAATGTGAGGTGCAAATACAAATAATAATAGAATGTAATGACCCTTACTATAAAGGCCACTGAAACCCTCAAACTGGACTTAGGAATTTTGTCAAACAGTTGGCATGTAACCGAATAAGGCTGCAATATTACTAATTGTTGTACAACGAAGCCTCAATATATGATGCCAATAATGTATGAACAACAATTCCAGATTATAACACTACCAATATAAGAGATAGATGACAATATGAAACTCAAATATGAAGTCCAATGCAATTCTGATTTTATGACAGCAAATAGAACTGATTACAATGAGAGACTGTCACAACTATGCACTTCTAATACATCAAGCTCTTGACAATGCAATGTTATGACATGAACAATAACCCAGTTCAGATTTGGAATGCAAATGACGAAACTTTTACAACAGTTATTAATGACTGGAAATAACTATTTATGCAATGACAATGCTGACTGTTCTAATTCTTAACATGCAATATTTTGGCAATCAATATTTTGTGCACTTGGAATAGCTCCAATTTTTCCGGATATGAATGCTGGATTAATGCCACACGAAGACCTCACAATCTGCCCCAAACCGACTCACAAAATTGCTGCTGCTGCCCAACTGACAGGGCCATACAGGTACGGCCTGGTACGGCTGCTAGATAAAAATATTGCAGCGTTTTTTGTCACTCCAAAAGCAATAAATCTGGGCGCCTAGGGTTGCTGAATAACCCCCTAAAATATGAAATTCATCCGTCAAGCCAATTAGGAGTTATGAGCAAAAACGTGGGTCCAAACCCTGGACTGGCAGTCTGAAAATAATGCACAATTGTGTCTTCAAACCCTGTTAATCAATCCACAAATGCTAGGGCACAACTGAAACCCTTATTCCAACCAAAGTAAACTCTTATAACTGAATCTCAATGAAGTCCAAATGAGATGGCTGCATTACCAACTCCTCAAATGCAACAATTCAGGTGATATTTCACACCCTCAAAGTCGCCAATCCAAGGGAATGATTCGTTCCCAAAGATCAAATAATAATTTGCAGACCCAAGAGACTACAAATTTGCTCCACAATGGAAGAAGTAGAAGAAATCTCAAATCCAAGCATGTCCAAATGAGAGGCCCAGCCCTCTATTTATTCACTTTTCTAAGAAGTTGCTAGAACTTCTAGAAACATACTTTATAAAATCTCATTATAATGCACTTTTTATAATAAAGTAATTTTATAAAATAAAAGTGCAACTCAACTTAAAATTATAACATGTAGGCCCCAATAACACATAATAATAAAATATAACCTCTTAACACTTCTTCAAGAGCAAGATATGACCATCTGATCCGCAGAATTGACTCTCTCTCCACACCATTTGCCTACGAGAGTCTGGAATAGGCAAATCCATGATCAATGCCATGTCGAACTAAAGAGGGGACATTACATAGAATTACAATAATTAAGCTTGAGGGTTATGACAAGAAATGAATCTTTGTCAGTGTGCGAAAAGAAAGAGAGGCAATGGGATATAGAAAGCCCTTATCCCATCTTCTTGAACAAATTAGAAACAAAAAAAAATCAACCTAGGAAGTTGGGGCTTTTCAGTAGCTCTAAGAATAAGGAAAGACACTAGGAAACTCCTCCAGCCTCAAGAATGAGAGCATGCATCCTTTGACCAACGAGGTGTAAGAGGGAAAAAATGAATGAAGAATTACAGTACATTTGCAAACCAGAAATAGTATTGGAAGCCTTCCCTAATATTGTTAATGCAGTTTGTCAAATTTATTGATAAATTGAAAAATTGAAAAGTACAAACAGAAGCAGCAGAAATTATGGTCACAACATGCAAGACAACTATCAATGCTAAATTATATGAGGCTTAGCAGTTTGAGTTGAGGAAGGCATTTTAGTATTTTACAGATTGGTACTAAAAAAAGAAACCTTCTAAGTTAATTCTGCTTGTTGGAAAAGAAGAAAGATGGTTTACCCCAAGAGATGCATTTAGTCTTGGTTGTACATTCCTGCCTCTTGTGGGCTAAGTGACAAATTGATTACCCCAAGAGATTGATATGTGATGAAGAGTACACAACTAGGAAGCTTCAAATGGGCTTCCCACTCTTCCAACCAACCACCTAACTGTCAAATCTCCAACCTTCTCACAAGGTTACAGCACACCACAATCCTTCAATGGATCAAAGAAACAAAAACTCCAGCTTCACCAAGAATCCAAGGACAAGGAATCAAGATTACCCACTTTATGGTTTTTGGACCAATTTCCTACAACTAGGTCAATACTAGGAAAACACCATAAAAGTTTGTCGCAAGGGTTCTAAGGTGTGGAATGATCTTAGGGCACTTAATTAACACAGACTACACCATGGTTTGAGTCATACACTTGCCCAAAGCCTCAAACCCCAATTTCACCTAGTAGCCCTATGAGCCCCTATTAGCCCTCCTTATGAGGCATTTTGGATATAACTTCACAAAGTCCCAAACAAGACCCAAAAAAAATCAGGGTTTTGGATACCCTTTTCAAAGTTGCATCAAATTCCAAAGCATTAAGTTCTAATTCCACTCCAACACTCCCTTTCCTTGACTAGGCAACATAGACCTAATTGATCAAGTTAGGCTTGGTTTACAAAGCAACTTAGAGGAAATGGGGTCATGGAAGCAAATCCAACACTCAGGAATGATCATCAACACTAAACCAAGTTATTTCCAAATGTTCAGCCTCCAACAGTTCTCTAACTCCTGTCATTCACCAAACAACACATCCAAAAGGTCAAATCCTCCAAGGCACTTGACCTAGAACTTGGTTGGAAAAATCACAAAACTTCTCTTCCAATCTTGGAACCATGGAATCTTTAAGAGGACCCTACTAACTACCATTTCCTAGGAGGCCATGAAAATCAAACTAGAGAGATTGTAGTTAGGGGCCCATTTATGAGAAATGCCCCAAATTGCTGTTCTAAAAACCCTACTTCACTAAAATTTGAATAACTTGAGCAAAAAAGAACTTAGAAGGATGAAACCAAGAGAAAATGCAAGGTACTTCTAATCTCCTTCTTAGGAAATCATTGATTAGGTCTGACAATCTATATAATACGGCCAATGAACAGGAAATAGAGAATAAGGCTCTAAAAAGGAATTTTCTTTATTATAACTTCTTCCAATCCATACATAATGCCCTTCAGAGCTCACAAATGAGGTATCTATCCCTCCGAGGTCTATTCCAATAGTTACAACCAATATTTGAATAGTTATAACACATTTTCCACCAAGTTGCATTTTTTAGCAACTTTCACAACTTTTTCAACTTTTCAACTTTGCAATTTTGCACAAAAAGTGCAATTTTTGCATTTTCCACTAGATTTCATTTCTAGGACTTGGAAAAGGTTCCAACATACCTAAAACCAACTAAAAACACCTAATCCTAGGCTATCTTGACCAAAAACACAAAAAGACCCAAATTTTCCTAATGAGCAACTTTTGCTTATAATTTGCACGAAGTGGCCCAAGCATACAAAATGGTGTCTTGATTTTACAACAATGGAATTCTCATCTAAGGTTTGTGTTCTAGCCTAAGTAGGTGAAAACCAAACATCAAATTCAAAATCTAAACAAGTGCCTTGGTGCTCTGCACGATACTCCCCAGGTGAAAAGGAACTCAAGTCTCTTGAGTTGGAATATCTTCAAGTCTGCTCCCAAGTTTGATGATGTCCTTCTTTGAGAGCCAAATTGCATCCTTTGATGGTTTATTTGTCCACTTGATTAAGTGGTCATAGTATCCTTTCCTCGTCTTTTGTGTTTGCCTTTTTCCCAAAATGGCTTCAATGGTAGGTTTAGGCACTTGTGGTAGTTCTTGTAGTAAATCTGCTTCTTCTTTCTGTTGCACTGCCTAAACTTCTCCAATCTCCCTTGGACCCTTGAAAGCATAGATATCTGCCACATTAAATATAGGAGAAATCCCTAAATCAGTAGGCAGATCAATATGATAGGCATTGTTACCACATTTTTTCAAAATTCTGAATAGGCCTCTCTTCTTCATCATTAGTGTAGTGTACTTCTCCCTTGGCATTCTTTCTTTCCTTAGGTGAATCAATACTAGAGTCCCCACTTGAAAATGTAAGTCTCTCCTCTTCTTATCAACATGTGCTTTATACTTGCTTGTTGTAAGGTCCAATTTATCCTTTATTTGTTGATGGATTTCCTTCATTTCCTCTGCAAAATCTTCAGCTTGGGCACTCCTCTTGTGACTGTCTCCCAAGTCTCTCAACTCCAAGACTCCTCTTGGATGATCTCCATACACAATCTGAAATGGTGTTAAATCTATACTTCAGTTCACTGAATCATTATATGAGAACTCTGCCTATGGAAGAACAACATCCCAAGCAACTACATGTTCCTTAGTTAGAGATCTCAGTAGGTTACCCAATGATTTATTAATGAATTCAGTCTGGCCATCTGATTGGGGATGATATGCTGAAGAAAATGACAATTGTGTACCTAGCCTCTTCCATAAAGTCCTCCAAAAATGTCCAAGAAATATGGAATCCCTATCAGACACAATGTATAATGGTAAACCATGGAGTCTAACTACTTTAAAGAAGATACCAGCAATGTGAGAAGCATCATGAGTTTGTTTACAAGGTAGAAAATGAGTCATTTTAGAGAACTTGTCAACAACAACATATATCCTATCAAATCCATTCTTAGTCCTAGGCAACCCCATTACAAAGTTCATGCCGATGGAGTCTCATGGCTTAGTGGGTGTAGGTAAAGGAGTATATAGTCCAACATTTGATGATCTTCCTTTGGCCTTTTGACATACCAAGCAGTATTCTACAAACTTCCTAATATCTGCCTATGTTTTTGGCCAATAGAAGAACCTTCTAACCTGCTCTATAAGGTCTTATCAATGCCAAAATGCCCTGCAAGATTCCCATAATGCTTTTTTTTGACAATGTTCTCTCTAACTGGTCCTTTAGGTACACAAAGCTGATTACCTTTAAATAATAGCCTATCTTGTAAAATAAACTCAGGAAAATCGGTATGATACCTTTCATTCATGGCTTGACAAACCTCATATGCCAACTTGAAGTCTTCATCTATTGCATACATGTTCTTTATGGCTTCTACACCAATGCTACTCATTTGGATCTCTGTGACAGTCAAATTTCTCTTGCTAATGGCATCTACAACTTTATTTGCTGTCCCTTTCTTGTGTTTAATGGAGAAGGTGTAAGCTTGGATGAACTCCATCCACTTTATATGTCTGTGGTTCAGATTTTCCTGCCTATTCAGGAAGCTAAGAGCTTGGTTATCAGTAAAACCAATAAATTCTTTGGGCAATAGATAATGCCTCCATTTTCTCAAAGACTGTACCAAAGCATACATCCCCAAATCATAAGTTGAATACTTTTTCTTAGCTTCATTTAGTTTTTCACTGAAGAAGGCTATAGGCCTCCCTTCCTGGCTTAACACTCCTCCTATTAACTTGTTACTAGCAGCACATTCCACTGTGAACACCTTATGGAAATAAGATAATGCTAAGATAGGTTGCTCTGCAACTCTCCTCTTGTGGTATTCAAATGATTTATCTGCCTCACTATTCCACATAAGTTTACATTTTCTCCCCCCTTTTATAGTATCAATCATAGGGGCACAAACACCACTAAAGTTCTTCACAAACTTTCTATAAAAAACTTGCAAGACCATGAAAGCTTTTTACCTCAGTGGCAGTCCTAGGTGTAGACCAATTCATTATTGCTTCCACCTTGGATGGATCTATCTTCAACTGATTTTTGGAAATGATGAACCCAAGGAACACCAATTCTTCTTGCAAGAATGAACACTTCTCCAAGTTTATCTTCAGTTGCTCCTTATGTAACCTTTCAAGGACTAACTCCAAGTGCTTTAGGTGCTCCTGCCTACTCCTGCTAAAAACAAGAATGTCATCCGGATAAACAACACAAAACTTGTTATTAAAAGGCTTTAAAACTTCATTCATGAGTCTCATGAATGTGCTAGGTGCATTAGATAGACAAAATGGCATCACAAGCCATTCATACAATCCCTTGTTTATCTTGAAGGTTGTTTTCCATTCATCACCTTCCCTCAGCCTAATCTGATGGTAACCACTCTTTAAGTCCATCTTTGAATAATGACTTGCGCCTGCTAAACAATCCAAAAGATCTTCAATTCTTGGCATGGGGAACCTATATTTGATTGTTATCTTATTAATGGCATTGGAATCCATATATAGTCTCCATGTCCCTTCCTTTTTAGGAGCTAGTATGATAGGTACAACACAAGGACTGACACTCTTCCTTATAAAGCCCTTGGTCAACAACTCTTCAATTTGCCTTGCTAATTTTGCATTTTGTTTAGGGGTAAGCTTGTAGGCTGCTTTATTGGGTAATGTAGTACCAGGTATCAAATCTATACAATGGCTTATCTCCCTCTGTGGTGGCAAACTTTTTGGTTCCCTGCCTGCAACAACACTTTTATACTGTTCCAACAACTCCCTGATCTCTCTGGGTCCTACTTGATGTTCCACACTCTTGGCTTGGGGAATATTTTTGACTTCCTTCTTAGGTCTGACCATGATGGAAAAGCATGGTGTTTTCTCCTCCTTAATGGTCTGCAAAAACTCTTTACCTTCTACCATCATGACACTAGTCACCCTATGGCTTTCATCATCAGGGAGTGGCCTCATAGTGAAAGTTTCTCCATCCTTGGTTATGCTATAAATATTTTGTTTCCCATCATTCCTAGCATTTACATCATACTGCCAAGGCCTCCCTAAAAGTAAATGGCATGCATCCATCTCAATTACGTCACATAAATTTTTATCTCTATACTCCCCAATATGGAATTCTATCCATACTTGCTCACTAATCAAGGCATGTTGCTCCTTGTTCAACCAAGACACTCTATACAGGTAAGGATGAGGTATTGTTTGCAATCCTAACTTGTCTATTATCTCTTTCGATGCCAAATTATCAGTTGAACCAGAATCAACAATAACTCTACAAACTTTACCACTTACCTTGCATGTGGTCCTAAACAATGACCTCCTTTGTGGTGGCTCTTTATTAGTGGGTACCTTCAAGAGAGTTCTCTTCAGCATGAGGCACTCTCCTGTCGCTGGATCTGTTGTCTTGGCATGAGAACTTGTGCTTTGTACATCCTCATCTTGTAACAAGTTAATTCTTCTTTCACTTGTGCTGCTCATGGATCCTTGCTTCTCTGAACACCTAAAAGATTGGTGACCCACTTGATTCCAATTGTAACACCTGCCTGTGAAGACACTTGTTCCCCTTCCAAAAAATAATTTTTTTTGCACGTGACCATGACTCCTGCGATGATTTTCTCCTCTCCGTTTTTGCACACCTCCATCCTTTCTTCTGCAGCTGCCCATGTCTTTTGAAGTCTGTGCTTGTGTAGGCGTGGTGAACAGTATTAGTGCGAGCGTTTTGACTGCGTGGTTTTTTCTTTATTGTCTGCTCCGGCTCACCAGCGACGACTTCTTCATACTGGTTATGGGTTACTATCTTTTCAGGATCCAAGGGTTCGCGGGTGTTTCAGGGATTTCTTCTTCTAGTGTTTACGAGAGTTTGTGGATGAGTAGGTTAGGCGGGTTCATGAGCTCAATCTACGGGTTCATGGACTCCCTTCTATATTTGATCCTCTCTTAGTTGGATGCTCTTTCCTTAGTGATCAGCTTGGTCTTTCCGACATCACATTGGATAAGTGTTGGGTTGGACATGGTGATGTCTTGTTTATCTGGTTTCTATCACTTACAGATAGGCTTCGTGCTCTTCGAGCTAAAGGAAGCTATTCTCTCTCCCTTCCAAGATCTTCCTTGATGAAGATCTCACGAAGTCTCAAGTTTCAGAACTTAAACATGCTCGTGGTATTGTGGCAGAGGCGAGGTGGGCTGGTAAATGGGTAGTTATCAGATATCTCAAAGTAGTTATTCGGGATTCCCCCCCTAGTGGATGGGAAGAGAGGTAGGGCCTTGTTGGGTGGTCATTTTGCACGAGGTCAATGGCAGGAATCCATTGCACAATTCCTCTCTTGAAAAGCTAATCCTTTTGGGGATCAACTCCAAGGTTCAGTATTTGTCTTGCGACGTACCAAAATCCTCTTAGTTGAAGATAAATGTGATTGTTCACGAGGAGGCCTTTGCTGGTTCTGATTTAGACTTGGAATGAAGTAAATCTGTTTTCTGTCTCAAAATAATGCACAAAAGAACAATATTTTTTGTGTTTTTTCTGGGTTTTCAATGAATGCAATCTAATAGTGCAACTAAAATGAGTTCCTATTCTAACAAGGGGTTAGCAAAGCAAATAACGAAATTGAAAGCAAATAACATGAAATTGAAACAACGTGAAATTGAAATCCTAAACGGACACAAGTTATAGAACACAACACGCTGCAAGTTAAACTTTCGAAGAAATTAGTAGGAAACCAATGAAAACATGAGCAGTGCTTCCTAGAATCCATTAATGCAATCGTCGATGAGAAACTTTAACTATCATATGATATTTCACATTTCATCAAATCGCAAGGCCATGGAAAGTGCGCTCATGCGAGACAAAAGGCTATGTAGACACAATTTGATGATCTCTTCTCAAGCTCGTTATGTCAATGCAATTCATGAATTTGTAGCAAACACCAAAACTAAAAGATTGCACAACCAAAAACAACGCAATAAACTTTTGGCTCAATCACAATCTCATGAACAAAATTCACAAAACAATGACACATTCAGGCAAGAATCACTACACTCTAAATGCGAGCGCCAAAAGTATAATTTTATTGCATAATAACGATGGCCCTTGTTACATTTTACAATGGGGTATTTATAAGAAATCGTCTCCTCAATTTGTGTTGAGAGTGAGAGATATCTTCATGCAATAAAATGCTTTTAAAACATTAAAACAAACTAAATATATACAGACTAACAATTAATCTGGTGCTTAGAGGGACTCCATCCATATTTTATTCATTAATTGGATGCATGAGCCCTTTACATGTCAAAAACAAAGAAAGCATGAGAGAGAAAGTAGGAGAAAGCTATCAATCGAAGTGGAAGTGCATGGAGGTGTCAAAAATAGAAGCTGGTCATTCACTAGGCGTGTGTCGAAGTTAAACTGTCGTCAAAATGCGCTCCCGATGCATGGAAAGTACTATTTTTGGAACTAGCAGTTAACTATTAGCGCACCTCTGAATTGTGGAGCTGCGGACCTGCGTACCTGTAGAGTTGCGGACCTCAAAAATGCACACCTCCAAAATGCGGAGCTGCGCACCTGTGCACCTTGATAGCTCAAATCGCCAAAAAATCAAAGTTGTCAATTTTGAAAATGGTTTTTGGGTTATGCTCAAATGGGGTTTTAGATCACTTTTTGTGTACATATTTTGCCCCTTTTTGATGATTTATACCCTCTTTATAGCCAATCACTTTCATAAACTTGAACTCCTGCTTCTTCGATCTAAAATCCCAAGGCACCTGCGTTGAATCTTGTCATTAATAACTACATAAGATGAGGAACCTATTTCGCTTCATGTGTCCAACCTTTGTATCTTCAACCTTTGTCGTCTCTCCAATTGCCCTATCCTTCCCGGCGAGAAACCAAATGATCTAGACTATCCAAAATTATCAAATGTTTGAAACTTTTTCATATTTTTTCACAAGATTTTCTAGGTGTTTTTAAATGGCTTTTTCAGAGGTCTTCTGCTCAAAATTTCAAGTCGAAACCTTTGTTGGTCCCTAAACCTAGGCAGTCGAAGGCTCGTTGTTTTAGGGACTGAAGTTAGATCTTCAATTCTTTCCAACGGTGTAAACGGTTTTGAATTCTGAGCTCCGAGTCAAAAGTTATGACCCTGACAAGTTGAGGATGCCTTTTTTCCCTACACAAAGAAGCAAATATTAGTCCGTAGAGTTGAAAAACACTTAATTAAGACACACCCTAATGATATTGGAATAAAAACTTTAAAAAACTAGTTGCATGGCCCGCGGGAGGTGAATGGGAGGTGCGATGCGCGTGCGGAGTGATGGCATGTGGCGCGAAGTGGACGAGTGTGTAGAGGAGCAAGATTTTTGGAAGTCGCACGCGCGGGATGCGCGGTGCACGTAGGTGGGCGCCCGGCACGACGCTCTGTGAAACGCGCATTTAAAATTTTTTTTTTTCAAATTTTTCTATGTTTTTGTGTTTTTTGAATTTTCTAATTTAAAAAAAAAAATTCTTAACATCTTTTCCATCGACTCTCAAAGTGTGAGTTCGGGAGTCAGAAAAAAGTAGGGGGTCCCCATTCCTAGTAAGGAATGGGGTGTGCGTTGTGAGACCACAACAAATAGCCCCAACAAAAAGGAAGAAATGACTAAGGCATTTCTTCATCAGCAAACATTTCTCCAATATGTGTCCAACATCAACTGAATCACGAATACTCCAAGCGTATTTCAGGCCACTTTGCAGTCAAAACCTCATAATCTCGAATATCCAAGTTCAGTTTGTCCATCTCCTTCGACATCTCAGAATGCAATCTATCAAAATTTTTTGACAACTTGGGAACAATCTTCCACCCCATCTAGCTTGTTCATTAGGAATGTTCGTGAAAGCTGTTTATCAATCCTTTGTTTGACTAGATGAGAGAATCAGTTCTAAGGGCTCTTGGCGGCTGTCACTTTTTATTTGAAGTCCTTGGAAATCCTTTGGATACTTGTTCCATGTAGCTCATAATGTCTCCATTTGATTATTTGATGAAGCAATACTTTGGTATTGGATAGCTTATTTTGAGTGCATATCCCTATAATCGGATCACCTTTCTTAGCCTTTGTAAAATCCTTCATTCTTAACACCTTTCTTTTTTATTTTCTTTCTATACCTTGACCACGCTTAGACTGTGTGGCCAAGACATTGGTGTCATTTCTCGGATTCGATCTTTAGTGAACATCCCTTGCGTTCCTCTTTTAAGAACTTTTAGAAACTCTCATGCCAAACAATAATCTTAGAATTCCTCCGAGAAGATCCTTCTATTTGAACCAATGGGGTTTGGACTATCCCTTGTTACCTTCATCCTTGGTTCGAAAACACCTAAGATAATCAATCTTTTAAATTTGCAAAGTGTTGAGAACTTGTCAATCTGAAACTCTGAATTCAAGACTAAAAGTCCCCTATTACTACAAGTAACATTCGTTCCTCGGTGTCAGAAACAAAATCATTAAAATGTTTTGACAAAGAAATACCTCTTCCTAAAAGTTGAAACCACAAGGAGTGGTTTAATGAGATACGTCAAGACAAAATCTTGATTGCACCTAACCCTCAGACTGGCATGACTAAAAAAGAAAAAGAAAAGAAGCAGACAGAAATGAAATCCAAACAAAAGACTCGACTCAAAGCAAACTAACACCTAACTAGAAAGACTAAAGAGACTAAGAAAAAAAAACAAAAACACACAAAAAACAAAAACAAAAACTTATCTACAGAAGACCTTGAATAATAAGAATGTGGGGTAGTTGTCAGTAGATTTCTCATTATGTGCAATTGTAATGAACCACCCCAAATAGTCCTAAAAAATGCTGACTTGTCTTTGTACTCAGAAAAATAAAATTTGGACGATCTTGGTTCAAGTTCCGGGCATAAATTACACAAAATCAGAAGTTGCGGTAACTCTCCATGACCATGATTAATCCACAAATAGATTCTCTTACCTTTCGCATCATATTCAAATTGAAAATCATCAAACTGAGAGGGATAATGGAAAGATATCACCTGAACCAGCGAGTCCCCCACCATAGGAGTACACACACATTGTAATTCTCCTTCTCGTGGTCTTATCTCATGGTTCACAACTTCACGCGCACATGGAAACACTTTAGGCTCCGCTTTAGGTTCCTTCGGACTAGTAAAATCAATCACCAGCCTTCCTTTCAAATTACAGGATTCATCACTATCATCAACCAAGATGTTTTTTGCCTCATATCACAAAGAAGCTTGTTCAAAATCATACTTTCCCTCCATTGCGATCTCCCAAGCTAACAAGAAATCAGGGCAACTTTCTTTTGAATGGAACTCAAATGGATGGATTCTACATGACTCGTTTATTGCATAGTTTGATATGTGTGTGGAATACCCGCGAATAGACATTTCCTCAATCAAGCTTGAGACCAAATTGAACACTCTATCCATCTCTTCTAATGACATATCTTGCTTTGAAGGAGGCAGCTTATCATTATCCAATGGGGAATCAATATTGCAGTAGGAAGAATTGGTATATTCTTCTTGATGACTTTCTGATTCAAAAATCTCACCAACCTCAAGATCTTCTGCATTTCCATCACTTTTTGCAACTTTGAGAATTTTTACAACTCCATGGAGTTTCGGAACTTCAAAATTTTCTATGTGCTCAAAATTTCTTGGCATGTCCATACTTATTGAGACATCAATACTTGGAAGAATTTGTTCATTGAATGGGAAGACAAACTCCTCTTGATCATCTTCATCATTTTGTCCTCCTGTAGATTTATCATATGATTCAAACATCATTGCACTAAACTGCAATGGTTGTTCCTTTGTGATTTGGGGAGGCTGATCTGAAACATCATTGTACCCATATCCATTTTCACTTAGTCTCATACCTCTAATACCATTATTCTCATTCTTAATATTACTGTAAAGGCCAAAATTTCCACTTTGATTTTGAGAATAATTGTTCTGGGCAGAAAGTTGTCTTGGATGATTGCCTTGGTTTCTTGAGGAATTCGATTTTATTTTGATGAGTTCATTGGACAAAAGAGACATCATCTCCTTCATGGCCTTAAATTCTGTAGCCATATTTTTCTCATGTTTAGTAGTTGGAGAAGTCTTTTGCTCAAAGAATATAGTCTTTTGGGACTCATACCCTAAATATGTAATTGTTGACATTGGAGCAGCACTAACCTGCTTCGTGAATGTAACAGCGTCTTTGAAGACCTTTTCAATGGTATCAATGTCTCTGGGTGGGAGCCTTCTTAGAAAAATAGAAGTTAATGAATTCATTGTTCCAAAATAGATTTGGATGGCAGCCTCTTGTGGTATAATGTAAGGAAACTCCATTCTTTGATACATCCTATAGAAGTGATGATTAAAATGTGAAATAGTCTCGTGGGGATCCCTCTTAATCGAGATGAACTGATGATATAGGATAGCTAGATCAATATAGATCTTGAATTGTTCCAGAAACTTGCTCTCAAAAGAGTTCCAATCTCTTATTGATGCCGCTGGCAGATTGAGGTACCAATTGAATGCCATTTCCCCTAGAGTGTAAGGAAAAAGGTGGCATACCACGTCCATATGTTGAATCTGGTTTCAATTACAAATCTCCTTGAAAATTTTAAGATAATCTTCTACTGTTCGTGATTCTCCATAGATGAACCGTGGGCAAAACTTTTCAGAATTTTTGGGCAAGTCATGTAATGGACTAGTTAGATTCAAAGGTGAACTTTGGGCATTGAAGAAAGACATGGTGCATAATGATGGAAATGTGTGAAGTAGAATGTAAAGGGAACAATGATGATGTAATGTGTAATGTGAATGGGTGGAGTTCTTAGTATCCCTTTATCACTGTAATGCTTGTGAAAGTGACTGAGTTGAAGGAACTTGTGTTTATTTTGGAAAAGCGCACCTCAGAGTTTTGCGTCCCTGCGCACCTTCGAAGTAGCAGACTTGCGTAGCTGCAGACCTGAATTTGTCAAAAAACTCAAGAAATTTTCTGAACTTTCATGAAGTGCAGATTATTGTAGAAGTGCAGAATTTTGAAACTTTAACAAATTTTCTTCCTTTCTGGGAGTCAAAAAGGGTCCTCCTTCTAGTGCCACTTCTGTTGGGCAGTCATTTTGCACGAGGTCAACGACAGGAATCCATTGCACAATTCCTCTCTTGAAAAGCTAATCCTTTTGGGGATCAACTCCAAGGTTCAGTATTTGTCTTGCGATGTACCAAAATCCGCTCAGTTGAAGATAAATGTGATTGTTCACGAGGAGGCCTTTGTTGGTTATGATTTAGACTTGGAATGAAGTAAATCTATTTTTTGGCTCAAAATAATACAGAAAAGAACAATATTTTTTGTGTTTTTCCTAGGTTTTCAATGAATGCAATCTAATAGTGCAACTAAAATGAGTTCCTATTCTAACAAGGGGTTAGCAAAGCAAATAACAAAACTGAAAGCAAATAACATGAAATTGAAATAACGTGAAATTGAAATCCTAAACGGACATAAGCTACAGAACACAACACGCTGCAAGTTAAACTTTTGAAGGAATTGGTAGGAAACCAATGAAAACAGGAGCAATGCTTCCTAGAATCCACTGATGCAATTGTCGATGAGAAGCTTTAACTATCCTATGATATTTCGCCTTTCATCAAATCCCAAGGCCACGGAAAGTGCGCTCATGCGAGACAAAAGGCTATGTAGACACAATTTGATGATCTCTTCTCAAGCTCGTTACGTCAGCGGAATTTGTAAATCTATAGCGCGGCGCTTTGTGAAACATGCATTTAAAAAAAAAAAAAATTTAAATATTTTTTTCAAATTTCTATGTTTTTGTGTTTTTTGAATTTTCTAATTTCTTTTCTACTCTTTACATCTTTCCCTCGACTGTTGAAGTGTGAGTTTGGGAGTCGCAAAAAAGTAGGGGGTCCCCATTTCTAGTAGGAAATGGAGTGTGCGTTGTGAGACCACAATAGGCCCCAAGGCTAAATAATGGTCCTGCTAGTAGTTGGACAAGGGGGAGACCTCCACTTGCTCCCTTCTTGTTAACTGCTAGAATGGTAATGGCTTGTTATGGTCATTACTTGGTCTTTTATGCGATGCGGTGCGGTTCGTGAATATACTTGTTATTACCGAGACTCATGAGAGACCTGTGTGTCCTCTTTTGAGAGTTATAGGTTATCAGTGGTTATCTGTGTGTAAAGAGGAGGTTCGTTCTTCGAGTGGGGTCCATGGATCTGGTGGCATGGCTTGTCTAATTAGGGATGATATTTTTAGCTGCACGTCTATTGTCTAGTTTGATAGGTTTGCCAGATTTTTGTGGGTCCGCATTGACTGTAAGAGTCACTGTTAGAGAGATTTCTTTATGGCTGTTTTCTATTTCGTGCCAACTTCCTCCCATTATGCTATTCATGGTTCCGAGGATGGTGACCCTTTTGTTGACCTTATCAAGACTATCTCTCATTTTGTTGCTTTAGTGGACATCATTATTCTTGATGATTTCAATGTGAGTACCAGAGAACTCCAAACTCCACTTTATGATCGAAGTTCTGATTCTTTTTGCTCCACTGAGATTGATCCAACTACTTTGGGACTTCAGAACTCTTCTGATGATGCTGTAGAAGCGCTTTCTTCCTATGGTCGCCACCTGCTGCAGCTTTGTGAGTCTTCTGGCCTTGTGATCTTGAATGGTGTTTCCTGCTTTCCTGGATTTGAGCTCTTCACTTGCTAGCCTCATTGTGGTGGTGCTAGCATTGTTGATTATGTCCTTACCTACCCCTCTTTCATCCCCTTCATCCACAACTTCACCATTTTATGCCTTCCTCTTGCGGACCATGCTCTCCTCAGTATTCATACTTACATCTCTCCTCTTTTATTGCCTTCCCTTCAATCATGTCAACTCTCCTCTGTAGCTGCTTGTTCACCCATCTGCTTCCACTTCCTCGATGGTGATTGTGAACGCTTTTCCTCTCATCTTTGGAAACTCCTCAATCCTGCATATTTTTTTGACTCCAGTGATACTGCTTCCATGTTTGACTTGCTTGCGACTGCCATTCAGAAGTCTGCCATCCTTTCCATCCCTCACCGTCCTCTGCTTCCCCTCTGTAGCAAACACTATAATACTTGTCCCATGAATCAATGGTTTGATGTTGACTGTAAAGCTTTCCATCGCTCTGTGTGGTTTTCTTTTGAGGCTCGCTCCCTCGACTTTGCTCAGCTTCGTTTGTCTTACCTTCGTTTTCTTCGTAGTAAGAAACGATCCTTTACTGCTTCCCGGTGCAAATCTCTCTACTCCACACTGATCCGCAACCCCCATCTTTTTTGGTGTACCTTTTTCCCCTGTTGTTCCCCTCCGCCCTCCACCCTTGACTTTCGCTCCCTTACCACTCACATCGCGGCCCTTTATGGCATCCCTGGGTAGTCTTCTATTCACCCCACTCCACCTCTCTTTTGCCACTTGTTCACCCCTTGTATTTTTGAGGCCATCAAATCCATGAGATGTAGTAGAGCAACAGATGAGGAGGCCTTCCAGGCTCAGCTCTCTAAGTTTGGTGCCTCAGTTTTGGGCCCCTACCTCACTATTCTTTTTAATAGAGTGATATGCACCGGGTTCCCAATTTCTTGGTCCAGGCATCTGATTTATCCTATTCACAAGACTGGTCCTATCTCTGATCTGGGGAATTACAGAACCATCAAGATTGGGCACATGTTTTCCAAACTATATGCGACAACCCTTAATGCTATGTTAGCTAGTGAACTTGACAGGAAAGGTTGTATGGCTAGAGGGCAGGCAGGCTTCTGGACTGACTATCAGACCATGGATCACACCTTTACTGTACGGGCTATTATTGAGGAGGCTAGACACAGATCAGCCAAAGTTTATTGTTGTTTGTTGACTTTTGCAAGGCTTTTGATTCTGTTCCTAGGATGGCTCTTTTCGAGAGACTTCAAGAGATTGGGATTTTTGAGATGTTACTTACCGCTATTATGAGATTGTATGAGACTGTGATTGGTAGATTTAGGACCCTCGACAGTTTTTCAGATTTGATATACAACACCATTGGGGTCAAACAAGGATGTCCTCTCTCTCTTACTTTGTTCAGTTTATATATTGACGAGCTTGAGGACTTCTTGTTGAAGTCTTTGCTCCCTGGTAATGGTTACTATTTACATCAGGTTATGATCTCCATTCTTCTTTGCGCAGATGATGTGGTACTTCTTGCTTCTTCTCCAGAGAGTTTGCAAAGGCTTCTTGATGGCTTGGCTTCTTTTTGTGTCTGGAGACAGCTTGTGGTTAATTTGGGTAGGACTCAAGTTATGATCTTTAATTGCTTGAAGACTTCTCATCTTCACTTCTTTTTTTAGGGACAAGAGATTGAAATCACTTCATCTTATACGTACCTAGGGCAAGCTGATAAATCTTATGGACTGATTCTACTGACACCAAGGTTAGTTCATCTTGTATATTGTACCTAAGTCCATTAATATACCTTACAAGCTTTTGTTTCTCATTTTCATAAAATTTAGCCCTAAGAGTCAAAGTATGAAATTCTTGGGTATAAGTACTTACATCCATATCCTTCTGCTTAAGGTTATGCAACCTTTTGTGAAGCATTACTTTGTAATCGTTTGGGACAAATTGCTTCATGATTTCTGCCATCGTCCTCTTCTATGTGGCAATGGGCTGCTTCTCTTCTTCTACCCTCTCATTTTGGAGGGAATTCCACCAACTTAAGGCTGGTCCCTTCAACTTGGCTTTTGCCACTTTCACCCTCTGATTTGCAAGTATCTCATCTGCTTCAAAATGGTTTTCAAGAGCCTCTAACCATTCCATGCATGCCTCTGGTTCTAACTTTCCATCAAACATTGGTAAATCCCCTTTATCCTTCCTTCCTAGCCTCCGTAGGGCTGCTAGCATGATCCTTTGATCTTTAGGCATGTTAGGAAAGTCATCTCCATCTTCTACTTCTTCTTCTTCAGACTCCTCATGGTCTCCTCTCCGCACTTGCCCTTTCAACTTATCAATTTCTCTTCTCATTGCTCTATTTTCCTCTCTGACTGCCCTACTCTCAGCCATCTACTCTTTCAGTATCTTTGCCAATTCAATATTGGTTATCCTCAAAGGGATATCTTCTCCCTCTACCATCTTGTCCTTCCCAACAAATACTCAGTGGCTTTGATACCACTTGATGCAGAGTACACAACTAGGAAGCTTCAAATGGGTTTCCTACTCTTCCGACCAACCAACTAATTGTCAAATCTCCAACCTTTTCACAAGGTTTCTAAACACCACAATTCTTCAATGGATCAAAGAAACAAAACCACCAGCTTCACCAAGAATCCAAGGACAAAGAATCAAGATTACCCACTTTATGGTTTTTGGACCAATTTCCCACAACTAGGTTAATACCAGGAAAACACCACAAAAGTTTGTCCCAAGGGTTCTAAGGCATGGAATGCTCTTAGGGCACTTAATTAACATAGACTACACCAATGGTTTGAGTCATACACTTGCCTAGAGCCTCAAACCCCAATTTCACCCAGTAGTCCTCTGAGCCCCTATTAGCCCTCCTTACGAGGCTTTTTGGATCTAAGTTCACAAAGTCCCAAACAAGACCCAAAAAAAATCAGGGTTTTGGATACCCTTTTCAAAGTTGCATCAAGTTCTAGTGCCACTCCAACACTCCCTTTCCTTCACTAGGCAACGCAGACCTAATTGATCAAGTTAGGCTTGGTTTACAAAGAAACTTAAAGGAAATGGGGTAATTGAAGCAAACCCAACACTTAGGAATGATCACCAATACTAAAACAAGTTATTTCCAAACATTCAGCCCTCCAATAGGTCTCTAACTCCTGTCATTCACCAATCAACATGTCCAAAAGGTCAAATCCTCTAAGGCACTTGACCTGGGGCTTGGTTGGAAAAATCACAAAACTTCTCTTTTGGTCTTGGAACCCTGGAATCTTTAAGAGGACCCTACTAACTACCATTTCCTTGGAGGCCATGAAAATCCAACCAGAGAGATTGTAGTTAGGGGCCCATTTATGAGAAATTTACCAAATTGCTGTTCTAAAAACCCTACTTCATTAAAATTTGAATAACTTGAACAAAATAGAACTTAGAAGGATGAAGCAAAAAGAAAATGAAAGGTACTTCCAATCTCCTTCTCAAGAAATCATTTTATTAGGTCTGGCAATCTGTATAGTATGGCCAACGTATAGAAAACAAAGAACAAGGCTCCAAAACTGAATTTTCTTTATTGTAACTTCTTCCAATCCGCACATAACACCCTTCAGACCTCGCAAATGAGGTATTTATCCCTCCTAGGCTTATTCCAATGGTTACAGCCAATATTTGAATATTTATGACACATTTTCCATCAAGTTACATTTTTGAGCAACTTTTACAACTTTTCAACTTTGCAATTTTGCACAAAAAGTGCAATTTTTGCATTTTCCATTAGATTTCATTTCTAGCACTTGGAAAAGGTTCGAACACACCTAAAACCAACTAAGAACACCTAATCCTAGGCTATCTTGACCAAAAACACAAAAAGACCCAAATTTGCCTAATGAGCAACCTTTGTTTATAATTTGGACGAAGTGGCCTAGGCATACAAAATGGTGTTTTTCTTTTACAACCATGGACTTGTCATCCAAGGTTTGTTTATTCTAGCCTAAGTAGGTGAAAACCAAACATCAAATTCAAAATCTAAACAAGTGCCTTGGTGCTCTGCACCAATATGGTCTTGGTTGGGCATTCCTACCTCTTGTGGGCTAAGCAGCGAATTAATTGCCCAAGAGATGGATCTGGTCTTGGGTGGATGTTCCTACCTCTTTGTAATTTCTTGGGTCCTTTGGCTGATGTTCAGAATCTCTTGGCCAATGAACCTTTAACATATGTTAGTTTTCCAACAAGATATGCATAAAATTGCCAACAAGAAAAAGATATTATCTAGCTATTACAATGAAAATGAAATCGTAATTCCCAATTTAGTTCCCTTCTTAAGGAGAGGTTGTTCAGATGCTTAGTTCCTAGGGGAGTGCTTCTTGGGTTTGTAATCATTTAGAACAACATTCTACTAAACACCATCTTCTTACTGTACTTCCTCTCTTTAAGACCTTATAAATAATCAGTATTGATGTATCCATCCTTATTAGAAGAGAGTTCCCTCATCCAAAGCCTTATACTATTGCATATCATTAACCAAATAATGGAAGGAAACCATAGAACCGATGAACAATATCAAAAGATATCAGAGTTTCCGCCCTACACAGGCTATACCGACAGTATTAAACAACTTACAACAGATATAACATGATATACACAGCAAGAGCCAATATGAAAAACATGACAGTATATGAATCTATTCCCTATCCGAGAGCTCCCCACTGGAACATCTGCCTGATAGAGGAAGCGTCATGGTTGTTCATCCCATGTTCAACTTGGATCTTTTGAAGCATTTCAGCGAGGTATTGTCAAAGTTGTCTTTGGACTGGACCAAGGTGTATCTGTATGCTCACTGTTCCCTTTCCACTGTGGCATTACCATCCTTTAGCAGCTGGAGGAATTTGTTTTCTTTAAGCTTAAAGATAGTTGTTACCTACAAAGCAACATCAGACCTCACCGAGTCTCAGACTCAGTGAGATACCTGCTCGTACCCTGAAAAACATTGTTATTCCTTGCTTTCAAAATGTACCAAAGAATATAGGAAGATAAAACATACCAGAAAATATTGAATTCCTTACTGTTATTTAAAATGCAACCATATAAGACATCACTATAGGTAAAGTTACCATCAAGAGCAAATATAAAAGAATTCCATACTTCATTCGCATAGACACAATAAAAAAACACACGAGGGACTGATTCAGGCATGTTGCAAACTGAACAGACATTAGGAGTATGATCACCCAGCTTAAGGAACTGGAGTTTATGCAAAAAGACCCTCTAGAGGAAGCAACAAACTTTAGGCTCAATGGGTCTGCGCCAGAGTTGGGAGAAAAGTTTTTTCCAGGCCTTTATGTCTAGGTCAAGGTTCCAAACAACTTGAACATGGTTGATAATGTCAGTGCTAGCAGAGAGGAGGGAGTATATGTATTTGACCTTCATCAGATGTAGGGGGGTGGAGTCCGGCCATTGTCACTGGGTGGAGCAAGAGGACAAGGTGCAACAAGTAAGGTTAACAGGGATGTTGCCGAGCACACACTTGTCAGGCAGTAAGTCCTCTAGTGAGAAAGGGACAGACCAAAATTATTAACCAGTTCTCCCCATGAGATAAGACCACCATCAGCAAGTATATCTTGGAATTGTGCAATGCCCAAGGCATTCCACCTTTTGGCTGAGCACCCTTGGACAAGGGCTAGAGGCTTATTTCCAGCCTTAAGATTCCACCATATGGAGTCTAGTCTGCATGGAATATTGCCCTGCTTTGTTCTAGCACCTCCAGAAAACAAATGTCTGATATACCTCCATCCTTTCCAAATAGCTTTTAAAAACATTAGACCCTCCTACACCTATGTTCAAGTCCATAGAGAGGAGATCTCTGTAGCTCAGGTTATGCCAACCTTTGGCCTTGATTGGATGGGCAACCTTTAAGTTATTCCTTACTAAAACTTTCCATGGCTCTTTACCCACAACAACCTTGGCAATCCATTTAACCGCAAGTGCTATACCTTGGCATCTCAGATTCTTAAGCCCAAGGCCTCCCTCTTCCTTACTCATGGTACACCATCTCCAATGGACAACATGAGATTTGGAATTACCTTTTGCATCGGACCAAAGGTAGTTCCTAGTGATTTTTTGAATAAATTCAAACTGATTCATACAGAAGAGCCAAACTGAGGAGAAGTAAATAGAGTAAGAAGATAGGAAAATGACATGATTCCTCATTATGCACCTGCATCACCCCTTGCATGAATTTGATTGCAAGAGTTTCCTAATGACATAATGATGTGTATCGACATTTCTTTGTTAGCTAGATTTGTTATTGTTAATGTAAATCTTGCTAAAGATATATATTTTATTGAATTTTTCTTTGATGGATCAGCCGCAAAACATAGATTTGGAGTGTTTCTGACATCAAATAGTTGAAACAAGTTAGATATTATCTTATTGTTATTTAAATTTTTTTCAGTTTTATCATCAAAACCAATTTTTTCTTTGACATCTTCTAGTTGTTCTAGACATTTTTGACCTAAATGATTTAATAAATAGTTATGTTTGTTTTTGGTGTTTAGCTATTACATAAATTACAAACAAATGAAGAAGAAGGTCAGGCATTATGCTCAACAAGTTCAAGAGGAAAAACTTGATCGTCGGCAAGTTCTAAAGGAGATGTCAACTATGTTAGATAAGCAGGTTACCTATTCTTTCTTAATCTATTTTTTATTTTTTTATTTTTGAATTATGAGCATCAAAGTAATCCCTCGACCCCATATTTTTCAGAAAAAATAAAATTAGTTTGTTCTTTTAATGGTTCCATTTCTAATAGTTTGAAAGAAAATTGAATTCCATAAAAAAATAAAAGTAGTTTTTCTTTCAGCAGTTCCAACTCTATTAGTTTGAAAGAAAATTGAGTTCCATATTATGCAAAATATACATTGTGAATCAAGATTTCGTGGAAAAATAGAGTTAATTTTAATATATATCACCAAGTGAGGTCCTCAACTAGGACTTACAATATATGTCCAAGGAAATAGGAGTTTAATACAAACTTGAGTAAACATGTCATCTAAAAATATAAGAAAGAAGTTAATTGAAGAATCTACCATAAGAATTGTGTGGACAAAATAAATTGCTTTTTATAGTATACAAAAGGAATTAACATAACCGCACTTAACCACCTATGTAACTCTTAATGTTGGGTTTTTATCAGTTTAACCTAAGAAAACATCTTACATGTAACAATAATATTAGCTTTTTGTATCATTAATATTGACTTTCCATGTCAATTCCTAACAACCCCTTTTCATGAATAGTGCATTGAGTCACTAAAAAAAGTTAACATAGAAAAAAACTAGATTAGTTTCTATATCTACAATATCTTTATTCTTTCTCCTTATCTAAATCTAGATTGAAACTTTTTTGAGATTCCCTTTATGTAAATAGCTTGCCACTACTCCATTGAGTTTCCATCACTAAATACTTTTACAAAGGAAACAAGTTTCCCAAGCAATCATTTCTCGAAGCCTACCTCCACACACATTGTGAAGTCATTAGAACCTATTGTAGTACAATTTCTTCTCTACTGTGAATATTATATTCTTTTTCTGATCCAAATTGTTGTTTCTCCTCAAAAGAATGCCTCAATGAGTTTCATCTTTATCTTTTTTTTTTTTGGTTGGTAACAATTATTTTATTAATATCTAAAAAACATATACATAAGGATCATGGGCCTCATATCTTCGGCCATATCATCTAACTACATTCCCATACATCCTTCTACAATAATACATATAAACAACTATATCTTCTTAATTACAAAGGTGAAAATGACTCAAAAAAGGACTTAGTTGTGATGTTCCCTTTTTCCTTCTTTCACAACCCTGCTATTAATTATTTACTAGAGATGCTAACGAAGGTGACTGTACGCTAGTGTTGATGGTAGAACCTGTTGTACAGTGGCAATATGATACTATTATGAAGGGTTGTATGGTATGGGAGTATGGCCGTACAGTGTTGCTAATGGAGAACAAATGATGTACGGTGAGGGGGACAAGTGAATGCAAGCCTGTGAGGTCGTACAGTATTATAGTGAGCTGTACAGGATGGGCCGTACAGTGTTACTACAAAATGACTGTGTGCCAATCTAGAGTCTATATGTTCATGTAGTTGTACGGAAGAAGACGTGGGGGTAGTGGAAGTGAGTTTGAATAATAAAACCATGAACAAGATGAAATCCAAATAATGAAAATTGAACATAGGTATATTCAATTAATATTTGTAGATAGATGGTGCTTTGATTTGCTAGATCCGAGCGAAGTGTTGCTGGTGACAAAATAGGGTAAGGGTTGAATCCCACTGAAATCGGACAAACCAAATAGGGAGGGTCTTTCACTTCCGAAATGGCGAACAACAGAGAACTCCAACAAGAATTCGCAATGCATAGAAAATAATCTAAAATGCATACCTAACAACTACCTACATGCCGTACTTAAATACCCATTGGGTAAACCTTCCGAGGGTGTACAAAGATAGCCAATGGCCACACCTATGTACGGAAACAAATAAATTAAAAATGGGTCCGAGATATATTAAACCAATCGACCCATTAACAAGGTTTAATTAAATACATTTATTTTATGATGGGGACATTACAGTCCTCCTGCCCCAAAATTTGCTTGTCCTCAACCAAATGCAAATCCAGTTGTAGGAAACCTTCGGCAGTTAGTTTCTTCAGTTCTGAGTCAGGTACTAAGTAGATCTTGCTGCCAAAGTAAATGATGTCATCAATAACTTTGTATCTTTCATCACGTATATAGCCATCCGTTAGCTGACATGCAAAAGTGTTCTTGGAGTACTCGACCAATAGATGGGCCCGCAAATTATCCAAGAAATGGGGTAAGGTGTTGATTGTCTTGTTTTTACTTGCAACGTTTGGGATCAAATCATGTTTAAAAATAGCCTCCATCTTCTTGATTGTGACTTCCCTCAATCTTTTATTTGACATTCCTCTTAGCAACACCTTCTTGCTATCCACCTCGAATGAAAAGTCCATCCTTTTGAAACTTTGGGTGTACTGATCAAGAGTTTACAACCACTGGATGCCCAATATGGTATTGGTATCAACAAAAATCTATGACAAAGAAATCATCTGTCACGGTATAGGTTCCCATGGAAATTTGTAGCTGTGGGATCACATGAGTGCAAGGTTACAAGGTTCCTCCTGCAACCTTAACCTCAAATCTTCCATGCTCAACTATGTGTAGGCCTTTAATAGTGACCAAAGTTGAATTGATGAAATTGAGTGTGGCGCCACTATCAATCATGATTGGGATTCGTTTTCTGTGAAGTGTGCCACGAACCTTGAAGATACCACTTCCAATCCCTATAGTGAGGGTAGAAATGGAACCCCCTTTTGTATTGGGGAATTTATTCTCTCTTGTTGGGTAATTTCTTCATCAGTCGTTGCATGTATTTGTCCTTCGTTGTCATTAGGCATCACCTCAATGTAATGAATCTTTCCCTTCCCAAGGCACATTGTTCTTTGCATGTGAAACAAAGCTTTTTCCTCTGGAGCTCTTGTCGAGAATCCTCATCAAACTGAGATTTTTTCCAAATTCGCTCCTTGTCTTTGTCTTCTTGTGGGGTTGGTGTTGGTGTAGCTGCGTGAGTTTTGGAGGAAGATGTGGCCATGCCACACACCTTCTTAAAATCTTTGTTGAGTGCACACGGGTTGAACCCTTTGATCCAGCTTCTCAAAGGTTCTCTCAGCCCATCCATGAATAACACAATTTGACGTCTTTCAGAGATGTCTGTGACTAATACTGACAACTTTTGGAACTCAGTGATGTAGTTGTCTGTTGTGCTCATTTGCTTTAGCTGAGCTAGATCTTTGAAGTTTAGCTCAAGATCCTTCCTATTGAAATAGTCAACGAGTCTCTCAGTGAACTCGACATAAGTAGTTGCTTGGTCATGACTGAGAGTGACCAATCCATGATGCCACCACTCATGCACCACTCCTTCGAGATGAAGTGTTGCAAACTTGATTGCTTCCTCTTTGGGCATCAAATTGAGTTGGAAATAGTTATCTGCCTTCAAAACCCATGATTGTGCGGTAATTGCTCTAGATCCATCAAATGGTGATAAGTTTACCTTTACGATCTTTCTCTTGAGATCATCATTAAAATAACCGCAATTTCCCTCACCAGAATATCTCATTCTTAGATCAGCATAGTCTCCGTAAGATATATCACCTTCCATATTCATGTTCCACCAATCTTCACGAAGTTTTTCTTCCATTTCCTGAAAAGTGGGTTCTCTTTCTTTGCACAGTGCTTCTGTCCTTGGAAGGAAGATGGGTATCGAGGATTGAGAGTGAGAGGGTTGAAAGTTTTCCCTTTCTGAAACTGAGTCGTCACTATACCCATTTTGTTCGCCTGCCGTCTTTCCCTCGGATAATTTCTGTAGTGTTTCCTGCATCAACGTTTGGGTTTTGTTGATTTGTATTTGGTTTCTGCTGAGCTCTCTTAAAAGATTTATGAGTTCTGTCATAGGATCTTGATGATCTTCCATTCTAGCAATGAGGTTAGTTCGCCTTCTCCTTTGAGTATAAACTTGCATTCACTTCCACAGGTTGGCAGAATCAAAAACCTTTGATACCACTATGATGTTCCGTTTTCCCTTCTTTCACAACCCTACTATTAATTATTTACCAGAGATACTAATGGAGGTGACCATATGCTAGTGTTGATGGCACAACTTGTTGTACGGTGGCAAAATGATACTATTATGAAGGGTCGTACGATATGGGAGTATGACTGTACGATGTTGGTAATGGAGCACAGATGATGTACAGTGAGGGGGACAAGTGAATGCAAGCCTGTGAGGTCGTACGGTATTAGAGTGAACCGTACAGGATGGATCACACATTATGTGCCAATCCAAAGTCTGTATGTTCATGTAGTTGTACGGAAGAAGACGTGGGGGTAGTGGAAATGAGTTTGAACAATACAATCATGAACAAGATGAAATCCAAATAATGAAAATTGAACACAGGTATATTCAGTTAATATTCTTAGATAGATGGTGCTCTGATTTGCCAGATCCGAGCAAAGTGTTACTGACAATGGAATAGGGTGAGGGTTGAATCCCATCGAAACTGGACAAACCAAATAGGGAAGGTCTTTCACTTTCGAAATGGCGAACAATAGAGAACTCCAACAGGAATTTGTAGTACATAGAAAATAATCCAAAATGCATACGTAACAACTACCTACATGTCGTACTTAAATGTTTGATGGGTAAACCTTCCGAGGTTGTAGAAAGATAGCTGATGGCCACACCTACCTACAAAATCAAATAAATTAAAAATGGGTCCAAGATATATTAAATCAATCGGCCCATTAACAAGGTTTAATTAAATACATTTATTTTATGACGGGGACATTACATGAGCCATATTAATTCCTGCCCTATCTTGCTGTTGATGTCACCATCCATCCTTGCACTAGTTCGAAACATGGGCTTTACTTGCCCTCCAAAAAAATCTATGTCTACATCTTTCGCTGCTTTGCCGCGCTGCTCTTGTCACTATTTCCTTGGTTTCAAAATACTCTCAGCCCTCGTTTTGTAACAGGTTAGCACAAAAACCCTTTTTCAATCTGTATGCAAACTTTCAATTTTCCTTCATGCTTTCATTCAAATTTGAGAGCTAGAAATTAACAGAAAAGTATGCCTCTCCACACCTTCTGCAGCATCAAATCATCTCAAAAAACAAAAAGCACGCTCGACATAGCACTAGTTAAACCTCCAAGTAAAACACCTTAACCCACATCCTTTTGCATCATGGAATTACAGAGCATAGACGACGAGAAATAACCATCAGAAAGCATAAGACCCGCTAAACTTGAGCTTCTTGAAAGCGTCGTTCATGTTTATCTTTATTTGAGGTAATTAAATACTTCTCTAAGATTCTTTGCATAACAGTATCTTCCCTTCCAACTATTTAACAATTCTTTTGAAATATGTTTTCTTTGTGGTTTTGAAATAAAATCTTTAAAATCGCCTACTAGTACTAAACCCAAAATATGTTCTTCATCCCTTTAATGTTTTCTCAAACAGATTGTGTACATTTGGAAAATTAAAAGTTTGTGGTTTCCATCATGCCAAGCTTACAACACACGAAAAAGAATTTGAATGGTCATTTAGTTAAGTTTAAGATTTAACACTCAATATTCATCCCTTCTTCTAGAATTGAATGCTTAGATATACTCAGGAGTTTATTCACAATTACAGTCTGCTGCTATCTTTCATATATTTGACATTGAACAATTCACACATATAAAAAACAATATTTTACCTTACAAGAAAGGTACGAAAAAAAAAGAACAATGGAATTCCTAACCTTCCCTGAAACTTACTTTCAGCAACAAGGCAGATAACTTATGAACCTCCATGTTCCAATGTCCACAGAGCTTTGATACTCAATGCAGCGTGAAGACACTTGTCTCATTCTCAAATGTCAAGCCTTTAGGGATTGCTCAAGTGCATAAAGGGTCTTATTTATGAAGGGAAATGAGAGAACTCCAAAAATTCATCTGAGATCAGTATGCACATCCTGTATCCAATAGTTCCTTGAACAGCTTCTAATAAACATATACAAGTGTATACTACTATGCCATAAAAGTGGAAACAAACATAGTTGATTTCCCACAATTAAAACCGTAAAGGAAAGTGATTGCAATTTACCAATCTAAATAAATTTCAGCAGCATTATGACATACAGATTATTATTCTACAATCCTAAAACTAGAAGAATGAGACAATAAAGAACACAAATATGCATGGGGAAAACCTTTCCAGGTAAAAACCCCACCCTCCAAACCATCAAGCTAATGTATTATTCAGCAACAAGTTACAATGCATTTTCAGCCTTCACATGTAGATTTACATCTTGCTCTATTCTAGAGAAAATCCGGTAGCATAACCCTGTGCAAATAACTTCTCATTTTTCTCATAATTCTCTATAACAATGCTTTGTATTTAGAGTTTTCATACAAGAGGAAAGAGTTTCTAAAGCGTCTACATTCAACGCATCTACAAATTATTTTAGAAACTTCCATATACACAAGCCTTGCATAAAACAAAGGATAAGAGAATAAATTGCCAAAAAACATAAGCTTTATGTTTTTCTACTCCAAGTCTTTTCTTGTGGAAAAATCTAGCTTCATTTAGCAACTTTCCAAGAAAGCACAAATAAAGCAATTAATCGTGGTAAGGTTGAGTCACCTTATTCCAACAATCTCCCACTTGATGAAGACCCTACAAGATTCAAACTGATGAAACTATATCATCATAGCCATCAATGAAACAACATAAATCATATCGTATGCTCTCGTGCTCCAACTAGACACCTATCCAAATAACACAAGCATAAGATCCATGTGATAACAAAGGCTACACACTACTGCAAGCTCTCCACTACACTCATGACCTACACAGAAGTATATTAAAAAAATAAATCAAATTTTTAGCCCAACAAAACTGTGAAGTCATCCTCTAGAAAACAAGATTTGTCCAATTCAAGTAATAAACCCACGAGATTGAAAATATTATCCACAGTAAATGCTAACCCATCCAATCACCCATACCTCAAAGGTATCAAACACCAGAAAACTCATGCTAACAACATAACCAACCCATAAACTGCAACCTCAAGCTCTATGTGCAAACCAGTTAATGAAGACCAAACACATACAAGAACTCCCACTACATGGGCAATGTCGAATTTGAAAAATCAAAAGCATACTGAGTCTATTGATAACAACGCAAAGAAAGTGCAACCAAGTAGTACCAAGGACCATCCACAAAGACAAATCCTCTAGCAAAAACATTGCAAGAAACATCTCTCTCATCTAGTCTCCACAGCTCTCTCATGTTCTCTACATCCAACAAAGAAAAGAGATAAATGAACCACCTTGTCATCACAAAAACAATGTGTAATGTCCCCAGTTCCTCCATTTAGAAAATAGAGACATTATTCTAAAAACCTTAATGTTATTGATTATCTTTGAGTGTTTCCATATATTTTCTTATCATATTTTTTGATGCCCTTCCTTTAAATTTATTCTCTATTATATACCCACTCCATGTTGATCTCAAAAGACATGACCGATCAGGAGCAATTAGTTTAATAATAATTACATTTATAATTTTGATTATATTAACCATTGATTATTAAGGTATTATGTTTATTTAATATTATCTTATATCACCTTTTTAATTATATTTTATTATAATCATCTTTATTATGATATTCCTTTTTGATATTATCATCATAATATATTTAATAATATTATTATAATACTATGATAATATTATAATATTATTATTATGTTTTCTTGTTAATTATTCCTTCTTGTCTATGATTATAATATTATGTTCTCTTTGTTTATTATTAAAGATTATAAAATTTATTTTTTCTTTGACTCATTATATTATTGAATTTTATTGGAAAAATAGGGGACATGATAGTCCACCCTTTCCAAAATTGCTTGTCCTCAAGCAATTCAATATTCTCTGCTTGCGATTTGATCGATGCATCTTGAAATAGTAATTTCACTTTGATTAGAACGATAATATTACCAACAACTTACTAGAATAAATTTATAACTATAAACATGTCAGAGCTAGAAAAAAAATAAAAATTGAATACTAAATTAAAATACTCGAAACAATTCAATGACACTTATCTGGATGTGTGCAACATATTTGTACTCCCGATTGTATATTAACTTGATCCATGATGAGTGCTAATAATCCTTAGGAGAGACTTTATCTTGTCCTAAGTCCTTGTGGATATTCCTTTAGAATTATCCCTCTTTATAATCCTTAGGAGAGACTTTATCTCGTCCTAAGTCCTTATGGATATCCCTTTAGGAGTATCCATCTCTATTTAATCCTTAGGAGAGACTTTATCTCGTCCTAGACCTTTATGAGTATCCCTTTAGGATGTACCCACCTCTGTGGACAACAGGGAGATTTTATCTGATACCGAATCACAAAGGATATCCCTTTAGGAGTATCCATCTCTGTTTAATCCTTAGGAGAGACTTTATCTCATCCTAGGCCTCTATGAGTATCCTCTTAGGATGTACTGATCTCTATGATCCTTGGGAGAGACTTTATCCCATCCCAAGCTTGTATGGATGTCCCTTTAGGACTATCCCTCTTTATTTAATCCTTAGGAGACACTTTATCTCACCCTAAGGCCTCTAGGGGTCTCTTGATTAATCAGTTGGTAAAGATCCCTCCTTTACCAAGGCCCTCTGTCACATGCATATGTTGATTCTCACAAACTCTCTTTTCTTCCACATATACTTTTCATTACACTTTTGCTCTGATATAGATAGTCTAACTTTAAACATATATGTGTATTATTTTGACTCTTTAATCACTCTTTCTGCTTCTTATCCACTGCTCACTCACCTTCTTGTTTCTTCCTTAGTGCACATTTTCTTTTCTACACATCACTTCATATTTCACGCAATTCTTTTCTTCAAATTCAACCTTTTGGTGATAAACCTTATTACACTCTTTTTGTTTTTATCAAAACTTCCCAATTTCAATAGGCTTTTCTTTTATCGCTCGACATCCATTCTTGCATACTATTGGGTCTTTCATGTCTTACAGTTCAACTCGAATCCAATCTGAAGCTGCTCCTATATCTCCTTAAAATTCCATGGTGGCTGATGTTACATTTACTATTTAAAACATTGAAATCACTCAATGATTTCCATTTGTCATCGCACTTTGCCTTTTTTTTTCAAATGCTGCATCTATATCACTCCACTTGCTTTTGTGTCTGATAGCTGTAAGTATCTTTAATATATTTCCAAAAGTATCCGTTGCTGGAAACTAACACTTTCATCGTTCTTCCACAATTTGTTGTATGCGATTTCTTTGTTCAAACATTATCATGAGTACAATACTTCATTGAATTTGTTTAGATGCATGCACGTGGTCTTTATTATATATTTTTGGCCTCACTGATGCTGCTGCTTTTATTTTGTAGATTCCATATGTGAAGTGGAGTCGTTTGTTCGTTTTGGGGATTAAACTCAAAACTGTCGCTCTTTAGTCCAGACATGGCTAATGCTGCATATTTTTTAATATATTATTTTAATGTCTTCCAGAACTGCTTGAACTCGTGATGACTAGATATTTCAATATGTTATCGCTGCTTGATACAGATAGAATATTCTTTCTTTATTAAACCTGAGGCTATCGAGTTTTATTTCCACTTTTAATTCATACATAAGTATGTTAACTTGTACTTCTCTTGAATAGTTTATCGCAGTATATACAGGTCTCAAATAGTTCTCCATATATATCACTTTTGGGCATTTGTTCACTGATACGATTAAGGTTTTGCAATGTCAATGTCCATCAATTTCCGTCACTGTATGATCTTCAAATTTTTATCGTTGTGGTTGACTTTCATTGAATTTGCTGTATCGATTTAGGTTTACACAATAGATCATAGTACTCATTCCATTCTCTTCGAAAACAATTTACTATAGAAGGCACTGTCACCACTTGAATATTTTTGTTTGTGCATCTTGGCAGACTCCATGCATATGTAATCTGAATGCTCCCAGCAATGATATGAGATACATTCCCAGGTATAAACTGATACCCATTATTCAGGAGCAAGATAATCTGATCCATTTTTGAAAATAATCAAACCTCTTATCCAACATTTGGCTAGTCTGAAACTAGAAGTTCTTCACAACAATGAATGCCACTTCGATCTTAAATCCGATCTGTGACTGCTATGTCTTTTCTTCTGCTAAATTTTTGTGCTACTTAATGGTACTTTGATATTATTGATTTACGCTGGAAACTCACAAGATGGCAGGATTATGCTCTAATACCACTGTAATGTCCCTAGTTCCTCCATTTAAAAGATAGGGACATTATTCTAAAAACGTTAATGTTATTGATTATCTTTCAGTGTTTCCATATATTTTCTTATCATATTTTCTGATGCCCTTCCTTTAAATTTATTCTCTATTATATACCCACTCCATGTTGATCTCAAAAGACATGACCAATCAGGGGCAATTAGTTTAATAATAATTATATTTATAATTTTGATTATATTAACTATTGATTATTAAGGTATTATGTTTATTTAATATTATCTTATATCACTTTTTTAATTATATTTTATTATAATCATCTTTATTATGATATTCCTTTTTGATATTATTATCATAATATATTTAATAATATTATTATAATGCTGTGATAATATTATAATATTATTATTATGTTTTCTTGTTAATTATTCCTTCTTATCTATGATTATAATATTATGTTCTCTTTGTTTATTATTAAGATTATGAAATTTATTGTTTCTTTGACTCATTATATTATTGAATTTTATTGGAAAAATAAAGGACATGAGACAATGAAGTACAAATGATAACAAATGATAACGAATGACCACAAAAGAGTCACCACCATAGCTCCAACAAATCTCAAAAACAATGTTATGTGAACCACAACATCCAAGAAGATAACCAAGACCAAAGAAAATCTGCAAATCATAAGCACGTAGCATGTCCTTCTACAAACACTTCTAAAAGTCAACTGTGTCAAGTATGATCTCTTTCACAACCCCAAGAGAAAAGCCACAACAACATTCAAAACTGTTCAACCTCAAGAGATCAAACATAACATGATATCATGAATCTACATGTATGCAAGCCTCTCAAAGAAGATCAAACTACTCCATTTCCCATTTCAAGAAATCAGTTGACTACCATCTCCTGTCATCATAAATGAAAATAAACCTAAAGGAGATAACCATGTTATCCATCTCTCACAATGAATCCTCTAGAACCATCTAACTGCAGCTCAAGATCTATAAATATGAAAGAAAAGATAAAGCACTTGAAAGTAACATTGGGAAATACCTCTCAACTGATAAACTGTCGAGTAGACCAAGAGTGGGAATGAGAATGCTCCTCCAAGATATGCAAGTCACCCTGTGACTTATCCAAGAACAATCTTATCATAGGTCTCTATTGAGCTCACGTCCAACAAAAGTGTAGGCTTCTCGAACTTTCTGTTGAAATCTCACCAAGAGTATACATCTCAACAACATGTCTCTCATATCAAGAGAACTCTAGCCTCACCTAAGTCTTCAATTATTCACAAGCACCTTTAATTAATCACTCCATGCAAAACTCCACTGCAACATAGCACTATCATAAAGTATCCAACAAATGATCAAAGTACTCAATACCAAGAAACTAAACCAAAATCAATGTCAAAGCTCCAACCATGGAATCAGGAACATAAACATGACATCATGATCTAAACCATTTCCTTCAAAGAGATAACATGCTTCATGTGATCATATTAAATAACTGTATCATGTCACAACTCTAAACTGGTAATAAAGAGAAAACCATGACATAAAAGCCACTATGACAACATATCAAATAAAAGCATAAACACCATCTCTACCAAGGACTCCTAGAATCCTAAAGATGTTAGCATCTACAATCACACGAAGATACCATCTCCAACTAGTGAACCAACAAATGTGAAGGACCCTTCTGCAACAACAGGATCTAAGGCATCTTCCAATATCTGCAACACTAAAGAAGATCATCCATCACCATCTGATTGAAAAAATACAGCCATTGCCAAAGCTCCCATTGAAACGTGATATTGAGCTATCTAAGCATATGACATGCCATCCTCTAAATCTGAAAATCATCTAGGCCCACACATCACATTGAGTGAAACCAAGATCTCCATGCTAAGGAAATTCACCATGCTATAGGACTCCATAGCTGACTATCCAAGTGCTCAAATATCATCCATCCTCTCATACCAAAGCAACCACACAAATGCACAAGTGACCACAAACAAGGCCAGCTAACAAGTTTACACCAACACTGAATCAAATCTGGTGGATACAGACAATCCACATCCAAGTTATTCCACTGCAATTAAATGGGTGGCCTACCCACCTGACAGCATAACGTGCAGATCCAATAATTGCAACATGCAAACCCACTATCACATTAGTGACATATACAAATGAGATCAAAGAGAATAACCATGTAGACAACATGACTCAAACACTAGATCAAGCACAAATCTGATTTGCCAATCATGTCCACATCGAGAACCATAGTCTAGGAATCGAACAAAGCATCACCACATAAATGTTGAGTGATTGATTATGTACCAACATTTCCATATAGAGAAAGAAAAACACCTCCTCTCACCATGCAAAAAGAATGCATGCATGTAGAACTACAACTATCTCATCTAGTACCACTCTAAAGTAACAAGAGTCAAGAAAATAGCTCTTCAATAGATCCACAAAAATCCACAATGCAAAACCTGCAAAAACATTGTGTTTAAGAACACCCATGCACATCCACACCCACTTCTCATCTGGAAGACTCAAAGTTAAAAAAAAATACCAAACAACTGAACCCAGAATAATGGATTATCACAAATGAGCATCATCATAGATTTTTAAAGAAAATCTATAAACCCCTAAGATCCAACGAACAAGAATCCAAGCCATGCATGTACAAGCATCCAAGAGGAAAACATAGTATAGGAACTCTAGGCCCACTTGTAGACCAATTCCACAACCACTACTAGTACATGCATCCGAGAGAGAGAGGCTATCCAGAAGCTTTCAGATCATCCAATGATCAACTCCATAGCCTATATGTATTCTAGGTAACAAAAGAGACATCTTCCACTCATCAAAGGATTAATTATTAGCCAATTTCTTCAAAAAATCTTCAAGCTCTGCAAGTTAAGAAATCTTAACCAAAGGAATACCCAGAACCAGAAACACTATGAATCTTCACATGCAAGAAACATGCAATTCACAAAACTAAGCTCTGATACCAATTTGAGGGAAATGAGAGCACCCCAGAAATTCATTCTGAGATCAATATGCACATCCTGTATCCAATAGTTCCTTGAACAACTTCTAACAAGAAAATGCAATTGCATATTACTATGCCATAAAAGCGGAAATAGACATAGTTGATTTCCTACAATTAAAACCTTAAAGGAAAGTGATTGCAATTTACCGATCTAAATAAATTTCAGTAGCATTACAACATACAAATTATTATTCTACAATCATAAAACTGGAAGAATGAGACAGAATAGAGAACACATATATATGTGGGAAAAACCTTTCTAGGTAAAAACTCTACCCTCCAAACCAGCAAGCTAATGTATTATTCAGCAACAAGTTAGAATACATTTTCAGCCTTCACATGGAGATTTACATCTTGCTCCATTCTAGAGAAAATCCAGCAGCATAACCTTATGCAAATAACTTCTCATCTCTCTCATAATTCTCTACAACAATGCTTTGTACTCAGAGTTTTCATACAAGAGGAAACAGTTTCTAAAGCGTCTACATCCAACGCATCTACAAATTATTTTAGAAACTTATGCACAGCCCTTGCATAAAACAAAGCACAAGAGAATAAATCGCCAAAAAATAGAAGCTTTTTGTTTTTCTACTCCAAGTCTTTTCTTGTGGATGAATCCAACTTCATTTAGCAACTTTCCAAGAAAGCACAAATAAAGCAATAAATAGTGGTAAGGCTAAGTCACCTTATCCCAACAATTTAGTCTAGACATAATTTTTATTCTTTGATAGAATGAATCTTTTAGATTGTTCAACGTACTCTTCAAGATTTCCATTTAGGAATGCTAATTTGATGTCAACTTGGTAAACTTTGAAATTCTTGAAACTTGCAAGAGCTAAGAACATTCTGATAGCCTCTAATCTTGCAATAGGGGCATATTTTTGTTTGAAATCTATTCCTCCAGCTTGTGCTTAGCCTTTGTAGACAAGGCTTCCATTTTTCCTTGTGACTTCCCCATTTTCATTTAGATTGTTTCAAAACAACTACTTGGTTCCAATAACGTTCTTGTCCTCACACCTAAGGACAAGCTCCCAAGTCTCATTCTTTTCTATATGATATAATTCTTCCTCCATAGCCTTGGCACACTCTTGTAAAATGTCACTTGGTTCAGCTGTAGAAAGAAAACACAAATTCATATGCTTTATTGTATTGGCCCGCCTTCTTCTTTTTGAACTATTGTACCTGTGTCTCCAATAATCAAATCTCGAGGATGATTATTTTGCAAAAAACCTTGATGGCATCTTAGGTGGTTCTCTAGATAAAGTTTTTGATTTCCTTGTCCAACCTTTTCAGTTTCAATTTCTTTTTCTTTACAAATTTTTAGCTTTTAAATTTCAGTTTCTTGTGCTATCTCCTTTTGATGCTTTACTTTGTCAACCTTTTCATTGGCACTTTAGCAACCTTATGCAGTCTCTTGTTATAGCACCTGTAAGCTTTGGTTCTTGTGGAATATCAAAGGAAGATATATTCATTGCTTTTGGAATCAAATCTTCTCAAATCTTCCTCATCCCTTTTGACGCAACATTTTTTGTTTGCATAGCTGATGGTGTCATAACTAATGATGTGATGAGTGATGATTAGTAATTTCATGGTGTGGATTTGCTTGCATGATGATCAGTTGTTGTGTTGTCATTGATGTCAATTATTGAACTAGTGTCCTAGTATGTTGCCTAGCATAATTATGGTGAGTAAAGTTTTGTAGTAAGGATTAATGGTAGTGATCATCTAGAGTGCATCGTGGCTGTCTCTTAAGGTGCATATGGTGACCACTGCTATTGAAGTAAAGAGTAAGATGATTAGTGAATTAACAGTGCAACTACTAGAATAGCTATTTACAAGTGATGGGTGATTTGATTGGTTTGTCAAATCTATGTCAAGTGAAGCAGAGAAATTGTAGGATAATATTAACAAGACAATGAAGCTGATATGATTACAATAGAAATTCCTTATCATACAAGTAAAGCATTTCTAGGATGGAAAGATGACCGGTGAAGCAGTGACAGGCTTGATGAACAGGTTAAAGAAGAATGAGTTCTTGTATACCAACAATTAATGGCTGATTAGTGATTGCTGCTAAGGTTGTAGTGAATCAGGATGAGTTAGTCATGATCTAGTGATATGGATGTACATGTGGAGGTGATGATCTAGCATTACAATGATCATGGACAACATGTCGAGAATATTCTAGAGGAAACAATTTATTAATTGACACAGAACGGAACACAGAATGGATACTTGCTAAAATGCCAACGACACAAAATTAGGGATATACAAATAATAATAGTACTTAAGATTTGCCAAATCTAAAATAGAGAGAGAGAGAGAGAGAGAGAGAGAGAGAGAGAGAGAGAGAGAGAGAGAGAGAGGGCGAGGAGCTACTCCCATCGAAAGTGCGTTTTTTCAAGTAGGGAAGATCATTCACTTCGAAAATGATGACCCTTGAACTCCAATTTGAATTCGCAATACAGTTAAATAGTCCAAGGTGCATACTTGCTACAAGCTACAAATTGGTATAAATACCCCTCCGGATAAACTCCTAAGGGTTTACATAAAGGTGTTGACATGGCTAACTCCTATGGACAAAAAAAAAATGGGCCCAAGAGATAATTAAATTAATTGTCAAGGCCAAATATACAAATCATTATTATATTAATTTATTTAATGATACCGGGGATGTCATAGCTTTTATGGAAAGGAAGACAATGTTAATCTCAAAGCTTTTATTTTGTCATCCGAAGACTACTTTACTTTTTGGGGGGGATGATGTCGGTAAATTCTATATTGTAACCGATGGGTAGAATTGTATCCAAAAGGGCGCGTGACAGTTTAGTCACTCCTTCAGGAAAGTATATGTACACCATCCAGAAGGGACTATTGAGACATCATCATCATCATCATCATCATAATCGTTGTATGCATTGTACTTGGAGTGCATATTGCATATATGAATAAAGTATTTGTTCCGTGTTATATCTCACTGTACTACATGCAGTAAGTATTCTTTCACCCTGTACGATAGACAAAAGTAACACTCAGTTTATACCAATGACACTATATCATTTTAGAGGTTTTGTAGATCAATTCACAAATGAGATAAATATAGATAAATAAATGACTATAAATATATGTGTGTAAATAAATATAGATAAATAAGGGTATGACTATGCACACTTTAAACACCAGTTTCTTAAAGAAATTCAATAATATATGACAATATTCTCTTTTCTTATTGGATTTTCTATACATTAATTTTTGATAGAGTAATGGTCATTACGACTTCACTAAATCCTGGTGCCTATTTTATTCTTGATTTTCTTTCTGTAAATGGAGTCTTGGACACTTAAAAGATAAAATGTTGATGAACTTATATATACCTGCATCTTAGGGATTTTTCTTATTTATGGTCCACTTATTGCTGCCATAAGTTGCAATGCATAGTGTCTGTTGTATTCTTCTATTTTTAATATCTGATTGAAGGTATCAGTATGCTTGAATTTAACGTAGTATAATAAACTGAAATCACAAGGGGAGGTCTGATTTTAAGTTGGTATATCAAACAAAATCTGATTTGTTATTTATGGTTTCAGATTGAGAAGACCGTACTTTTTCTTCTAGAACAACAAGGGTATCTAGCTAGCAGATTGAAAGGTTTATGTGAGGAGCGTGAAATGGTAATGCAGAACAATCTCCTGTCTCAGGTGCATGAACTGCAACAAGCTTACACTGCTGTTGGTCAGGACCTATTGAAACTGCTCCATTTTATTGAGATCAATGCAATTGGACTGCGTAAGATACTGAAAAAATTTGACAAGCGAATCGGATACCAATTTACAAATTACTATGTATCAAGTCGTTCAAATCATCCTTACTCTCAACTTCGACAAATCTTCAAACATGTGGTATAATATATTTTACGATTTGTAATGTTTAGATATGTATTTGTATATATTTACTTTTTAGTGGAAACATTCTTCTTCTGTATCTGTTTTGTAGCATATTTGTCATTTATAGGCTAGTTTTAACCAAGAAAGATAAGGATGCATAATGTATGCTTTCTGTAATCTTTATTTGTTGCAATTGTGTACCAAGATAATAAGCGTTTGCACAGAAAATAAGGAAGGATTATATATAATATCAGCAATCTCAAAATTTTAGGGACTGGAAGCTGTTGTTGGTGCATTATCTCATGGTCTTGTAGAGCTTCAACATAATAAGGGGAGCTACTTATCTATATATGATCAGCCAGATAGAATGCATGAATCAAAGGTTAGGCAGTTCCTAAGTCTATAAATATGCTTGATTAATTGCTTTTCACAACTACCTTATAATGTTTCTACTAACTGTATATTCACATTGAAATTGAAATGTCAGGACCCTGTCATACAATTGATTAAATCTGCAGTAGAGAGGCTTACACACTCTACAAACTTTCTAAGTTTTGTTGGCCAACATGCTCTCATAATTCAAGAGGAATTACCTAGTCCTCCTGGAGAATATGTGGAGGAGCAGGAATATAATGTCATGTCTTTGGCATTGAATCTTGCAAACACTTTCCTTTATATGGTCAACACTTACATCATTGTCCCAACAGCAGATGACTATGCAATCAGCTTGGGGGCTTCTGCAACATTGTGTGGCGTAATAGTTGGATGTATGCCTGTTTCACAGTTAGTGTCATCAGTTTATTTAAGTGCATGGTCCAACACTTCTTACTTCAGGCCGCTTGTTTTCAGCAGCATTGCTCTTTTCCTTGGAAACATACTCTATGCAACAGCATATAATATAGATTCAATATACATTCTTCTTCTTGGAAGACTGCTATGTGGGTATGTTGTTTTGAATTTATATAGTTATGTTGCAGTTGTTTCCTTTCTCCAACTATGTGTATAAATGGGCACTCTTCAGAGTTCAGACAGTTTTCAACTGCATGTTCACATTTTAGTTATATTTAATAAAGTTGAATGAAAAATCTCCTACAAACAGTTGTCAGCTTTTCCTGACTTAGTTTTTCATGTTTAATACTTGATATATAGAGCACTAGATGTGAACTTATCTGAATTGGATGACAATGAAAAGAAGTTTTTATTTCTAACTATTGTAGTTCTTAATTGTGACTCGAGCACTATGAACAAAATGTTTTCTGACATGAGTATCAGTTCATTTGTTTTAATATCTACCAAAGTTTTCAGTAATGCATCTTGAGAAAGCAGAAATAGAGTTGATATTTTAAAACATTGGTGGTTATGTGTTCTCAATGAAAGATATAATCTTGGTTCTCTGAAACATTATTGATTATATATTGCAAGATTTGTGCACTTTCTATCATGTTAATGCCAAAAACCTATCCATGGCTGTAAAGGGGCTTGATAACCATGCTGCTTTGATGATCACTGTGCTATCTTTAAAAAGTTCTATTAGATAGCCCTTTATTTCCAATATGCATTATTGAACACTGTCAATGGTTCTGTTTACCCTACTCCTGTAATTATTCCTCATTGATGCATAATACAAGCCTCAAATTTGTATAGATCTATAGTCTGTTTTCCTTTAAATAGAAAATAGTATAATCTCATCAGGTGTATGCATACTACAAACATCAATCAGGATTCAAGATTTTTTAGTTACTACAAAGAAAAGTTGAAGGTGACATGCTTATTTGTAAACTGCAGCAAAGCAATCAAGTTTAAAAACTGGGAGTCAGCACCCTCTGTCACCATGTCATGCCTATCAGGAATTTGCGGATTGATAATGATTCAGAGAATGTCATCGACATTACTGCCTGAACAAAAAGATTAGGTCAGAGTTCAGGTTGATTTTGTGGCCATGGGAACACAAATAGCTATTTCTATGATGGATAGCAGTCTTCATTTAATATTCTCTATGGTAAAGGGGAAATTAAATATTGTTATCATAAACATTTTAATGTAAAAAATGCCCTTGTTAAATCTATAGAAGGCGCAGAAAGAAGTTTCCTAACAAGAGCATGACAGAATACAGTCTCCCACTCAAGCTAGGAAGGTCACTGAAGTGAGAATGATCTCTGATCAAGCAGTCAATTTGGATGAAGACTAACAGATGAATTTTGTGACTCAATTACCAATTAAAGCTCCTTAGGGTCCCACACGTATAAATCTGTAGAAAAAGACTCAATGATTTCTTTCCCCAGTAATGACTGCCCTACTTACCTACTTTACCTGCTAGAGTATCATCTGCTGCTGGAAATTTCTCCCAGTTGACAAGTGTTTCATAATTCCTTGATTTTTACCATAAAAACTCAGGTACACATCCTTTTAAGTTAGGATATTGTTGGTGTTTTAACTTGTGTTTTGTAATTGGAATAGTGTATGAGGGGAAGCCTTTCCCAAATTAGGAGGGAAAGTTCCCTATGATCAAACTAAAACTAAAACCAAACAAAATCAATTCTGGGAAAGATTTTCTTATATGCACACTTTACAAGATTTTATGGGGGTGTGGGATTGCTTAAATCAAATTGACTAGTGTCTATATTTTATTTTCATAGACATAACTATAATATTAAGAACCATACTTTGCAAATGAGATTTCCAGACACAAAAAATGAAAAGGGCCTGTCTTAACCTATGTTATGAAGTATGACATGAGGAGCTTAGGTGCTAGTCTGGGTTGGACGTTGGTTTGGCTCCAATCCTGGTTCGGCCTTGGGTTCACTGCTGGTTCGGGCTTGACAGCTCAAGAGAAATTCTATATTTAAAAAAAACTTTAACACAAAGGTATGCATATTTGTTTATATATATTTGCTAAAGTTTATTAATATATATTCATTGTTCTTAAATTCTAAAATATATTTATACATTAATTGTTAATAAATATTATATATATTTAGTGTGTGTTTGTGTGTGTATTGTCATTCCATACTCATAGCCAAGGGAAAAAAAAATTAATACATTGTTGCACCTGAACTTATGTCCTTTACTCGCACTTGTACATGAATTGACAACTTAGATCTTAAAGCACAAATGATACCTTTTGGTTGATTACAACAAAACCAACTATTCAATGCAAACAAAGATTTGATAGGAATATTAATATAAAAATTGGCAACAAAAGAATTCAAGAATTAAACAGTTAAGCTGTGTATAAAGCCACAACCTTGGCTGATGATATTGCTAATAGATAGTCTGATCCTAGAATCTACACTCAATTCTTTTAATGAAATTAATGCACGAGTTTAACTTTAGCATGAACAATAGTCTGTAGTACTCTGCAACATAAAGTGTAGCATCAACTATCCTTTCACTGTATTGTGCCAAAGCACTTGATTATATGTTACAATAAATAGCCTTTAAGGATTTCATAATAATAATTGAATAACCCCAATAGAAACTTTTGATCAAAAGCTCTACAAAAATTGAGAAGGAAGGAACTTAAAGAAAATTTGTTCTGAAACAAATAATAAAATATAATTAACTTAAAATAAATCATTAGGGTTTAATTTGGAAAAAATTCCTCAATCCTTCTGGAAAACCATGTGAAACTGCAAAGCTCCGAGGGACTGATGGTGTTTCCCTACTGCAATAGAAGCCGAGGTGTGCCATTAGGATCATTATCATGATTGTTATTATCCATTGCTTAAAGTTTCTCTATCTGAAATGCTGAAAATATGTCAATAAGCTCTAAATTTTTTTATGAAGACGAATCTTCACTTGAATGTGCCGAAGTATGTGAAAAGCAGGATCAAGAAGACTTGCTTTCCTTTGTTATTTTGTGTATATCTTATTAACTAGGATGAAAAGCTTTTAGTTGGGAGTTAATAAGATTTTATGCTTGCAAGCTTGGCTTGTTGGATCTTATTTCCTCACTATAGTTGACATTATGTCATAATCTAATTGTTTTTAGAAAAACAAAAACTGAAACAATGTCTATGATAGAACCATTCTTCAAGTTACAAGGGAAAGCTCCTCGAGTTCTAACACAACCATAAACTAATAGAATTTACATGTATGCACATTATACCAAATTTTACGGAGGGTTTTCAAATAAATATAATTTTATAAATGGCCTTTTTTTCTTTGAATACAAGTGTTGTACCATCAATAAGAAATAATTCTAGTAAGATTTTCAAACTGAGGACAAACTATTAAAAAATGAATAAAGACAAATTCCTACTAGTAATAGTGAAGATTAGGGTTTGGTTGTGAAGATTTATGGAATAACACCAGAAGATGCTAACTATTGGCTGAAAGAAAAATAAATTGAGTAGATGTTGGACAACTCCTTTTGGGTACAATAAGTTGAATGCGGATGGTCTCTCAAGGGGTAATTTTAGTCAGGCTAGTATGATGGATCATAGAGTGTGATCTAAAACGTTCATGCTAAAAAATATACACAATCGAATCCAGAAATGAAATTCGATATTAGAAATGGATTGTGGAAATCTGATATTGTTAAATGAAAGGAATTAGTAAATATTCAAACGAATCTTGAGCCTTTTCTTTTGCTGAAAATTTGGGACATATAACCAATAAGTTAGTGGATATCAAAGCTGTTTGTAAAGGAAGCAAGAGACTTTCAAAATTGGGTTGCAAAATATCAAAATTGAATTTGACTCAAAAGTAATCATCAGCTTGTTAACTGATCCTAAGGGATTCCATAATAAAAAATGGTAGATAGAAAGAGGTTTGCAGAGGAGTCAAAGTTTGTAAACAAATCCTAGGAGTATCATGAGAATTTCTGGAGTTTGATTGTGTTGTGATTTTTAAGCATCAACGTTTCGGATCACACACAGTGATCCATCATCAGGATGAGGAGTGCAAGAGAATAGAGAAAAAATGTAATCCTCTATTCTCTTGCACTCCTCATCCTGATGATGGATCACTGTGTGTGATCCGAAACGTTGATGCTTAAAAATCACAACACAATCAAACTCCAGAAATTCTCATGATATTACTAATGGATTGTGGAAATCAAATGACCTAAATCCTAGGAGGTTGAATTCGGTCATGTTCCCAGAGAAAGCAATAAAGTAATGATGGGCTGGCCAATTGGCCTCTTGACAACTCTAGATTTTTATTTTTTGTAAATTAATTCTATTTGGACCAATTCAAACCTTGCACAGTCAAATATGTTTAGTTTGATTTATATCTAATAGCTAAATCAGAAACCAATATTATATACCAATAGGAAATGATTCGAATAGATAAACACCATGTGATTTTATCAAGGGAATACTTAAACCACATGTAAAGATGCAACTTAAATAGACAATTGCCAATGCAAGGTGTCATTTCAAACAATATATTGGAATTCAATCTGAGAGTGCAGAATATTGAATAAAAACCAAATTCCCTTGTGCATTTTTTCTTATTGTGCCTATTATATATTAATGATCTAAAAAACCTTTTCAAGTGAGTTTTCACTTGTCAAAATTACCAAAATATTGTTCATCATTATCCCCCATGTTCCTATCAAATCTTAGAAAGCTGCGAAAAATCCAAAAACTCTAAGTTTGTGGTGCTTTTGATAATCTTCTACTTTTTTGTGGATTTATTGAGTTTTAGTGGATTGTCAGACTTCTTCTAGTATTTTATCTTCTTGCCCTAATAGTCAATCCTATATAGAAGTTTTGCTAAGTTATCAATGTTTTCCCTTCCATTTCTTTTATTCTGTCAGTTTGCATGCTTGTGATGGATGTATGTACTTCTTTTTTCTTCTTGATGTCTTGATCTATCATCCTCTTCTATATTCTTGCATTCTCTCGCTTGCACATTTCCTCTTTTCCCTCTTTTGGAGTTTCATATTTCATCTGGACTTCCTTTGTTTCTTTTTAATGTCCTAACCTCTTGTTCTCTTCTACATCCCTTCATTCTCTTTTTCCAAACTTTAATTCAAGTTTAATATGCTTATGTGAGACCACCCCTACTTTATGTAAATTTTTCACCAAAGGAGGAACTAACATTATCAATGCAAATAATTTACCTTTTTTTATTAGTACAGATTTTGCATTTCATTGTACATAAACTGCTGTCATAAGTTTCTTGGACGATCAACATGCGAATTGATTCTCCTATACCTAGAGTATATGAACATGTGAAACCCAACATGAAACAAGAAAATGAATCATATTAAAGAGTTACCTGCTCTCACCAAATTCAGATTTTGTTTCAAAGCATACAACTTCTGTTACTCACTCCTTGATGAATATTCATTAATCAAATGCCAATGCATGAAACTAAAATGAAAATAAGAGCTTCCTTGAGTACCTTGACTGGTTAGTGAAGATAGGTCAGGACAGATTAGCATGCAGTGAAACTTAGGCCCTAATGGACTGTTACATCAGAGGAATCAGTGTTGATATCTTTTTAACTAAAAATCAGGCATGATAGCCATGTAATAGTCTTCAATTCCACAACCAATCATGCAATACTCATCTCCTTGATGAACATTCATTCACCAAATGCCCATGCATGGAACCAAAATGAAAATAAGAGTTTCCTTGATGAGTACCTTGAACGGTGAGCGAACATAGGTCAAGACGGATTATAATGCAATGAAACTTAGGCTCTAATGGACTTTTTAAGGCCCTAATGAACTAGTGCACTAAATACCTTAATTAGTGAACAATATCAAGGAAAGAAAGCTCATGATCAGGTTAAATTATCCTCTTTTCTTTTTGTGGACTTTTGGACAACTACATCAATGTCTCAACTTCCATTTCTAACCTTCAATTCCAAATCAAACACCTACTAAGTTTTTCAATTTCTTACCCATTTATTTACTCTTCTCATATGGAGTTTATTTGGACTTTGGGGTGCTCCTATGTAGGGTTCACATCTTTTCCCTACATGTTTTCTAACAATCTTGAGCCACTCATTTCATCAATTCGTAGATTTCTAATGAATTTCTCAATTTCCAATACAGTCTCCACTCTGGAACTCTAGTTTTGTATCATTTCCTTGTATTGGTATGAAGGCTCTGGAGGTCTTTATATGATCTCAAACAAGCCCCTTGGGCTTGGTATGAGAAGATGGATTCCTTCTTGCTTGCTTCACAATTTACTCGGTGTCATTGCGATCCTATAGTTTACATTCAGCGTCATGGGGTTGACTTATTGATACTTGTGCTTTATGTAGATGATCTCATGATTACAGGTAGCTCCTCCTCCATGACATAGTGTTTAGCGAGCTCTGAGAGAGCAGTTTGAGATGACAGACCTTGGACTTCTGCACTATTTTTTGGGCCTATAGGTTGTTTAGTCCTTGGATGGGATAGCCATACTCCAGCAGAAGTATGCTCTTGATATGCTTTAGAGACTCAACATGCTTGATTGCAAGCATGCTCCCCCACCTTTTCAGTCGGGTATAGTTTTATCTACTAATTGCACTACTCCTATAGTGGATCCCACTTTATACAGACAACTTTTGGGTTGTTTGTTGTACCTAACACAGACACATCTTGATATTTCCTTTGCGGTTGGACTTGTCTTGAGATTCTCACATGATCCACATGAGAGTCACTGGCAAGCTTCCAAACATATCTTAAGGTACATTTGGGGTACTACATGTTATGGCATTCACTACACATCAGGGGATCCTCACATTGTTGGTTTCATAGACTCAGATTGGGCTGGTGATATTGATCATCACAAGTCTACTTCTAGATTTCTTTTTTGTCTTGGTTCTGGTCCTAGTACATGGTTTTGCAAGAAGCAACATGCTCACACATTATCAACTACAGAGGTAGAGTACAGGACAACTATGCTAGCTAGTCAGGAGGTTTTATGGCTTTGACAGTTGATGACAGAGTTTGGATTTCATCTTGATAGTCCCACCTTTCTTTGGTGTGACAATCAAAGTGCTATACACATTTCCTGCAACCTAGTTGAGCATCAGTGGACCAAGCACATTGAGCTTCACATGCACTTCATCAGGCATCTGAAGATTCCCATTGCTGAGCAGGTTGCAAACATCTTCACTAAACCTTTTGCATCCCCAAGGTATCTTTAGCTATGTTTTATGCTTGGGGTGAAGGAAGTTGTCCTTGAGGGGTCTCAGTGATGAGTCCTTTTCTTGCTATCTATTTTTGGAGTAGGGTTTTTTCCATGTGGTTTTCCTTATTTCTCCATTTCATAGAGACTTGGTTGTGCTTGGGCATCTCATCAGTCCATGGCATTTGCTTCTCTCTTTCTGTGATAGGGGTTTGTATGCAGGTGATTCTTGGGAGTCCTTGCTTTTTCATGCATTGTTTGTAGCTGCATTGTTGCTCTGATACCATGTTGGAGTGGATGAAAGATCAACCCCATAGATCCCCACAGCTCCCAAGAATCATCTACATGCAAACACCTATCACAGAAAGAGAGAAGCAAAAGCTATGGAGGCTGGAATTCCGAAATCCACAGATGAGACATTCTTGATGAGCAAAAAGAGATTGCTATTATCAAAAGTGAATTAATAAATTACAAAGATATCAATCCTTATAAAAGGAGATCAAAACCCTAACAAATAACTAACCTAGGTTGCATGATAATAATTAATAAAAAGAATGAATTATTATATGCCTAAAGTTTAGCTTAAGTAAACTAGAGATAATAAGTGACTTAATAATTAAATCAATATGATTTAATTAATAAGAAAATACTTTATTACTCTAACAGTTCCCAAAGTATTTCCTTTGTGTAATTCTTTTTTATGTGTAGTTTTGTGTGTATTTCAAAACTTCTCTTGTAATACCTTGTAATGTCTTCCTCTCTAGATTCTTTCTTTATCACTACTAGCACATGAGCCAGAAGCCATAGCTTAACATTTTTTTTGAAATGCCCAAATTTGTAATAGTAAATACTAAACACAATAGACAAAACACTCATTGATTACTCGTCTAGTGGTAAAACTTAAAATACTCGGAGTTTTCATGCTTGGTGAGTATTTTCCATTTTTTGTTTTTTGATAGGTAATGAGCCGAAGCCTTGATTATTATAAATGATTTATTATCATTCGATGAGATTAATTACTATGTATTAAGCTCGAGTAGACTCAAACCCAAGACCTACCAGATGAAAGGCTCACAATTTACTGTTGTGAGGTAGGCTCTTGCCTAATGAGTAATTTCCACTATTACTTGTAGGAAAAAGTGGTAGAATTTTTCTTAGAAACTTGCAGAGTTTTTCTAAAAAACCCATTGAGAGTTTATAAACTCTTAGCGAGTCCGAGTTAAAAACTCGACCATGCCTATATATGATGGCTAAGAACATGAAAAATAGAAAAATCATTTATTTTCTTTGGTTTCAATTGTTTTTCAAAAGAAAAATTTAGCTTCCCAAGTTTATGCAATATCATTTGTAAGCATTATAGTCAATTTGAAGTGGATAAAAGAAAAAATTGATTTCCGGATAGGTTTTAATTTTTTTTTTTTTCCTATACTTTTAAAAATCATCTTACCTCCTTTTTTGTTGCATCTTGGTTTATAGAAACTCAATAATGACATTTCCTAAGTGCTTTAATTTTTTTTAGAGTGTAATGGACAAGATTTACCATCATTTTTTGACAATTTTTAGTGATTTTTCCATTGTTTCCCCAAACATCCAAAAATTTCAAGCCCTAACACCTTTTTTAAAAAAAGTTTAAATTGTCTAAATTATTTGAAGCTAATCTTTCTTTAATTTTTTTATTAAAATATTAACTTGTGGTTTTAATTGACATGTGTAGGTTGATTCATAATTGCAAATAGAGAAAGGTTCTACAATTGGTTCAACTTCAAGGTCTGCCTTAGTAGATGCATGGCCATTTGGATATGTAGGCACTTGTAGTAAAAGTGCTAGAGATAAGACTAAGAAATATGCCATTGAAGTACCAAAACCTAACTCCATGACTTGCCTTAAGTGTGAAAAACTATTTCATAAGGTATAAACCACTTCAAATACCACCTTGCAGGCATCACAAAGCATGATGCAAGAGTCTACCTTGGGGTCATAGAGGAAATAAAAAAGAAATATTAATGACTTACAGCCCACGAAGAAAGAAATTGCAAAGAGAGAGGCAAAACTAGAGACACCATAGAGAGACACAAGGTGTTACAATCAACCTTAAAGAAGCAGCAATACTTAAATGCATAGTGGGCTCTATTTGTGGTCCATGTATCCGCAAATCCATCACCACATTGACCACCATTGTTGCTACTTGTAGTAGGAAACCACCATCAGTGCCATAGTCTGTAGGTGAGCTTTTTGTGCACAAAAACACACTTGGAGCAAAACCATCATTAGAGGTCATTAGAGGCAAGGAGGTTCATAAGCGTGCATACATTGCTTTTGTTGATTTTTGGTACTTCAACAATATCCCTTTCAATGTGCCAAACAATCCACATTGGCTTAACTTGGTTACTACAATGAGTGTGGTGGGAAAAGGCTACAAGAACATTCTAGTGTATAATTGAGTGGGAGGTAAGACTAAGTCCAATTGTTTTAGTTCATAAATGTTTTACATTTGGCTTTGATAACTTATGTTGAATTTGGAGTTCTATAGTGTAGAGTAAATTTATGGTCTTTTAAACTACACAGTTGAATCCTGACAATGATATCATAGTTTGACATATTGTGGAAAATATCTACTACTTATCAATTGATGAGCTTAAGGGGCTTTCTAATGATTGGTTCATAAGCCACAACACATGCTGAAGGTTTGCGAATGTGGTTGAAAGAAAAGTGGGATTAACCTTGGAGGAAACTTTATGGTTAAGTACACTTGAGTTGGAGTAATGCTAGGATGAGGAATCTAATGAGAAGTATTGGTGCTTCACCTCCATGAGGATAACCTAGATGCAATGAGTGCTAATTGTTCCATTTATTCTAAGAGATGGGTTTTTGTGAACTAGTACTCATGAAACATGAGACAATGAGTTTGACCCAAAACTACATAGTTGAAGCTTGATAACAATATCATAATTTGACTTCTTGTGGAAAATATATCCTATTTTTTAATTGATGAGCTTAAGGGGCTTTCTAATGAATGGTTCATAAGGCACAACACTTGCTAAAGGTTTTTCTACTGGAAGATCAAGCAAAGTGACCTTAACCTTGGAGGAAACTTATTGGTTTAGTGCGCCTGATTTGGATGGTTGACTTCTAGGGATGATACTTCACCTCTATGAACATCATCTAGATGTAATAAGTTCTGATGCTTCACCCTTGTGAGCATAACCTGGATGCAATGAGTGCTAAGTGTTCCATTCATTCCCATGAGAGATGGGTTCTTCTGATAAAGTACTCATGAAACATGGGTTAATAAGTTTCACTCAAAAGTATATAGTTGAATCCTGATAGCAATCTCATAATTTGACTTGCTGTGAAAAATATCTCCTACTTATTAAGTGATGATCTTAAGGGGATTTCTAATGAATGATTCATAAGTTGCAACATTTTCTGAAGGTTTTGCCAATGGAGTTGCAAGCAAAGTTGGTTTAAACTTTAACCTTGAATTATACTTCATGGTTAAGCATGCTTGAGCTAGATTAGTATTGGGATGGGTGACCTCCTAGGAAGTCCTAGTTTTTCACCTTTGTGAGCATCACATAGATGAATGAGTACTATGTGTTTCATTCACTCATAAAAAATGGGTTCTTGTGAACCAGTACTCATGAAACATAGGTCCATAGTTGCACTTATCACGATAATTTCCAGCACTTTGTCCCCAATTCTTATTGTTGATAAGATGGAAACTTGTCATCATTTATCATCATTAAATTAATGGTAAACATCCAACAATGACCAAGTGTGTCCTTCCTGTGTGTCGAAAGGCACCTTCGAAATCAACTTCTGCTACACTTGGAGGCACTTTCCAATGCCTGTACGATTTAGGGAGGGTAGTGGTCGTATGGTGGCAACCAGACAGGACCGTAAGGTTGTGAATGTCTTCTATATGGTATCAACTAACAAGGACCATATGGTTAGTGTGCAAGCTATACGGTGAAGAAAGGTAGGGGTTGGGTTGGAGACCATATGGTGGTGATTGGGAGGCTGTACGATATGTGGAGGGAACAACCATTTAGTATGTGGAGATGACAGGGTTGTATAGTAGTGCTTGGGGGGTTGTACGGTGGTGAAGGGAAGATGTCATGCAATGATGGAGATGTATGGTGAAGTTTAAAAGGCTGAAAGGGATGTAGTATGGTGTTGTTTCTCCGATTCGCTAATGTTAAGACCTCTAGAAGGAAAATGTAAGGAAGACACTAAAGTATATTGAGATAGTAACTGATAGATATAATCTGGTGTTCTAGATTTGCCAAATTCTAAGCAAAGAAATACAATGGACGGAATAGGGTGAGGGTTGATTCCGACTCAAACTGCAAGAGCCAAGTAGGGAAGATCTCTCACTTTTGAAATGGCGAACAATACAGAACTCCCACAGGAATTCACATACAATAAAATAATCCAAATCACATTCCAACTACAAATATTATTAACTTGGGCCCCATATTAATTAACTAAAGTAACTAATTAGAGGTCCTTTTGTTATATTATTTAAATTTTGGGACTAGATAATTAATTAATTATATTAAATTATTACATGAAAATTTGGGGACGTGACAAACTTAAAATATCACTCATAGTCACGTAATAGGGCATTAACGGGAAAACAAATGCCCATTATGCATTGTGTGAGTTGTATGTCGCAGTTTTGGCAAAAAAAGGCTCTCAAAATATTCAATATTTTATTTTGTAGATGCTTGGTGGCAAAATTGGGGTGGAGATGTTCCAAATTTTAAAAAACTTCTCTTTCAAATCTTATCCAATTTTTGCAATTCATCAAATTGTGAGTGCAATTGGAGCTTGTTCAAGGCCATCCACACGAAGAAGAGGAACAAGTTAGCACAAAAAGACCTCAATTCTCTTGTCTTTGCAATATAACCTTCAATTTCTCACAAGGTAGAGAAAACACCAGCTGATCCACTTCATTTGGATGACATAGATCCTTACTGTGATTGGACATAATAGGAGTAGCTTCCATTGTTTACAAAGGATGATATCTACAATTTAGAGAGTTAGTCTTTGTAGGAGGATAGATTTGCAATGGGATTGGACGACATTCAGGAGGATGAGGAGGTTGAGGAGGATGAGGAGACATTTCCAGTACTAACACCATCTACATCTAGGAAAGAGATCTAGTCATGACCAGTTTTGTAGAGGGGGGAGGCACAGCCACAATGGACTTCTTGGACTAGACCCCAACTCCTCTAGTTATTTTTATTAGAGCTTCTAGGAAGGGGAAGAAGAAGATGTAGACTATTTTGATGTTGTTCTTGTATTTTCTTATAGTTTTACAAAGACAATTTGCTACTTTTAGTTTGTTGTAGACTTTAGAGTATCAAGCTTGGTAGCTAGCCATCAACATTCTACATTAGGATTCAATTTTATACCCTAATTGCATTTAAATATATCTAGACTTAGCTTGATTATTTTGTTTACTCATTTACAAACTCATTAGATGCATCTCCTAATTGAATTTTGCAAAAAAAATGCTTTTGTAATTAAATTTAAGCAATTTTTTAAGTTGCCATTCTTTTGCCAATATGTTGTCGATTAATCTCTAATTTTTTTGGTCCTTTGTGATAAGTTGTCGATGATGATATTTTCAACTATGCATGGGTAAATGAGTTTGACTCAAAACTACACAATTGAATCCTGGTAGCAATAACACAAGATGAAAAGGCTTCACAAAAATCACAAATCATCAATTTCCTTAACTAATCAGAATTTCGACATTTTGTCAAACACTTGGCAATTACGTGCAACAACTTTCTCATGCAAAAGGATATGATTAAGTTTGCTTTGGCTGAATTAGTAAACTGCTCATATATTTCCAAACATCCATCATTTACATTCTCACTCCTTTGCACAAATAAATCTACAGGCTAAAGCAAGATTCCAATTTAATGCTAAAACCATAAACTGAAAATTCCTTTGATCATTCGCTATTGTTTCACATGCATTCATTTATTATTTATGAAAAAACATAGAACCTGGAATGAGTGACACAGTAAATCATGAGCTTCACCATGAATCACAGATCTGGAATGTGCAGCTACAGCAGTCTCAAAGATGTCAAAAATGACGATTAGCTGCTTAGATTCAATACCAGCAATGCCCCAAAAGTGCAGGTTCGAATCACCAAAAATGGCCCTAGATATTAAAGTTCGAACTAGGTCGTGAAACCCTACTAACGCCACCAAATCACTGCACCAATTCGCAGAATTATAGCCCACATCTCTAGACCAAGAATAGACATGCAATTGCTTTAACTCAATGTCAATGGATAGTTGTAGACACACACCTACAGCGGATGTGTAAATCACCACCACTCAAAACATAATCCCAAACAAACTCAAAAGAAACAACCAATTTTCATTATACTTCAGCAGTGGAAAGAAACCTTAGATCAATCCCTAGTCACAAAAAGTACAGAAGGGAAAAACACTTGCAATAATTCCAGAAATGCAATCCACAATACCATAGTTGTAGATTCCCAAGCACTTCTCAGAATCTCAGACTCAACCCTTATACGTCAGCAAGGGCAACAAAATTCAAAACCTCAGAAAAAAGCCACAAAGGCAACAAAAGCAAATAAATATCCAAGCATGCTTTTCTCAACAAATGGGCTTGTATTTATAACCTTCAAATGCCCTTTTTGTTGCCAAAATGTAACTTCACTTAAGAAGCTTCACCACTCAACCTTAATTAGAAGCTTCCATTAGATTCTTTCACTTGACTTGGCTTAACTAATTAGTAAATAGCTCTTTCCAGTGATAACTCAACTCTCAACTTAAATGAAATTATAAAGTTAAATTTAAACTATATAATAAGCCATTTAATACATTAATAATAGTTTGGCCACTAAAAATATAATAATTTCCAAAATACTCTTCATTTAAATATGCCGTTTGAAATAGGAGTTATACCTATTATTTCTCCATGTGATCAAATGCACTTTCAAAAAATCGAAAGGGTCCATCTTGATCAACACCAACTTACCACAAATAGTAAGTACACAAAACTAAGCCCAAATGAAGTCCAATCTGAGCCAAACGAAGACCAACCTGTAGCTTACTGAATTGTGGAGAAGATAAGACCCTCCCAAGCCAAGCCACTATTGTAGATGACCCTCTATCCAAAATAATTAGCCTACGAGGATCACAATAATAGGCTAATCTCTCAAACTTTGATGCTGACAAAAATGGGGACATTACAATCCTCACTCCCTGAGATTGCTTGTCCTGAAGCAATCCAACAACACAGTAAACTCCAACCTCCACCTGGATCCCAAATGAAGAAGTTTGTGACATCCTTGTCAACACTGAACCACTGCAAACCAGTATCATCATGACCAACCACATGTCCTGCAACATAGTACCCAAAACTTGTGTTGATGATGTAGAAGTCAGAATGTCACTAGAAGGCAACTCCATAGAAGATCTATGCATCCTCTTCTTCCCTATATCCACCCACATAATATATATTGGACTGGAATCCTGATCGTCACCAACAATCTTTGAAAAAGACGAAGCTACAGGAGAACCATATGCACTCACGTCAATTGTATCAACAATAGGTGTAGCTATGTCAAAGTCTGTGGACCCAGGAACATCACCATTTGTTGTTGCAGAACCAAATCTGCAGATGGTGAAAATTGAGCCCAACTCCACTCAGGTGAGTGATCAACATCAACCTCAAACATGGGATTGTCATATGACAATGGTGCATCCATGTCAAGCATAGGATTGTCCATGAAATGAACCTCACCACTGTGCTGATTTGAACTATAACATGACTCTACCTCAACATCACTCACCTCATCATCAATGACATGTGTACTATCATCAGGGCACATATCTACAACCACTTGCATATTGCTAAACTCCTCAATAGATGGCCCAACTGGCACAAAAGAAGCTGTTGATATGAAAATATCATCGCATGCTCCTACTCCCACTACCGTTGCCTCACCATCAAATACATGATCCTGGGAACTCATGCCAACAATTGCATCCTCTGACTCAACCGGACATGAATTCTCATCATGTTTCACCTTGACTATACCCAACTCATGTGGAGACTCATAAGAAATGTACCGCACATGTGTAGCCACAACTGTATCATCTAATTTGCTCTTCGAAAAAGTGATATGATGCTCTGCTCAAATCTCGGATTTGAAATCAGTTGGGTCATCTATTTGTGATTTTGATTCAACTCATTTACTAGCACATCCAACTATTTCACAATACCTTGCATCTTAGATTCTCCAAACCTAGGCGGAGAAGGCGGAGAAGTATGCCCTCTGCAGGTGTAATGAATACCAAACCTCTCGTCACCATCCATAATGCTGAAAACCAAATCTCCAAAATAAGGCACTGATCAAACTGAGCCCAATTTCTGCAGGTTGGCAGGAAACTGCTTTGATACCACTGTAATAACCCCTAGCCAGTTGTTGCTCAAACAAAACATCAATTTCCTTAACTAATTAGAAGTTTGACATTTTGTTAAACACTTGGCAATTATGTGCTACAACTTTCCAATGCAAAACGATATGATTAAGTTTTCTTTGACTGAATTAGTAAACTGCTCATATATTTCTAGACATCCATCATTTACATTCTCACTCCTTTGCACAAATAAATCTATAGGCTAAAGCAAGATTCCAATTTAATGCTGAAACCATAAGCTGAAAATTCCTTTGATCATTCACTATTGTTTTACATGCATTCATTTATTATTTATGAAAAAAACATGGAATCTAGAATGAGTGACACAGTAAACCATGAGCTTCACCACAAATCACAAGTTTGGAAGGTGCAGCTACAACAGTTCCAAAGATGTCAAAAATGAGGATTAGCTGCCCAAATTCAATGTTAGCAATGCCCCAAAAGTGCAGGTTCAATTCACCAAAAAGGGACCTAGATATTACAATTTGAACTAGGCTATGAAACCCCACTAATGCCACCAAATCACTGCACCAATTCACAAAATTACAGCCCACACCTCTAGACCAAGATTAGACATGCAGTCGCTTTAACTCGATGTTAATGGATAGTTGTAGACGCACACCTACAGTAGATGTGTGAATCACCACCACTCAAAACATAATCCCAAACAAACGCAAAAGAAACAACTAATCTCCACTATACTTCAGCAGTGGAAAGAAACCTCAAATCAATCCCTAGCCACAGTAAGTACAGTAGGGAAAAACACTTGCAATAACTCCCAGAAATGTAATCTACAATACTACAGTTGTAGATTCCCAAGCACTTCTTAGAGTCTTAGACTCAACCCTTATACTTCAAAAAGGGCAATAAAATTCAGAACCTCAAAAAAAAGCCACAAAGGCAACAAAAACAAATAAATATCCAAGCATGCTTTTCTCAACAAATGGGCTTGTATTTATAACTTTCAAATTCCTTTTTTGTTGCCAAAATGTAACTTCACTCAAGAAGCTTCACCACTTAACACTAATTAGAAGCTTCTATAAGATTCTTTCACTTGACTTAGCTTAACTAATTAGTAAATTAGCTCTTTCTAATGATAAATCAACTCTCAACTTAAATGAAATTATAAAGTTAAATTATAACTTTATAATAAGCCATTTAATACATTAATAATAATTTGGCCACTAAAAATATAATAACTCCCAAAATACTCACTATTTAAATATGTCATTTGAAATAGGAGTTATACCTATTATTCTCCATGTGACCAAATGCACTTTCCAAAAATAGAAATGGCCCATCTTGATCAACACCAACTTACCACAAATAGTGAGTACACAAAACTAAGCCCAAATGAAGTCCAATTTGAGCCAAACAAGGACCAACCTTTAGCTTACTAAATTGTGGAAAAGATAAGACCCTTCCAAGCCAAGCCACTACCGTAGATGACCCTCTATCCACAACAATTAGCCTATGAGGATCACAATAATAGACTAATCTCTCAAACTCTGATGCCGACAAAAATGGGGATATTACACTATGTTTGTTCTAGATGTGATGATGTTGTTGTCAATAATAATTGTTATTGATGTCAACATACCTTGGCTAATTATTGGAGGTTTTGTTTTGATGCTTTGGTGATCTAGATTGGCACTATCTAGATGTTGTTCTGTAATGATCTATCTTTGGCTAGGGCTTCTCCTGATCCTAGTAGGGATATTCGTTCCCCAGGAGTTGTGGGTGATTCGGTCATTTCCTATGCTAATGTGGTTGATTATAGGCCTGGTCTTGGTGGCCAGGTTGTGCGTCTAGGGCCTTGTGATGTTGTGCCTATTGCAGTTAGTAACCCGATAATGATTGATTTAGAGCCCGATATTGTTGATGAGGTCCCTATTTATGTGGATGGTTTCTCCTCCAATGCTACTATCGTTCGTTTTAAAGGTTTTTGGCCCTCTATGCCAGAGTTGCATGCCTGGATCACCTGTGTTTTGAAGCCCTTCATTTTAGGTACAACTTAGATATACACTGTGACAAGGGGTTTTTTCATTGTGAAATTTGAATCTTTAGAAGATAGAGATGCAATCTTGCTGTCATAACCCTATATTTACATATATTTCAATTCTTTTATTAAATACTGTTAATGTTATTATAGCTACAGTCGGATAAATTGTAAAGCTCAAACTTATAACTATGTATCGTTATTTGAGAAATTAATATAATAAAATATTAAAAACTAAAGATATATTAGATTAATATAATAACACACACACATATATGAATGTTATTATATTAATCTAATATAAAATCAAGATGACCAACTGAATGATTATTGTATAATAATGATGTTAAAATTATGGATCGACTAAATTGTCAAGCACTGGGAATGGCGTGTGTATTATAGGGAGGCGCGACCTTGGGTGGATGTGTCTCCCATTTAAGAGACCCGTCCACTCATTACCATGTATCCTCTACCCTTACCACCATATATATGTAAGGTTGATGCCAAACTCCTAAGGGAACAGAACAGATAATTACATATTATCTTCCATGGTTATCATCGCAGGTTGTCTTCTACTATTATCATCGCAAGTCACTGCAAAATAAATATTGATTGAGCATCATCGATATTTCCAATATAATATTGATTATAAAAAGGGAACGGATTCGGCTAAGAGTATTGCTTGTGGAATTCTTCGAGTAGATGATGTTATTCATAAAGTCTTTACTAAATTTGCTTATTGTTATAGGAATAGAGTAGGTGGCTACACCAGATTATTACGAACTTGTATAAGGTAGGGAGATGCTACAGAGATGGCTTATATTGAGTATGTCAAATATTTGCATGAATATGAATTAAATAATGATGCATTGGAATCACTATGTATTGAAATATTCATATTTATTAGTTACTAACCGACTCAAGCTCTGAGGATCACCTGCAAAACCAAAATATGTCTTCCACAAGAGAGCAGTAAGATCAAAATATTGCACGATTACGGCATAATGGATGAGAAGGATGTTGGACAAAATGCACGTAGGATGCCTTGCTTAAGAAGGCAAGGTTGAGAGATAGTATTAACCAAGATTGTAACAAGCGTCATAGTCCTATGCAATGAGACTAGTTGTGATAAGATCACATAACACCTAAGACTTTTTTTTGAAAGATTCGTAACTGCCTAAGTATAACATGCAGACAGGTATGAAAAGGGCGTACTGGTAATAAATATTCAATCGATAACACCCAATTGATGAGATCCCTCACAAGTATACAATTAAGTACCGAAGCAAGGAATAATGGTTTCTTTAGAGAGAAACCATGATTCTGCACTCTGGATAAGTCATGAAGGAAATTGGATAAGATTATAAACTATCTGATTTCTTTGAAAAACTCAAAATTCTATAAATAGTAAAATGATTAAATAATCGATGAGAATTTAGTTTCTTTAGAGAGAAACTACAAGTTTTTTTAGAGTAGTTTCTTTAGAGAGAAACTATAGGAGACAATATATATATTGTAAGGTTCAACATATGCATATGACAGAGGTCCTTGGTAAAGGAGGGATCATTACCAAGTGATTAATCAGAGATCCCAAGAGGCCTTAGTTAGATGCTCCTTTATGACAATTACTTGACAAGGGTTGAGTGATTCGAAAGGAGTCTCTTTCAAAAGATTAGTAATGGGTTTGATAGGGTAGTTTTTATATTGTTATTTTATGTTTAATTTGAGTTTCATATATTTATTTTACTAATGATTACAATGTGATGCAAGGTTCGGCAAGGGTTCATTACACCTGTGCCGTGGTTTCTCATGGGGGAAGAAGTTTCCTTTGATGGCTCAACCTTGGTATAAGGAGTTTGACCTGGCGATGGAAACTTTTAATAAGATTCCTCTGTGGGTCAGGTTGCCGAATCTCCCCCTTCACCTTTGTGTGGATTCTATCTTGGAGGCAGTGGGGGAAGCCCTTGGGGACTTCTTGATGGTAGATTCTGCATCTTCCAATGTGTTTAGGACGACGTATGGTTGCATCCTGGTTGAGATGGATGTCTCCGAGGGACTCCTTGAAATGATTACATTGAAATCTTTGCATGGCCCTAGTTTAGCCTCTTGATTATGAGGGCATCCCCTTCCGATGCAGGGTATGCCACAAGACCAGCCATCTTGCTGCTCGTTGCTCCTTTAAAAAATCTAGACTGAAGAAGTCTCCTTATTGGTGGAAGGGGGTCTCAAATGATCACTACACGGTTGAGAAAGATTCCTCTGATGGGAATCGCGACTTTACTCATGACACTGTGGTGGCGGACTCGACTACTATTTCTAATGGCACGACTATACCTACGGTGGTGACCTTCTTCCAGATTCTGTCTCTGGCAATTTGACTGTTGCCCCACTTGTGGCTTCGTGTCTGGATTTTGCTGCCCCATCTCTGGATGTTATTGATTCTTCTGCTATGGTTCGTTCCCTGTCTGCGGGGGTTTTAGGGGATGGTTGTGGTGTTGCTGATGTTGTAGGGAAAAGGGCAGTTGGTTTGGTGGAGGAGGGATGGACTACAGTAAAAGGTAAAAAAGTTAGGCCGTCCACTCCTTTTGATATGGCATTACGTTCTCAAAAGTTGGGAATGAAAGGGAAAGCTTGATTGAGGTTGCCCCTTCATTTGGTTTTCCTGGCTCTTTTGGCCTGTTGTTCTCTATTGTCTGACATGATAAGGGACCTATTGTCTATTCTTCTATTTTACCATGGGGTTTTAGGTGCCCGTTCAAAACCTGTTTGTGTGGTTGATGAGTACTATGTTATCTGTGATGCCACCCTGGTCACTGTCTCTTGTTGGGTGACTTGTTTCACCTTTGGACTGTAGTTTTGTTTGGTTTGGGTTTCTTTGAAAATTTTATGATTTGTAAAGGGTTTCAGGCTCCCTTCAAAACCTGTTTTTCTTATCAAAAATATAATGAGATACACTTCTTTGGGCCCTATCTGATCTTGAAATTGGTTAATGTTCTTCAGAAACATAATATGCATTGTAATGTCCAAATTCTATTCTTTGGCTCCAAATTATGGTAAATGAGTAGCGTGTTATTTTGAGTGAAGATTTTTTGTGGTCCACATATCAGTCCTTCCATCGTGGGAATGTTTTGTGGTGATCTGATTCAGATTGTGTTCAACTAGCTTAGAAGATTATGAAGGCATGCAATGTTATAAGTAAATGATGATTCTGTTCAATATTTGTGTGTAGAAGGATGAAAATCTAAAAGGAAAAATCTAGATATTGTTTAGTATGTGGAACTGTGCGACCGGAGGCAATAGATTGTAGGGTTCTTCTAGTGCTGCAGTTTGTGACAATAATTTTAGCGATGGGTTCCTTTTAATTATTCTTCTTTTGGTAATGAGCCTTTTTATGTTTGTTGTGATAGCTAGGTAGTGAGCGCATCTATAGTGAGATTGAGCAACTTGGCAGTGAGCCACCCTTTGTAAAAATCACCTTAACTGATGTTCATAGTTGAGAATTAACATTCTTAATGGTTTTTCCTGTCTTTGGTTTTACACATAAAAATCTAGGGTTCATTGTGTATGGTGTTGTCATGTGCTTTCATGTTCATATTTGTTTTATTTATTTGATTGAATCTAGGCTGCTCTGGATCAGTTAAGATTAAGAACAATATTTTATGATAACTGATTCACTCCCCCTCTTAGTTATCCAGATTAATCAACAATGTTATTCTTATCTACTTATTTATTGATAATTAAAAGTTAACCCATTTAGATCATTCATCCTAAGTAGAGTCTTTGAGAATGATTTACTTTCACCAAACTTTGTGAAAAGTTGAAGTCAATTGATTTTTAAATACAGAACTACTGTTTTGAGAAAATTGATAAATGTTTTGTGGACTCACCCGAGCTTATTAATGAAGGTGGTATTTTGAACTTCTAAGATCTACTCATTTGCAATAGGCAAATATAACAAATTTATTTCTTTGTATGGTTATCAAAGTCTGTCAGATTTAATGTTCTTGCTTTTATGTTTACAATGCTCAGAAATGATAAGTATTTTATCTGCATTCAAAATATTATTAGCTTGCCAATTTTTGGGCTTTGGTAAAAACGAGATTTTATTATTCATGACTATGCAACTCAGAGATTATAGGAATGCTGTAGATCTCCATAAAAAATTGAGAACAAATGTATAATTCAAAAAATCAATTATAAAATTTCTATGTTTGTAGATAATAATTGTGAAGGATTTTTAAAAGCTATATACTTGAGCACTTCCTTGTGAAAATCATCCCTTGATAACATTCTCTTTTTCTTCAATCATCTTTTAACAGTAAAACAAACGACTTTTAAAAACAGACTTTTAACAACTAAAATTGGCTATAATGCAAAATATGTGTCCAAAATTTATAGGTTTTACAATTTTTAGTGACGTAATTTGAAGAACACAAAACAATCTAATTAAATAAAAATCCATATTTTTATTTTCTTAATCTAGAGCTCAAATTGACTCATTTTTTTTAGTACTACATTCAAAACTTATAGGCAGTTTGACTAAAAAATATACCTACAGCTAAGCACTTGGATTGCCAGGCTAAATATGGAGACAAGATTCAGAAAACAATCATGCTTTAAATCCCTTGTTTCCTTGGGCATGCATTGCCCATAAAAACTGTCACACTTTAATGAGTTATGCACTAATTCACATAGGCACATCTTTGTGGTCCCTGATTTCACTGAATAAAACTTGTTTTCATGCCCTCGACAACCACACAAATAGGGTTCCAGGCATTTCTTTGTTGATTCTATCACTGGAAGTTGGGCATAATTTTTTGATGCTGATGCCATCTTGTTGGTTCATCTTAATCCTTAGTTGCAATTAGCTTAAAGAAATTCTTTCTGAAACTTGGCATTTTTTATTCATTATATTGTCATGCTATAGACATATTTAGCTTAATCTTTTCACCATTTCAAGTTTGTGATCTCATGATTCGCCCATCCCCTAAAATATGGACTTCATTTCATCCATGTTGCTCTCAAAGAATTTGTCAGTTCTATAGTGTGATTTCCTAAGTTATTCGCAGATAAGTGTCTAGGGTTAGTATTAGTTTCCAGGGAGCTGACATTGCAACTTGAAAAGAATTATTTTTACTTTGCATATTGTTCTGGTTTGAGTTCACTTGAAAAAGACAAACCAAATTCCATTTCAATATTTTTGATTTTCCGAATTCCATTTCCATATGGTTGGCAGTTTTAGCTCCTGGCAGGCTTGGAAATCTATATCTATCCTTTCTGAGTAAACAAAAAAGTGTTGAAGGGAGTCAATTGACTCTTGCAACCTAAGATTTGTTGGCATTTGTAAGAAATTTTAGCTCATATTTATGACTATTTTGCAGCAGAGGGTTGGGAAATTTTAGTAGAGAGTTGTAATTGGTCTTGGAGGAGTGTTTAGAAGCTCTTAAACAAGTCTATTAACTGGATATAAATTGTAACAGCCATTTTGTAGCATAGAAGAGAGTATGACTCACATTTTGGTGGCTATTTTATTATTTCCCTGCACAGAGTTTTTCTATTAATTTATCCTTGTTTCCATTTAATGGTGTTTATTTCTAATTTCTCTTCCTTTAATTATTGCTCTAGAGTTAAGTCATTCAATTATTCTCATTTTTGGATCCTTTCAATTTCTGTAAGTTGATGATTATGGTTCACCCCTTGAACTACCTTTGCTATCATATTGCTGTCGTTTTTTCTCTTTTCTCCTGTCACATATTCTGAATCTTTTGTGTTCTGCTTTAATGGTGGTTGCCTTTGAATTGAATTACTATTATTTTGGATATTTGTCACCAGTAGATAATATTGCTGCTGTTATCTAAAGTCTGTGCAAGGTTAAATTGTGTTATATGGGTTTATGGAGGATCATTTCTTTCCACAACAATATATTATATTTAAGTAAATTTTAAAAGCTTGGTCTTCTACATAGATGAGATGCACTTCTTGCACTTTTAACAGAATATAGTCCAGAGTCAGATGTACAGGATAATTTGCCCACAACAAAATTGCATCTCTGATAGAGACTTTTACTCCTTTTGAGTTCCAAGAAACAATATATTTTCTGTGGGTTTACAATAATTTGTTAATAATATTTTTTTACTGGTGTTAGCACAACCAAGCTTGGAGCTATTCTAATCTGAATTTGCTGTTTCTTGTGACAGGGTAGGTTCTGCCAGAGCTGTTAACCGGCGCTATATTAGTGACTGTGTACCTCTAAGCAAGCGTTTGCAGTCTTCCGCATATTTTGTAATTGCCAGTGCACTTGGAATGTCATGTGGGCCTGCAATTGCAGGTTTACTCCAAATTAACAAATCTTTTCTCGGGCTTACCCTGGACCAAAGTACTATGCCTGGCTGGGTAATGTCAGCATTATGGATGTTCTATCTTTTATGGCTTTGGATATCATTCAAAGAACCTTTCCGCAAAGATTATGGTGCAGATTCAGTTGAGGCTGGAAACACGGGTCTGTTTTACCTTACATTTTCTGGATTAATTTTTCCATTCATAAAAATGATGATTTTGTAGAGACAATTTATAATGCATCATTTCAGGAATTGTCCTCTGTTTGTGTTAGTTTATGAATAAAAAGGTCATATCCTTATGAATGAAAACGTAATGCTAATCATGGATACTTGTGTGCTCATATAAAGAGTGTAGAAACCTTAGAAATGTTAAGTGACCATAAATTGCAACTCGCTATTGATGCTAATGGTAGAACTAGAAACATATCTGGAAAGAGAGTTAAATGGGAGAGTTAACCTAAATTTAGTTTGAATTAATTAAATGCCAAGTAAAATAATAATGCTACGGAGAAAAGAAAAGAAAGTAGGTCAACATGTTCCAGGTGGTCTTAATGTCAGGAATATTGTGGCTAGTGTAGTAAATCTAGTACACACCATAAGCTAGCCAATAACCATCCTGATGCTGTTTGATAAAATCTTCAAAACAGTTTTCCATTGTAGTCATTTGAGGTACAAGTTGTCCAACATCAAGATATAACTGAAGTTCAAAGTTTCATGTCTCAAACTCACTAAATTGGCAAGCTGCACAGTAAAAGTCAATAATGGCGGCTTTGTATTGAGTTTTGGAAGTGTCATACCCTACAGGGAGTTGATATGGAAGGAATTTGGGGTTAATGAGAGACCAATATATGCACTTTTGGTTTCTTGTAGGGGCTATATCATTCATTTGATAGCAACTACCATGAGAGGTCAGAACAGTTAATTTTCTGTACTGGGTAATTTGTTGTATCAATTGCTACAGTCTTTGGCATATAGCTTGCATGAAAACTATGTTTCCGGTTCGAGTTTGGTTCAAAGTTCGAGAAGCGATTCACAAGTTTGTGAAAATTTTGGAAAGGGGTTTGGGTTCCTTCATACAAAAACATGTAAATTTTAAAAATAAAAAATAAAATAAATTAAAAAATAAATAAATATATATATATTTATGAAGCATGAGTTAAAGTTAGAATGTAGCATACTAGCATACATTTAAACAACAAAAACACCATAAACAGTTAAACTTGTAATCATTGTGATCATACCATCATATAGTTAATCAACTTCAATATAAAAGATTCAAAACATTATAAATATCAAGATCAAGTATCATTGTTTCACGTTCATTGTTTAACTAATGGAATGAAAATCAGAAAAACTATTAATATTCTTAGTTCTTCAATCTTCATCTTCTTCTTCTTCTTCTTCTTCTTCTCTTCTCTGGTATTACTTGAGCTAAGGCCAATGGGATCGGCAGCAGAAGCAACAATGGTATTGACAAAGTCATCAAAATCATCCATTGTAAGCTGAGTAGTGGAAGCATCCAATTTGCAATCTCTGCACCTGTATCACACTTCTTTGTATTTTTTACTCGTGTGAAAGAAGGTGCAAGTTGTTATGCACAAATACCAAGTTCTCTGCTTTTTTTGATTGCAACCTATTGCACTTCACTGAGTGGATGAAAGAATATGTGCTCCAATTTCTTTCTGATGTAGAACAATTGACAACTTATGAAGACAATGCAGGGTAAGCAATATAAGAAGAATTAATTCAATAATATAAAAAAATTAAAATCACTTTCTAGTCATGATTCTTTGAAGATAAAGTGAACTAATTTTTTAAAAATAAAACTTGTGATACAATTTTGATTGCAAGGGGCTGCAATGCTTGGAATTTTTGGCTATGGAGGTACTACCAACTACGAGCATCCTTCTTGAACCGATGACGAAGAGCATCGTTACTTAGACCTCTACCATTCACAAATTCTATGAACTCATCCATGATTACATCTCTCATATCATCATTAGGAAATAGTTTTTTAAATGTTGCCTGGTACCTGTCAAACACTTCCATATCTCTATACGGTGGCAACCTTCCTGGTAGACTACAATATTGAGAGCTATAGTATTTGGGCATCAAGGCATAGGCAAGCAAATGTAGTGGAGTTGCCATTTTGCTCCATCTTTCAACAATAATTGCTTGCATTTGTTTTTAAAAGGTCTCTTTCGGATCTTGCTCCTCATTTATAATTTGCTTGATCTTCTCAAGCATTGAGTCTATGCCATCATAGATCTCTCCAAGGAAAGGTCTATCCATGTCAGTGTACCTAAGCATGCTCATAATGGGCTCGGTGATCTTAAGGAGATATTCCACATGTTCCCACCATGAGTCAGCCAATACCCTATCCTTTATTTTGTTTGCCCTATCAGTGTTCTTTTGCTTCCATACACCCTAATTGTGGCTGATTACCATACTTTTAAGTGCATCTTTCACTTGCATAAGTCGTCTGAAAACGATTATATGTGATGCAAAACAAGTCTCAACAACTTGTGACATAAATTAGAGCAAAAATCAACAACTATTAGATACATATTTTAGAAAAGCATATATATTGCACAAGCAAAATATGAAAAATCAGAAATTATCAAATATTAAAAATTAAATTTCAAACTTGAGTTCAAGTTCATTTACCTTTAGTAGCTCTAATTTTGAGTGGACTTTGAAAATAGATTGAGTCATGTGGTGGTTTGTGATAAACATTTGGATGTCCTCAGCCTCTTCATATACTCTTTTGATCCACTCAATTTGGTTCCCAATCTTCCGTAGCATAATATTGAGTGAATGGACAACACAAAGTGTCCAGAAGATATGTTGATATTGCGCTTCAACCAACAAACCAGCTTCTCTACTTGTTCAATGGCCCCAATTAGGATATTAGCAATAAATGACCCATCTTTTACTTGGCCCTCACAATCCACTGCTTTTAGAAACATTGCCCCTTTAGGAGACATTGCAAGGACATTGATCAAGGGATGGTTCATAGAATTCATCCACCCATCTAAAACAATTGTCACCCCTGTCTCAACCCATGACTTGCTTATGGGCTTCAATTGATCTTCAATTCACTAGACCTCTTGATCCAACTAGGTTGTGCACACTTTTTCATACCTAGGGCCACAATACCCTCTTGGAGCTTCATTGGCACTCCTCAACATGTCCTTCCAAAATGAAGAGTGAATAGCATTAAAGGACAACCCATTTGCATACAAGCATCTTCCCACCTTAATGTCAGCAATTTCCCAACTCTTATTTTGAAAAGAAATTTCTAGTGGTCCCTTTCTTTTGTGTGTAAGGGGTACAGCTTCAGTCTCAATGTCCGCTATGGTACTAAAAAAGGGGTGGTCTTGTACTATATCACATGGGGGGGGGGGGGGGGAGGGAGGTAGTTGCATTCCCTTTTCTCTTTTTCTTTTACTTTTATTGCTACTAAGTTATGTTACCCTACGTCCTCTCTCTTCTACTGCCTCATGCTCTTCAATATATTTTAACATGGTTTCATTTGGTATAGGGACACCTTTTTTGCTAGGTCATTTCTTGACTCCTCTTCCAGTGTATCCACAAGAATGACCTACCACATGATAATAAGAACTAATTCTTTCTACATCATGACCCTGACATCTCCAACAGAGTGCACCACCTCTTGGAAGGGGTCTTATAATGTCTACATACTTCTATGGAGGAGAATCAGAGTTGGGTTCTATTCTTTGTTCGGTATTGCCTACTAATGAAGAGGTAGATGCCACTCCTTTCTCTATAGCAATAAATTAGATACATGATCATAATTTATATCCAAGAAAATGACAAATTTTGAAAAAATGTAAAAGATCATATGAAGATTGAAAGAGAAATGAAAAAATTAAAAAAACTAGAACAAAAACAATAGCAAATAGAATAAGATCTTACCTTTTCTAGCCATTGCAAGCTTGCAAATGTGTATGAATGATACACAAACACTTGAAGAACACCGACAAATCAATCTTCAAACTTCTTGCATAACCAGATTCTTGCTCTAGCACTTATGTGCTCTTCCTTAAGACAAAATTGTTAGAAATAGGAAAATTTGAGAGGGGGGCGGGCGGGTGAATCACTATTCTACAAACTTTAGCCCAAAACATGATCTTATTAATTGCCTTATAACTTGCATATGAAAGCAAACTAATTATAATGAACAATAAACATAACCATGTAGTAAGAAAACTCATAACACCATATTTTGTTAACTAGAGAAACCCTACCCAAGGGAAAACCCTGATGGGGATTTTACCCACAAAATGATCCACTAAACAAAAGTATTTGGTTAAAGATATTGACCCTATTAGGAGTTTGTTACATGCATATAGTGTCTCGATCCTTGATAGAGGACATAGGCCTTGTTAGAAGCCTCAACCCTATTAGGAGTTGTTATATATAAATACAAAATGTATGCAAGAAGAGCCCACTACCCTAACATGCAATATACAATGTAATTCCTTGATACAAAAAAATAGATACAAAAACCTCTTTGCTTGTTGTTGATATCTTCAATTTCTAATATAACTTCTGTTGTTCTTCACAAAACTCGCATAACTCTGATCATACATCAGAATTCACATCACATAAAGTTTGCACAGTCATCCTTAGAAGCACACTTAACTCCGCACTTTACCTTCTACCTTTATACCTTTACAATTTACAAATTACTGTCAGGAGGACCTTCAAGCTTTCAGACGCTTGACAAAATACAAATTCAATTCTTGCTAACTTAGGGTTAACAACTAGGATGTCGTCCCTAATTAGTCAAGTAATAATTTATTAAACAAAATAATTCCGTAACTCATAATTATTCATTTCCTGTCGTGCTTTGTTCTGCTTGTTTCTCTAATGCAATTGGTAAAACTATTATAACTTGCATATTGACCGTATTGTCTTGCTCTCACACATACGTCATCATGACACATTGATCTTCCTATACTTAACTGCGCACATGCCAATAATGCCTTTTGTCAATTGCGCATATCAAAATTGTGTCTGCTCTACTAGATAAACTAACTGATACTTAGATAATTTTCTAAGGATAACTGTTGTACCTTCAATCTTCACACTATGCTCTCTTTACACAATAAATATGTTGCCATAAATGACAATTATAACTCATCTTCTTAGCCAAATTGCCAACAAAAATAACCTGTTTGGAAACATAAAATGACAATGAGGCCATCAAAAACAATTCATAACAACCTTTAAGGGTTGTGGACGCCAAAAAAAATTTAAATTTTGCCCAAAAAATCACTTTCCAGCCGTTTGCAGGGCCCAATTTGCTGCGGGTTTGAATTTTTGGAGTTGGTTTGCCTGGGTACGAACTGGGTTCATAGTCAATCATACATGCAAGCTTAAAACAGAACCCTGCCCAAACCAGAGGTCGAACCAGACTAGTACCGCAGACCAATTCAAACTTCTTTTGGTCCGGAGGAGGGGGAGGTACCATGGTAACTTAGCATGAAAACTATTTGATGAAATATCATGTTGAGTGAATGATATATAAAGTTGTGTAATGTAAATTCACTTTAAGAATGCAAATAAAGTTCTGTCAACAGTAGCAATCAGACAGTTTATACTTCTCAGTGTTTGACAAAATGTCTATGTAGTCACATCATGAAAATTGGAAAAAGAATTGCAAAATTTTGGATCAGATCATTACATTGTCCAACCATGCTTGCATTGTCAATGAATTACAACATGACGTTGTATACCTAGTTATTCTTGGTTTGGCCTTGGCCTTGTCAACGATTTCATTACACAATCAAATGATGTGTCAAGGCATTGAATTCCACAAGATAATCTGAGAAATTATTAATCTGAATAAGCATTCAACAGTATGGAAAACATATTAATTGCCATCAAAATGTTTATCATTAGTTACATGATATAATGAAGTCTAGACTTTCTATTACTATTTATCTCAAAACTTGATTATAAGAACCACGTATTCTGGATTACTGGACCTCCTCAGTTTGTGATCATGGATCCTTAAAATGAAATCCTTTGGGGTTTTGCCCTAAGTCTAGTATTTGGTCAAAGGCAGAAACTATGGAGTCGTATTCATCACTTCTTGGCATATTACCCACAGACAATCTAATCTCACACTATTTTCTTTTTGAACTTAAATTGCCTAATATTTTCAATTGCCATATGATAAAGTATTAGTATCACATTAAACAAAGTCTGCAAGAATTGAGAAAAGAGAACATCCTAACCATTGTTACAAGAGTCAATTTTAGCTTAGATTCATCATGTTGATTCTTGACCTGGACTTGGACTGACTCTGACTGAACAAGCTAATTTTTTACCCAAATTCTGATCTGGTGGTCAGACTCGACCAGGACTTGGCACATTGAAAAAATTGTGTAATATAGAGATCTTCAAAATCTTTTATCATGCAGGCTTCAGTGGATAAGATTTAAAGACACAATGAACGAATCAAATGAAAGCTAATTTTATTACATGCACGAGTATACATTGATGAAATTAGTATAAAAGCAGATTTTAACTGGTGCAAACAACATTTTATGAAACTGATGGATGACGATATCCACGAGAAATGATAGAAAGGATTTTGTACCACTCAGCTTGGCATTGCTAGCTCTATGTGGACTTATGCAATTGTATCTTGAAAGATTATTAATCAAATTTGTTTGTAATATTTCTTGAATTTTGGCTTGATATTTAAGAATGCTGTAGGGTAACTGTTAGAAGTATCAACCAATTTTACAAAAGCGTTATTTACCATTGTTACTTATTAGTCAACTTTCAAATGTGTGTTGGCTTGTCAATTTTTTTTGTGACTATATGTGCATTCATCCCATGAAAGACGATGTGTGGTTGCATACACTTTAATGTTTAAACAACACACTAGTCATTATAGGACCATGGCTACTTATGTTGTCACTAATGAGCAGAATTACAAATGTTGTCTTGCATATGAAGTTTGAATCATAATATTATGAAGCTATTGACTGCTATATGGAGATGCCTTAGAACCACATAACATATTTGGGCCTATATTTTGGTTCATTTCCACATCGCGCAGTTCAAAGACCACTGAGTGTTTTTTGGCATATAGACTTATAGTTGACCTATATAAATATGTTTTTTAAACCAAAAAGAGAAAAAAAATCTGATGTCCAAAGTAATGTCAGTTTAGATGGAAGAAAAGAAGAGTCAATGAAAATATCAAAACAATTTCTGTAACTCTGTTCAGTTCACAACTGCATTCAACTTTATGTCTCCTTTTCCTTTTATGTATTTATGTTATCCAGAATTGTGCCGCTATATGCATGCTTCATCTACTGTAGTGTGTTGATTAGTGTCTACAAAAGAGTACATTTTATTGGGTAATCTATTGATTTCTCACTAAAAAGCTTATAATTATTTGTACAGGTTCAGTTCAGCATGACATGGATGATAGTTTGAGTGAACCACTTGCTCAAAGTCCAGAGACAAGAGAAGAGGAGGGTATCCCAGATACAAATGGTAATAGTGGAATGCATGAAATATCACACAGGCCAGCAAATTCTATCTTTGAAGCATATAAAGCAGTCACTCGTCCTGTAAAGGTAAGCTTTTGTAAATTAGATCACAGGTGCCTTGTACATAGCTCTAATGCAAAAATCGTTTGAAATAAGAAGTTACTCTTTTTCTCTTATATGTTTTTTTCAATGGGAGAATATCTCGGGAATGTACAAGGACTCTCATTTCTTGAGAATCTGCAATTGATTACAAAGCGGTACCAGGAAGCAGAATAATAAACTGTCAGGCAGGTCTTATCAAGATGAAACAGGTAGTCTACATACAACAGGAAATATTTAGTTAGTTTTTTACTCTATAAAAGCAAATGTTTGAGATCGGGGGCCCAACATGCTGCTGTTCAATTCTTCAGAATTCTCCAAAATCCATCTGCATCTTCAACTGAAGAGATTTTCTTTCTAGGCTATGATAAATATATTGCAAAGTCAATTCCATGTGATAAGAGGCTGCAACATCATTAAAATTAAAGGATTTATTGCTGCTGTTAGAAATCAGAGAATTGGGACCGAATTTCCCCCTTTCATCCACCTTTCTTCAAGCCTCAAAATTAAAGTCAACCAACATATTCTTAGCTGCTCCTCCCGTAGTTGCGTTCAGTAGTTCCTTAAGCATGATATGCTTACCCATGTGAGAAAACTCCAGCTCCATCTTGTTGAAATCTTGGACATACCTTCTAAGGATTTAAACCTTTGCATACCAAGTACCACATCTGTACCTCCACCAATACCAACAACAAAATATTCATCTATGAAGCAATATTCACCTAATGCAAGGGATAATGCTAGTATCCTAATGCAACCCATTCTATAACCATCTGCTAGCATGAAAAGGAATCCATCAAATTTCTCTACTACCGGTGCCATATTGACCACAAAGCTCTCATTAATGAAACTATGAGTAATGCCACTATCTAACAAGCATAACACCTATTCCTCCTTGATAATTCTCTCCAACACAGTGGGCTGTTAACTAGAAACACCAAAAATAGTAACAATGGTTCCACCAACAACCAAACATGCCTCAACAACATTGTCATTATCACCTTGGAAATTTGTATCTAGAACATGCTCATCCTCCACATTTGAATGAACCTTGATAAGGTGTGTCTTGCCTATCCCAAGACATCTGTGTCCTAACTCCCATAGCTCTTTAAATGAAAAACATAAAGTCCTCCTCAGCTCATTACGAGACTCTTGATCCAACGTTTGAGGTGGTGGTGCGCTTTTGGCCTATGTAGAAGGCCTTTGAGATGCTTTGATCTCTTGCAAGGCTTCTTATCTAGCTGTCAAGAAGAGGGTAGTGGAGCCATGCTGAACTTAAGTGTAGTAGATTATATGGCCTCCTCTAGTGTTTTGGGCTTTAAATTTATCAATAAGCCTCTTATCTCTCCTATAGGCCACTTGGAGGAGGCATCTCTAGAACCATGATTGGTATACACTGAAACTCGTTGATGTGGATGGTAGTGTCAAGACTCCTGGGATTTGGTGTAAGGATACCTACAACTTAGTCGGGCATACCCTATGGCTAATTGCCAATCTAGTATGACACCTGACTACAGTTATTTCTAGTGTCCTCATTTTGACTACCATTAATAAGTACCTTGGCCAAGGATTTAGTTCAACTGGTATCAACATCTCACCCTTCTCGCTTGACTCTAGTTAAGGAATACTCTCCTAAGGTATTTCTTGAAGATTCAATTAATTATCTTGGTCTGCATCAATCTTACCTTAATTTGTTCAATTAATATTTACTATTAACTGATGTGCTTATGTGTTGGTATGTTTCATCTCTCCTTACTTGAGTTAATCAAGTCAAGTTCTTAACTCAATGAACATATTCTATGTTCTTCGGAGTTTCCCTTTTTTTTGCTATGATTGAGCAAGGACAGTTTTTCCCTTAATATAAGGTTTGATTAGGTAGATAGTTTGTTTTAATCCCATCCTTCTATTGGATAGTGTTATAACTCTGATCTCAGATTGATATTTCATAGCCATATAAGGGTAATATTTGAAGTTATGAGTAGGTTGATATTGTAATGAGATTGATATCCACCATATAACTTGAGAGATTGCAACTTGACTATATAATTAAACACTCTTCATCTCTACCATTGCACAAGAGTCCTCATTGCATAAGAGAGACCTCCTAAGACACAATGTCAAGGAAGGAATTGTTTTGTGATAACATTTAATTATAGACTAGACAACATGACCAAGCTATCAAGCCTGCTTGATGGAAGAGTTTTTGTATGGTTAGAACCATCTAAATTTCTGGGCTGGTGTACACAAGGACTGATAAAACTGTCATGATTATAATCTTTGGAGAGTCCAGTTTCCAAATGGAAGAGGGCTTCCTAGTGATAAGAATTTAGTCTGTATAAGGGATTACGTTCAGTCTTTCCTGGTTTATTACTACGTTTGTGAAGACAGTAATGCTAATATCCTTACTGATTTCTTTTGTGCAGTGTAAAGAAATGAGGATGACAGTTGGATAGTTATTCTGAAGAGATATAGAATATGCTTCCACTTCAAGAAACGAATGACATAGGTGAATAATAATACCCTAGAGAATAGAATCCAGTTGAGTGTAAGTTGTGATGGTCATGAGTTGTAGCTGGTGCTTGGTGATAACATTCAAATTTAGAGTAAAAAAGGAAAAGGCGTCTACTCTTATTACAAACATCCTTACTTTCATACTATCTACTATAGCATTCAAGTTAGAATAGACTTCTTTGTGCTTAACAAGCATTCAACTGCTTTCCTTTACACCATTGCTAACTAGAACTTCTTAAGATGAAGGAATGATTCTAGAAAATTAAATAGTATGATATTCTTATTTGAAAGGGCTCAACACTTGCCTGGGAGTTTTTTCTAAGAAGTTGTAGCAATAGTTGTAAAGATTTGGAAGCACTGGGAGCCTCAACCCATCAGCTACTTTCTAACTGTTTTCACTTCTGCAACAATGCAAGACTTCAAAGGCTATTGGTTGTCAACTGCTTTGTGGGAGCCTAGCTATGGGTCTTACCGTTGGAACCAGAATGAGAGGGATTCCTTTCTGTGTTCTTGCTTCTTTTCCCATACCCTTCATCCAAGATGATTCCTGGCAAGAATAATGATCTACTACCTTCATTTTGTTTTCCCTTAACTCCCTTGGCCTGACCAAAATGCTCCTTATTGAAGGCATAGCCACTCTAAAATATGACACGACACCCACACCCATTATTTCTATTGTGGTTAGAGTCTACCTAGGCTACGTAGTTTGATGCATACATTAAATCGATTTATCCACCTAGGAATAGCATATCGCTTAATATGTCCTATATTGAGACTCCACAATTCGTTTCGCTTGTTTAGAAGATAATTTACATATTATACTTCATAAAGAAATTGGTAGGCAAGATTGTCAACTTCAGCGAAGGATGTAATTATTAATTAATTACAAAAGAAACTCCATTACCCTTCCCCTAAGATATTAAATGTCAACATGCTCAGAATATGGTTATGATAACAAGATTGTAAAGGCTTACATAATAATTTCATAGGATGATAATTATATATAAGCATAATAAGACTTATATTAAAGATTTTAAGATGAATCTATTCCAATTTTAAATTTTCTAATGGTTTAATTATATTTATATTGGAATTTCATCTTCTATTTAATATTTAAATTTATTTGAGCAAGGGTAACATAATGCTTGGAAGAACAGAGATAATGAAATAGGCTAGGTTGGTATTTGATCTTCACGAAGCTAGATTTACAAGGAGAAATGTTTTAGACAATGAATTGTCCATTCGCTAGGAGGAAGATGTAGTGATGCACTCCTAGAGCTTAGTCACCTTGGCCACCTAGGTACATTGTTTTGGTCAGATCTTACCATTTCAGATTGTCTTGAACTCAACCATCTAATACCCTTCTTTCTTGGTAATACCTTCCTTCACCTAATCCAAAAATAGTGGTTAAACATTGATAATAAATTTGAGTAGTCAAACCTCAAAATGTATCCCGATTCACTTTACCTATTAAAATGATTTCTAACTAGAATCAGTTTGATAGATCATAACTAGTTGTTGACAACCTAATTACAAATTATAACATAGCAAGATAAAGTTAAATTCAAGTAGGTCTAATTTACAATATCCTGAATCCAGAAACCAAAATCTACCTAGGGCACAACCTGCAAAACCAAGGTTAATCTGCATAAAACCGTTTAGGGCACAAAAGTTAAATCATTGTATTATATAAATCCAATACTGCTTAGAGCATCAAAATGTAATGTCCCCACTTTAGTAGTCAATTAAGTGTGTGTGACTTAGCCTAGTTCTACATGGTCCCGAGGGCTAATGAAGGATTTAAAGGGATCTTAGAGTGTTTTGGCCTAGTCATCTCTAGTTTGGGCCAAAACGAAGTTGATTTACTCAATCTCAGGCATGTTTACTATTTTTAGTAAGTCAGCAGGACATAGGGGAGGCTAGTTTTGGTGATTGGATTGGATACTCCTCGGCGAGAGATTTTTGACGAGCTATAACTCGTGTTGTTCAGAGTCCGATAGCTAATATATTTTTATGCCTGAAGTATTAATAAAGTAACATTTAATTTAGTTGTAAAATATTAAAGTGTTACCTTAATATTAAATTTTATGGGAATGTGTGCAAATCAAAGAGGGCGCCTAAGGGAGACATAAGTGATTATTTTAATATGTTTTATATTGCACATCTTTTATCCCACATTGCTTATGTGAGTTGAATCGACCCTTGGAGAAAGAATAAAAGGGAGCATTAGTGGCTTCATTTGGCAAGTTGAATATGAGAAGAAAATTGATGTGTGAGTTGCAGATCTGTTCTTGGCATTAGAGGACGTATATCCTCTCTTGTGACATTCTAGACGTCATTCCCTTGGAGTTTGGCCTTTGGAATTCATTGCTATCAACTTCATTAACAAGCAGATTGGGCGCATTTCCTGCTATAGGTGGATTGGATGTTTGCTCACATCATTTCTGCTTCTTGTCCGATGCTTATGCCATTCCGAAGGGATGATTTTATGAGTTTTGGACTGATTGAAGGCATGTTTTACTGTAGCAGCACTATTCATGTTACTGTAGCGTGACACTATCTACGCGACTGTAGCACGACACTATTCATGTTACTGTAGCGGCAAGATGGGAAGTCATTATTGGAACATTATGTTATAATGCTGGAGTAATTAGCAAGTTGAAAAAGTTTGCTATGTATTTAATTTTATTAGTTTGAAAATTAATATTATTTCAGCAGTAGTTCAATCTTCAGTTTGCATATTATTATAAATTCCTTCTTGTTCATGTTATGTGGTTTCAAATCATGCAAAGACATAAAAACAAACATTTTATATTTGGAGCCATAAAGAGGTTTAAACATTTAACGAAGAAATTAAAAGTTGGATGCAAATTATTTGACTAAATTCCTATAAGCAATTGGTTTAGTTTTTTGGGCATTTCTAGGGTGTCCATTACACAAAATTATGGTTTTTTATTAATTTTCTTCCTACTTAGGGTACATTTATGAAATTACTGTTAAAATTAAACAATTGAGCCACATAACTTAGTAGTATCAGAAAGGGGTGTGACAGTTGGAGGTCACATAAGGTCGAGCAAGAGTCTTTTTGCTGCTTTAGTGGCACGGTGAAGAAAAAAGATGGAACCATTCGCATGTGCATTGAGTATAGAGCCTTGAATAGGAGGACAATTTAGAATAGGTACCCCATACCTCGTATTGAGCTTGTTTCTTTTCAAAGATAGACTTGAGCTCCGGACACAATCAAATCAAGGTACGAGACAAGGATGTGGAGAAGAAAGCCTTTAGATGTCATTTTGGGCACTACAAGTTTTTTGTCATGCCTTTTCGGGTGACTTATGCACCAACTACCTTCCAATCTTGCAAGAATTGAATTTTCAACAAGCAGCTATGTAACTTTGTTTTAATATTTTTTGATGATATTTTGATATGTAGTAAAACTTGGGAGGAACACTGCAACATTTAGAAGAAGTGCTTAGCATTCTAGACAGTGAATCTTAGTATGCCAAGGAGTCTAAATGTGAGTTTGGTTTAATGGAACTGTCGTACCTTGGTCCCATCATTAGCTCTAAAGGAGTTAGTGTTGACCCTGAAAAAATTAAGTCTACCGTTGATTAGCCTCCAAAAAACTTGTCATAGTTGAAAGGGTTCTTTGTGTTATACAGATTTTGTAGAAGATTTGTTAAAGGGTTCTCACAAGTGGCTGCTCCATCGACTGATTTGACTAAAAGAAAGCCTTTGCATAGTCTAATGAGGCACAAATGTTTTGTTTAGTTCAAGGGTCTAGTGAGCTCATGTCCGGTGTTAGCAATACTTGATCTTACCAAACCTTTTGAGTTGGAATGTGATGCCTCAAGTGAAGAGATAGGTGTTGTCCTAATTGAAAATCACTATCTTATTGCATTTGAGAGTAGGAAAGTGAGAGTATCTGAAAGGAGTTATTCAAATTATGACAAAGAAATGCTAGCAATAACGCATGCTCTAGTTCAGGGGATATCTTGTGGGGAGTACATTTACTGTTAAAATTGATCACAATAGCCTCAAAAACTTCTTGAACCAACAAGACTTGAATAATCTAGACAACAAAAGTGGATGAGTAAATTGTAGGCCTATGATTTTGATATTGTTTATGTGAAGGGGAAGAGAAATGTAGTGGTTGATGCTTTGTCAAGGAGGCCACATTAAAGTTCTATTGTGGAGATAATAGCTGATTGAAAGGAAGACATTACATCCGAGCATGCAAAAAATGTATGGGTTTCAAACCTTCTTGAAGGTAAGACAGATGATGACAAGTAGAAGGTGCAAAATGAAATCATACTTTACAAGGACAATTTTATTAGTTCCTAATTCTAAGTTCAAATTGGAAGTTTTGAAATCATTTCATAATGAGCCCATGGTTGGTCACCCTTGTCTTTTTAAAATATATAAGCAGATTAGGGAGAGTTTCAATTGGAAAGGATTAAAAAATGAAGTTTAGAAGTTTGTACAGGAATGTCCAACATGCCAACAAAACAAGCATGAAAATACATACCTGCTGGTTTATTACAGCCCTTACCTATACCCAATCGGAAATGGGAGATTATTTCTATGGATTTCATAATAGATCTACTTGCTATCCAAGGAAGCAAATGAATCTATGTTGTCGTTGATAGGGTGACTAAATTTGCACACTTCTTTTCTATTTCAGCTATGTTCATCACAGTACATATTACAAATAGTGAAATTACTTTTTAAGGAGATTTTCAGACTTCATGAGCGGCCCCATAACATAGTAAGTGGCGGGGATAGGATGTTTTTGGGTTTGTTTTGACAAGAGCTGTTAAAGTTGTGTGGAACTGAAATCACACCTAGTACTAGTTATCATCCACAAACCGATGGTCAAACAAAAATTGTTACTAAATGACTAGAGAGTTATATCAGGAGCTATGTTTTTGGATAGAAAAAAGCATCGGTAAAGTGGCTGCATTTGAGTGAGTATTGCCTCAATTACACTCATCATGTGTCCATTAAAATAATGTCATTCATTGCTCTGTATGGATATGAACCATTGAGTTTTCTGAACCTAGTCTTGACTGATAGTAGGGTATCTAAAGCTGTAGATTTGCTGCAGAAAAGTTAGGACAATAAAATCTCTGAAAGGAAATATTCAACAAGCTCAGAATCAATAAAAACAATATGTAGATGAGCACAGAGTGGAAAGACACTTCAAAGTAAATGATTTGGTATACTTGAGATTGCATCCTTATAAGCAGTCTTCTCTTAAAAGAAGTGGAGTAGAGAAGTTAAAGCCAAGGTTCTACGGGCATTATTGAGTTATAAGGCGAGTTGAACAAGTAACCTATAAGCTGGAATTACCTTCAAGTAGCAAGTTGCACAATTTTTTCCATGTTTCTCAACTCAAGAAAGCCTTGGGACTTAATGTAATTCCATTAGCCATGTTGCCACCGTTGGATGATAAAGGGAAATTGATTCTCGAGGCAATTATCGAGTCAAGGAAGAGAACTCTCAAGTAGTGGGTGATTAAGGAATTCTTGGTGAAATGGAAAGACCTACTAGTTGAAGATGCAATGTGGGAGACGAGCGAATCTGATCACATCCCGCATTGAAATTGCTTGAGGACAAGCAATTTGGGGAAGGAAGGAATGTAATGTCCCCATCTTGATCTCTGTTTTTAATAAGTTTGTTAAGTGCCTTCCCCTTTGGGCACATAGTAAAATACAAATTATATATATGTGTGTGTGTGTGTGTGTATGTATGTATATATACATATATATATACTGCTTACATGCGAAAGCTAATGCTACAATATTGATAAATATATATATTGTAAAAAGGGGGAAATAAAGACAAACTGGAATCCACGTAGAATAGAATCTAGAAGGCCAAGGGTCAAACCTGTTACCTTGTTCGTAGTTTTAGATAGGAGTATGTTGGAAGGGATAGAAGGGGGGAATTTTTGGAGATTTGGAAGAAGAGTGGATATTGGTCGTTGCAGATTAGTGCAAACTCCGTAGACAAAAAAGCTTGCCCCAAAAAAGGCATCTTCGATATTGGAAAGGTATGGTGCCCAAGAATAGGTTACAAACTTCAAATTTCATAGAGAATCATTGTCAGTTCCTTGGTAGTGGTAGGTCTAGCAATGATAGAGAAATTGTTGGTAATGTAGTCTCATGCGTGGAATTGGAAACAACAAAACTCTAAAAGCTTTGTCTGAAGAGCCTCATGTATTGAGCATAGTTATAAGGTAGTTGAAAATGAGTATGGATGTTGAAAGTAATGAAGTTTACGCTAGGGAAGTGTAATCTACAACAGATAACATAGATGCAAGGTTGAGAAGAAACAACAAATTGGGATAAGGAAGGAGATTTCTTGAACTCGAAATCCTTAAAGACGATACTCCTAGTGTTCAATGCTGGTGATTGACAAGAGCATCGTGTTTTTATTGTTGAAGGGACAATATGTTAAGCTTAGACATTGCTTTTAAGACATTTGGGTTGTAGAGAAAACCAAAGCAAAATCTTGTTGGTTGGAATTCTTGGGAAACCCATAGAGAATTGTCAAGATGTCAACGGAGGTGGTAATATGAATGGATATTGGTTATAAAATAATCAGAGACCATTGATGGTAAGTTAGGTGTAATGTTCCCAACAACATACCTAATTTTTCCATTACACGTCATGTACTTCTGTACCCAAGGGAAGTACCCAAAGGACACACTCAAGGGAAGCACCCGAGGGAAAGTAGCAAAGGGGAAACACCCGAGGGAAATCACATGAGGGAAAACGGTCAATAGAAAGGACCCAAGGGACAACACTTGAGGGCAACGCCCAAGGGAAAGCACTCGAGGGACAACACCCAAGGGAAAGCACCCAAGGGGAAACACTTGAGGGAAAGCTTTGGTACCACTGTTATGTTCTTGTGCGGTCAGTGGTAAAGATTTGTCCCCACTTAGTAAACTTGGTTATAGCTCGACAAAAAAATAGCAATAGAAGCGTATAGTAGGAGTGTCAGTGTGCAACAAAGACGTATTCTAAAGGATTTATATGAGTTTTTGCTGGTTATGTTATTGTATTGTTGGTTATTGTAATACAGTAGCAATTCTGAAGTTGTTTTAATCTGAGTATTTTAATGAGCATCTACTAGTTCAGTTGCCAATTTCAATTGCATAAAATTACTTGTATTTTTGAAAATATTTGTGATAAATGCGGGAGAATGTCCAATAGGATATTTAAGATGTAACAGGGTCACTTCTTTAATTAATTTGGGCATTTGATGCAAGAGCATCTAGGGTGTAAGGGAACTCTTTCTACACCCAAAAATATTTCTAATTTGTCTTTCAATAAGAGCTATCTCAGTGCAAAGTTGCTATTTCTAGAGCTTACTATTTTTTATAAGTTGGTAGTTCAAGCTTAGAGTGTTCTGATATCTCCCTTGGAGGTTCATTTTAGATATATCAGCCTACCATTGAAATATTATTGCAATATCAAGTTTGTTTGTGAAGTTATAGAAACATTTTGGTATTGACGACAAGGTATAAAATCTTTGAACTCAGATTTGAAGGCTATAGAGGCTATGAAAAGGGGTCAATCCTCGGCTGATTGGAGCATGCGTTAATTAGTTTCTATGGAGCAGTTTGTGGCATTTTTGAAATTGGCTCATAATAGTCAATTGGAGCAAGTCGCGATGAGTTATGGTCTTCGGAAGTTGTGCCACTTGGAATGGACGAAAATGAATTTCCTTTAGCTTTTCTTTTGAGTTCCCAAAAGTTGTTGAGGTCTATTTGGATGTAATAAATTATGAATAATAATAATATTTTATGGTTGGGCAGCCTCAGCTTCTAGGGTTGAAATTTCTAGAACCTTCTTTGATGGTGAAAATTTGCCTATATAAATAAGGCTTGTAGGGTTGTCTAGGGCATTTTTTGGGATGTTTATGGTTGCTTTGGCTTACAAAATATTGTGAGAAAAATGCCCATGTGGCTATGCATGTTATATTCCTGAAATTTGTAATTCCATACTTTTTGAGAAAATAAGAAGCCAATTTTTGTTCTTGTGACTTGTTCTTTATCTATTTCTTTTGTGTATTTGTGTTATCAAGGGGAGTACCCTTCAGCATTTCTACCTATTGTGCCAGTCTGAATCAAATTGTTGCATGCCTCAAACAGTTAAGTAACCCAACACAATCCATAAAATGCAAGGCATTCATCCTGTCAACTCCTTGATCCCAAATCAACCTCAAGGATGTTGCACCATCATGTTGTGCTACTGTCATATGGATAACATATCTAGAATCATGAAGTCGATCGTCAATTTCCCACAAAAGTAATGCATCAATTCATGTTGATATCACGATCCTAGATCACTCTATGTGCATAATCTGTCTAATCAACCTGTCATGTTGTTGCCTTATCCAGAATGATTTTCAATCCAACTAAGAACCTTGCTCGAACACATGACTGATCCTCTTTGGTCTTATAAATAGGTCATCCACCCTCCCAACTATCTTTAATATCTTGTCACTCCACACCAATAATGGGCAGAATGTCCAAAATGTCCATCTTCCCTAATATTGCCCCTCTGACATATATCGCAAAACAACAACTGTTTTGAAGAAGCAAACTAGCAACACTGTTGGAGACAAAGTCTTACTTCCTTAAGGAAAGTATATTAGATCTATGACCCATCCCACACCTATGCAATAATTAGAAAAGAAAGGCCTCTATAGGTGGGCTGAATGGAGAACCCAGTGCATTGCATACAATGTGGTAGTAATGTGATGCAATAACAAACTCCTCTGGGTATCCTGAATAACCACTTAGATTCATAATTGTCTCTCTATATTAGGGTCATACAATGCACATCCTTGTGTGAAAATTTCACACCATTAAATATACCAAACTCAACCATCCTATACTAAATAGACTCCACCAAAGTGTTATCGCCATGCTTAATATTTGTGACTATTGAGTAAACATGGACATTGGATAAATGTGGCTGAGTCCTAGCTGTATGAGGAGAAAAATAAATAAATGGGTACTCATTTACACTGTCATTTCCCCTTATACGCTCCCTGGCCATAGTCTTAGCCACTTCTTTATCCAAGTCTGATTTGTAATCAGCATTATGTCTCTTTGTCAAGGCAACCATCCGCTGGCTGCAATCAGCATCAATCTTTGACTCTTGATCAATTTCAAGAGGTGTTCCATGATCCAACTCAAATATTGGATTTTCAAATATCCAATCAACATCCATCTCAAAAGGAACATTACTATACCTCATCCAATCAACATTATGCAAACTTAAAGGGTTACTCTCATAAAGATTAATTTTCTCATGTCTACTCTCAGATGTCTCTATTGGTTCCCAAAACCGCAAATTGGAAACCCAAGAGCTTGCCACTTCTCTGGTAGGATCTCTCAATCAGTTTTGGCTAACGAACAATGAACGAGAATCACCTTGATTCCCCTGTACTTTAGGCTTCGCTACACCTAGGCGGGTAGACCTTCTCCTCGAACCTGATCACTTGGTTCATAACTTTTCTAAAGTGAATTCAAGCTTTTGAGAGTTCTTTGATTGGCAAAGCCCTCGAACTCAATCAAAATGAAACTGAATGTTGAGTACTTAGAATAGTTGGATGTTTTGTATATTTGTTGTGATGATGGATTTGATGTTTGTGTAATGGGCACCCCTGGATGTCCCAAAAAACTAAACCAATTTGCTGAAAGGAATTTTGTCAAACAGTTTGCATTCAACCTCTTATTTCTCTGTTTAATGTTTTAAACCCCTTATAAATCTGGAAATCAAACGTTTATTTGTTTGTTGTGTTTTGTGCATGGAATTGGTATCATACAACATAAACAAGAAAGAAACTACAATAATATGCAAAGTGGAAATGAATTGTTGCTAATAAAATGTTATTTTCAGAATTCATAAAACCAAATACATGGTAGATTTATCAACTCACTAATTACTTCAGCAGTATTGACATAATACTCCAGCCTATGCTTTCGAACTTGTCGCTACAGTGCTTTGTCTTTCAATCAGTCCACTACCTTCATAATATCATTCCCTCAAAGCGGCATAAGTGTCGGAAAAGTAGTGAAGAAGATATGAGCAAAATACCAAATCTTCCTGTAGCTGGAAATGCAACTAAATTGCCTGATAATGAAGCCAATAACAAAGAATTCCAAAGGCCAAACCCCAAGGGAATGATGTCTAGAATGTTACAAGAGAGGATAGACGTCCTCAAATGCCAAGAACGGAGCTGCAACTCACACACCAATTTCTTCTCATATTCAGCCCTGGGTAATGAAGCCACAAATGCTTCCTTTTATTCTATTTCCAAGGGTCCGCTCAACTCATACGGGCAATGTGGGATAAAAGATGTGTAGTATATAAAACACATATTAAAATACCCCTTATGTCTCCCTTGGGTACACATCCCCATAAAATAAATATTAAAGTAACACTTTAATATTTTACAATTAAATTAGACGTTACTTTAATAAAACTTTAGGCATTAAAATGTATTAGCAATCGGACTTTGAATAATGCGAGTGATAGCTCATCGGAAAGCTCTCACTGAGGAGTATCAAATCCAATCACCAAAACTGACCTGCACTGTGTCTTGCTGACTTACTAAAAATAGTAAGTATGCCTGAAACTGAGTAAATCAACTTCGTTTTGGCCCAAACTGGAAATGACTAGGTCAAAACACTCCAGGATCCCATTAAACCCTTCGTTAGCCCTCGGGACCATGTAGAACAAGGCTAACACACACACACTTGGTCAACTGCTAAAATGGGGACATTACAGTCCGCCCCCCTTGAAATTGCTTGTCCTCAAGCAATCTCAGTCCAGCCTGCTGAATAACCTGCTCACTCTCCCATGTAGAATCTTCCTCTGGCAGGTCTCTCCATCTGACCAAATACTCCTTCACTATCCTGTTTCTAAGCTTCCTCTCTTTGGTGTCCAGAATAGCTTCGGGTACTAACACAAGCTTCCCCTCCTCATCCAAAGGGGGTAAATTTGCAGAAAGCACTACATTCTGACCAATGGCTTTCTTAAGCCTAGACACATGAAACACATTGTGCACTCGATTGCCCTCTAGAAGCTCAAGCTCATGGGCGACTTTGCCCACTTTGCGAATCACCCTGTAGGGACCATAAAATCTAGGTTTCAACTTTTTAGCTCCTCTCTTCTTGAGCGATGACTGTCTATATGGTTGTAGCCTCAAGTAAACCATATCCCCTACCTCGAAGCTACGCTCTATTCGGTGCTGATCAACATACAATTTCTGTTGATTCTGGGCCTGTTGTATATTCCCTTTGAGCACTTCCAGGATGTCCTGACTATCCTGCAATAAGTTTTTGGCTTTGGGCACTCTACTGTCCCCCAAAACTAAATTCATGAAGCTAGGTGCTTTATAACCATAGAGTGCCATGAAAGGAGTCATCTTGATGGACATATGATAAGTGGTGTTATAACAATACTCTCCCATATGCAACCATCTGATCCAAGCCTTTTGTTGTGCAATTACATAGTTCCTCAAATATCCTTCCACCCATTTATTCCCAATCTTTGTTTGGCCATCTGTTTGTGGATGATAACTAGTGCTAAGTGTAAGATCTGTACCAAACAACCTAAACAACTCTTGCCAAAAAACACTCATAAACTTACTATCTCGGTCGCTGAGAATGAATCTGGGCAGCCCATGTAACTTGAATATCTCTCTAAAGAAAAGATCTGCCACCTGTGCTGCTGTGTAAGTGGACGGAATAGCAAAGAAGTGAGCAAACTTCGTCAAGCAGTCCACCACCACATAGATGCAATCTCTTCCCTGCACTCGTGGTAAACCAGTGATGAAGTCCATCGAAATACTTTCCCATTTCCTATTAGGAATGGGCAAGGGCTGTAATAAACCTGCATGAAATGTGTGCTCTCCCTTATTCTGTTGACAAACCACACACTCCCTGACATACCTCTGAACATCATCCTTGAGCCCTTTCCATGAAAATCGCTCTCGAATCTGCCTGTAGGTCTTGAAGACCCCTAGATGTCTAGCTATGGGTGCATCATGAAGTGCCTTCAGTATCGCCTCTCTCAAATGTGATGACGGAATCAAATAAACCCTGTCCTGAACTCTGATCAATCCATCTATCACCTCATAGTGATCGTCTTGTATGGTACTTGAAATCAATCCAGAAGCCCAAGCATCTCCGACATACTCTGCTATAATCCGATCTCTCCAATCTCCTGAAATCTCTGCCAGAACACATAAGTGAGGTTTCCGAGATAAGGCATCAGCCACCACATTTTTCTTACCTTTGACAAACTCTATGTCAAAGTCATAAGCTTGCAATTTAGTCACCCATTTTTGTTGCCGGTCATTAAGATCACACTGGCTCATGAAGTATTTAATACTATTGTGATCAGTCTTGATCACAAAACGTCCACCTACCAAATATGATCGAAATTTGGCCAATGCATGCATTATGGTCAACATCTCCCGATCATAGACAGAATAACTCTTCTCAACTCCCTAGAGCTTCCTACTCTCGAATGCAATGGGATGCTTCTCCTGCATCAATACTGTTCCAATCCCATCACCTGATGCATCACAATGAAGCTCAAAAGGCTTCGTGAAATCCGGTAGAGCTAGAACTGGACATGAAGACATTACCTGCTTGAAATGCTCAAAACACCTCTGTGCTGCCTCTGTCCACACGAAGGCTCCTTTCCTGGTAAGATTTGTCAAGGGTGTAGCAATCTGTGAGAATCCCTTAACAAACCTCCTATAAAAACCACATAAACCAAAGAATCCCTTAAGCTGTGTAAGGTTTGTGGGAGTAGGCCACTCTACAATAGCTCTAACCTTTTCGGGATCAACCCGAACGCCATCTGCACTAATGATATGCCCAAGGTAAAGGAGCTCAGTCATGCCAAACTCACATTTAGATTCCTTGGCATACAATGACTCTCTCTCCAGAATAGATAACACCTCCTCCAGATGATGTAAGTGCTCCTCCTAGGTCTTACTGAAGACCAAGATGTCATCAAAGAAGATCAAGACAAATCTCCTCAGCTGCTTCCTGAATACCTGGTTCATACAACTTTGAAATGTAGCGGGTGCATTGGTTAGACCAAATGGCATAACCATGAACTCAAAGTGGCCATAGTGACATTGGAAGGCTGTTTTCTCAATGTCCTTTGCTCTCATCCTGATCTGATGGTATCCGAATCGCAAATCAATTTTGGTGAAGAAGCATGCCCCATGCAACTCATCAATCAGCTCATCAATCCTAGGAATGGGATACCTGTTTTTAATTGTTTTCTTATTCAATGCCCTGTAATTGATGCACATGCGCATCGTCCCATCCTTCTTCTTTACCAATACTACTGCTGAAGCAAAGGGGCTCTTACTGGGCCTGATATGCCCCATCTCCAACAAATCCTTAATCACCTTCTCTATCTCATCCTTGTGTTTCTTAGGATGACGATAGGGAGTAATCATAACTGGTTTGGCTCCCTCCTCAAGCTCAATAACATGTTCCATCCCTCTGTCAGGAGGAACCCCATGAGGAATATCGCTAAATACTTTAGCGTGTCTATCAAGTATCTTCTGGATATCTGGTGGATGACTCTTTTCTTGTGGCTTTGGTGAAGTTGGCATAATGTAGCACTTTGCCGCCCACTCTATGTCATCATGACGAAAAAGTCTCTGCATTCTCCTCAAGGACACTACTCTGCAACCTCCATCTGAAAGACCTCTAAGTACCACAGTTCTGCCCTCATGCTGGAATCTCATCTCCAATTTCACTATGTTGAGTGTGAACTCCACTAGTGAAGCCATCCATGTCATGCCGAGGATGACATCATAATCTTCCATGTCCACAACATAGAACTCATCCTTCAACTCGTAGCCATCTCCAAACCTAATGTGACGATTAGATATCTTCCGAGTGCATAATAATTTATCACCGTTAGCCACCATGACTCTAAACCCATCATGCTCCTCTGTTTGTAACCCTCTCTTGGCTACCAACTGTGCATCTATGAAGTTATGTGTAGCCCCAGTGTCAATAAGAGATATCACTTTCTGCCCCTGGATAGTACCCCTGACCTTAAATGTGATTGCCTTTTGGGCCCCTGTCAAGCGTGCCAACGATCTATCATCCTTAGGAATGTTGCTCTCCTCTATAGTGTTACCCTCATCTGAATCGGAGTGCTGATCCTCCCCCTCTGACTCTGAATCTTCTGCTGAAAAATACTCCATTTGATTTGTCTTAGCCTTGAGAGAACATTTATGAGATAAGTCCCAAGGCTCTCTATAATGGAAGCACAACTTCTTCTTTCGAAATTCATTCAAGGTTTCATTGTCTAGTCCTTTTGATCCTTCTTTGGGTTTGTTATACTCTTTCTGAAACAGTTTTTTGTCTTTGTCCTTGTGGTAGGAAGAATTTGTTGAATGGTTTTTTCCTTTGTATATCGAATGGGCTAAGTCTCGTGCCTTTTTAGTTGCTTCAGCTAAGGTGAGTGGATCATGTCCCTTCACCCAACCTCGTAATGGATCAGCAAGACCATCACAAAATAACACCACCAATCTCCTAGGAGAGATATCAGTAACAAGTACAGACAAGCGCTGAAACTCGGCAATGTATACATCCACAGAACCTGACTGTTTTAACTGTGCTAGTTCCTTGAAATGTAACTCGGGATCCCTAGTGTCAAATCTCTCAATCAATGTTTCGGTGAATTCCTCATAGGATGTAATCTGATTATGCCCCAAAGTCACCATGCCATGATGCCACCATTCATCTGCAACGCCATCCAAGTGCATAGCCGAATACTTGATAGCCTCCTCCTCAGGCATAGGATTTAGCTGCAAGTATGTATCTACCTTCTGCACCCAAGCTCGTGCAGTCATCTTCCCTGAAGCATCATAATAAGGTAAGGAAAGTTTTCCAACTTTCTTTCTTAGCTCAAAGTTTTGATTCCTCCCTCCTGCTCTAGGCATGTGTCTCATCCTCAAGTCCATCTAATCTCTGAGGGAAATATCCGCCTGAAATTCTGGTCCACTAGCCTCCCAGTCCTCTTGAACTGATCCTGTAACTCGATAATCTGCGGTTCGTTTACTGGTTGAACTGGATCTCTGGGTGGGAAGGTGGGTAGAAGAGGTCTCGAGCTCGCAGTCCGCGCTGGGCGTGCAACGTGTCTAAAGTTATTAGTCTCATTCCCATTGTTGCCATGTCCATTATTACCATTAATGTTATTCTCAGGACCGTTATTGTTGCGTTGGCCTCCATGGTTATTGTTTCCCCCATTGTTATTGTTTCCCTCATTGTTATTGTTTCTGTTGTTGGCATCACCTGGATTAATATTGACACCCATCTGTCTAGCCATGAGCTGCAACATCATGTCCATTCGCCTATTCTGCTCCTGCTGCATACGCTGCCCCTGCTCTAATGTATCCAGTAATTGTTTGAACATTACATCCCCCTGATCTGGACCGGCATTCCTGCCTCCGCCTAATCCTATATTCTTGTCATCTTGATCACCCATATTCTTGTCATCTTGAAATCCTATTTTGTCTTGCTTTGGTATCGCGAAAATTATAAGGCCCCTGTTGCATGCTCAAACATAAATGCTTAGCCTGTGTTTTTTTTAATTTCTGATTTTAGTGTTTTGACATTTCATCAAACACTTTTCCCTCTATCCGGCTGTTCCAAATTCCCTATAAGACCTCCACAGGATGGCAGGACTTATAGCTCTAATACTACTGTAATGGGCACCCCTGGATGTCCCAAAAAACTAAACCAATTTGCTGAAAGGAATTTTGTCAAACAGTTTGCATTCAACCTCTTATTTCTCCGTTTAATGTTTTAAACCCTTTATAACTCCGAAAATCAAACGTTTATTTGTTTGTTGTGTTTTGTGCATGGAATTGGTATCATACAACATAAACAAGAAAGAAACTACAATAATATGCAAAGTGGAAATGAACTGCTGCTAATAAAATGTTATTTTCAGAATTCATAAAACCAAATACATGGCAGATTTATCAACTCACTAATTACTTCAGCAGTATTGACATAATACTCCAGCCCATGCTTTCGAACTTGCTGCTACAGTGCTTTGTCCTTCAATCAGTCCACTACCTTCATAATATCATTCCCTCAAAGCGGCATAAGCATAGAAAAAGTAGTGAAGAAGATATGAGCAAAATACCAAATCTGCCTGTAGCTGGAAATGCAACTAAATTGCTTGATAATGAAGCCAATAACAAAGAATTCCAAAGGCCAAACCCCAAGGGAATGACGTCTAGAATGTTACAAGAGAGGATAGACGTCCTCAAATGCCAAGAACGGAGCTGCAACTCACACACCAATTTCTTCTCATATTCAACCCTGGCTAATGAAGCCACAAGAGAGGATAGACGTCCTCAAATGCCAAGAACGGAGCTGCAACTCACACACCAATTTCTTCTCATATTCAACCCTGGCTAATGAAGCCACAAATGCTTCCTTTTATTCTATTTCCAAGGGTCCGCTCAACTCATACGGGCAATGTGGGATAAAAGATGTGTAGTATATAAAACACATTAAAATACCCCTTATGTCTCCCTTGGGTACACATCCTCATAAAATAAATATTAAAGTAACACTTTAATATTTTACAATTAAATTAGACGTTACTTTAATAAAACTTCAGGCATTAAAATGTATTAGCAATCGGACTCCGAATAATGCGAGTGATAGCTCATCGGAAAGCTCTCACCGAGGAGTATCAAATCCAATCACCAAAGTTGACCTGCACTGTGTCCTGCTGACTTACTAAAAATAGTAAGTATGCTTGAAACTGAGTAAATCAACTTCGTTTTGGCCCAAACTGGAAATGACTAGGTCAAAACACTCCAGAATCCCATTAAACCCTTCGTTAGCCCTCGGGACCATGTAGAACAAGGCTAACGCACACACACTTGGTCAACTGCTAAAATGGGGACATTACAGTTTGTAAGAAGGAAGTTTTAGATTTTTTGAATTCAAATATAAATCCAATAGACCAGTGCTTTAATTATTTGCCATTTGGGCAACAGAGTCAACTACAATGAAGATTTTCACGTACGACTTTATAATGTTCTATGCACTTCAACTATAATAATTTAATGATCAAGATGCGATGGATCAAATATACATACACAATTCTAAACTAGTCCAGATTGCACTTTAACTCCTAAGGTTGGGAGACAGATTGGACGTAGATTTGGAAATAGTTGAATATTTCACAATATTTGTGATGATCGAGTTTAAAATTCCATAGATGATCTCGTCCACTTATATGACATGAATTGTGTACAATTTTTTTAAAAATAATTATAAAGGACAAATCAATTGAAGTTTAATTCTCAATGCCTTCAAAAATAACCCAAGGACTTTTTATTTTATTATTAAAATAAAATAATTGAATTTACATTATAAAGTCATATTGAAGCCCCTTATTCCTCCGTACAAATATAAAATGCTTCTTCTTTGGACTTGAATGTTCAAATATGTCTTGTTCTAAAATGAGTTCCATGTTATATATCTTATATACTTTGGAACGTGAGTTTTCAAAATAAAAAAACATCTTGTTTAAAATAATTAATACCTCTTTGATTTTAAATCATATTAACAAGTCATTGTTTTTATTAATTGCACATCTTGCTAATTCAGTATTTTTTAGGAATTTGCAGTTTTGTCCTGATTCATATCTGTCGCTGGCGGACCTTGTGAGTTTTGCCTTTTGTGCGCAACATCTACTCTGCGTGTGTACAGGATGGAGTCTTCATACTTTGCTGACATTTAGACAATGTCGTGGCAAGAATTATATGACGTGGGAGATATTTGTTGCATTGCTCTGTATATCTAGTAATTTGTCATTCTTGGTTTATCATTCATCAGGGTTTAGATATAGAAGAACGAACTCTTCAAATACTTCATGCCCATATCCTTTTGTTTCCACCAATGTCTGATATGATGTGCCAATTGCACAATAGTCACTATATATCTCTCTTTGATTTTATTTTGTAAGACGTTTGATTTTTCGGCGACTCCCCAAATGAAGGCTTATTTGTGGGTAATATGACTGGTCTTCATCTATGATAATTGGAGTCCATTATTGATGTAGAATCTCAAAGCCGGTTCATAGTGATATTTTGTTGAGCTCTACATGCACAAATAAGAACTCCTGACAACTTTTTGCTTTTCTTGTATTTCATAACAACAGATTTATACGTTTATTCTTGTGTGACTCCTACATATCTGCTAACATCTTCATACGCACGTGATTCTTCAATCGACATTCATCTCCTTACAATTTACTTTGGCTAGAAAAAAGACAAATGATGATGCCGCACATTTGGGTCTTCATCCACTATACAGCAATGTGGCAAACCCATTCTGCCGTGTCATTTACATCTTCATCGTTTTAGTATTACCATGAAACTTTCTTCCATACCATTTGTGATTGATGCTTCAAGAGTGGCTGCTAAAACACATGTCTCATGATGTGCATGAATATCGCACTACCATCCGGTTGGAATTTGGATTCATCACTAATCCATTGGTTTCTGGATATCTATAATCTCTACCACCTTTTATGCATCTTTCACCTTTTCAAATTTGTTATCTCCATTAATTTTATTACTGTTCATTCACACTCATCGAATGAACTTGGAGGTTAGGCAATTTATGTGATGTTGTTTTGAGTATATGTCTCCAAAACAATCTTTATCAATATCTGTAAGGAAATATTCAGGAAAGTATGCGAGCATCGACACCAAGTTCTAGGACTTCTATGCTCGAGTCAAGGCTCCGATGCTTATTAATGTTGTTTTAACAATTGTTTTTCTTTCATTGCGCTTTAATATTTCTAAATATGACCTTGTATCAATTAATAATTGAAGTGGCTCCTCTCTTCTATTGCCACACTAGTCAAAGCTTCAAAGCTTGTGGGACTATAGCATTTATTTTGAGTTTGAAATGGATATGGAAACCCTTTATATCTTGACGGTTGTCTGGATTCCAAACCTCTGTTCATAGTATTGTGTCTTAACTCACTGCAATAAATTAATATCATGATTTTGGAAAAGAGCCACCATACGCAGAGTCACCATAATGGTACCATCGTCATTGAAGAAGCAACTGAATAAATTGCATATGGTAACATACATAACATGAAGAAATCATAAGGATTGATCAACATTTGGCAAAGGTAACGAAACAGGTCAAAATACCCAATTGTGAATATAAAGTGCAGAACATGGATGCAACATAACATTATTCCAGTAGAATCACAACAATCTTGCAAGGAATGGTTTCATCAAATGCTGGACTACGGATTTCTTCCTAAGGAAATAAATTATGGGTTGCTTGATAATGGTATGTATACAAAAGGAAGAGTAGATGATGCTTATGAACTTTTTGAAGTGTCACGATAATCCAATACTATAACTTTGGTTCAAAAAACAGCTCAATTTATAGCATTATGCTATATAGCACAACGAAAGGATTTTCTAGTAATCCTTCTCTAAAAAATAGCACCTTGCAGGAACTTTTTAAAAGGGTATAGATGGCTATTAAGGAAAAATAAGCTCCATGAAACTAGAATTTCATCTCAGAGTTCTACTATAGTGAATAACAGAGTATAAATTAGGTGTTATGTTTTGAATTGTCCTAATTGCTGAATGATATCCTCTTTGGGATTGGTTTTGGTATTCAGTTCTTAGGGCAAATAATCTAAAGGGTAAGAATGGTAGTAGAAATGTATGAGAAAAATGGCATACAAATGGAGGCCTTGAATTTGTGAAAATTTAGGCTCCATCAGTTTCTACACAATTAGCTGACCCAAAAAATGTGTTATCAATCTTGAAGTCATCAACCAACAGACATGATACCATAATGCATGGAGACTTCTTTCAATTCCCAGGTAGCTAATTAATGATTGTGTCTCTTTTAGGCTTGTGGTCCCTAAGAATACCATCAATTTCATCCCTGCTAAGCTGCCTTTACGAGTGAGTTTTGTCTTTCTCATATTATCATGCCCCACCATAGGCTGAAACAAATCTTCTTTCCTTCCTCTATCTTTCCTCTTGTTAAGAATGGTTTCAATTTTTTCTCACATTGTTTAAAAATATTGTTAACCAAACCACAAGCATTAGAAGAAGTAACGTGTTTGTATCAAATCAGCCAATATAGTAGATAAGAATTTATCACAACTCTCTTCAATGATCAAAGACATAATGAACTAGATGAAAGATAAAAACATTTTTCTTGTGGTTCCTTTTAACGGAAATTAAAAACTGATGGAACATATCAAGAATTAAGTCTTCACAAGCAAGATCTATCATGATCACACAAGCTCTAAGTCTCGCAACTGATTCTAAAATTTGGACTAGCTTACACAAGGATGGATTATGGATATCAGTCAATCCCTAAAAACTTCCTATGATCAATTGGAATACCTCTTTCATTTCTTCCTTGATGTAAGGATCATGTGGCACTGTTATCCGCATAGCATGAACAATACACTAAGTAACTGCAAGTCATACCTCTTTATCAGGATGCCTCAACAATACTAGTTTACCAAGGGAATCACAACAAGGAGGATGTTCACTTGCTTACTTTTAGAGCCCAATTGTTGTATCGTGAATAAATAATTTTCTATTGTTTCCAAATTGTGAAGTAATTCATATTTTGATTTTGGCAAACATGCAAGTTTCCTTTCTATACTACAAAGCTTTTCTTCAAGGACTTGTTCGCCATCCTTGATAATAAATTTTGGTAGCTGCTTAAACATGTTTGTGATGAATGTGTTCCTTGTCCTTGGCAATACCACTATAAGATTCCAACCCAATCGAAACAAACTATTTTATCTTGCCTTAATCATGCAATGTCAAGCTCGGACTGTAATAGAAAAAGAAATTCTGTAACTACTTTCCTCTATGATTCTCAGACTTGGTAAATAAGTAGCTGATAGAAGAATGTTACCCCAGATATGAATAAATGACATAAATCTGTAGTGCTTGCAATTTCCCAAATTAATAACACAAACCAAGTTCCCTTCTAGAATTAGTCCATCTAAAATGTCAAATGATGCTCCCAATACAGTTGACAATGCCTCAAATTTATTCTAACTTCTCAAATGTTTGAGTAGAACTTTTTATACAAGTACAAATTGAGTTCCAACTAAAAGTGGCACTTCTTGTATGTCCATGTCATAGTCAAACTCGCCAGTGAAGCCCCCAGCAATGTAACAGTGCTTAAGGGTAAGCTGGAAACTCAAACCTGAATATTCAATGTGTTTGCACTTTGCAGAGACTTTGTCTCATAAGCCATGATGAATAGTAATAGCTAAGTTACCAATTCGAAATCGGGTTCAAAGAACTAGTTTGCTGGTATGGAAAAATCTTGACATGGGGTGTGGGTTTGTGACGCAAGGAGGGATATGAACAGCTAGGACTAGAGGCTCTCCTAGCTATCCAAACAACTTGCTAAGTAAAGATAATGGAAGCAAACACAGAGAACAATACCAAGGAGAGAGAGAGAGAACAAAACACTTTCATTGATTCATCAAATTATCAACTTACATGCCCAACTGTAAGGTCTTCTAAGTTACGGCCAGATACAAAATACAACTTCAAGATCCATGATCCAACTTCAAATTTTCTTTTCCAGAAACATCTGCTCTGAACTCTCTTAGTCCTTTTTCTAACCTAACCAAATACCTCTACTTATACTTGCCAAAATGGATTACAGAAGATTCTAGATCATTACATAATAGAAAGGTCGACTTAAAAATAGTTCTCACCCATCCCAAGACAAGATCCTATCATTAAATTCACAATCCAAATTAAATACATAAGTTGGCTCACACTAAAAACCAATCTCGACAAGCTCAGTCAAATAAGGAACCGAGCATCAGTAAATATCAAGCTCACTCGACACATAAAGGAATACTTGGCCAACACAGGACAACTCGGCCAATACTGGATGAATTGGCCAACACTGGATAGCTCGGCCAATACTGGACAACTTAGTAGCAATTGGAACTCAGCAGTAACTAGCATAATGAACAAAAATGAGCAGGATTACAAGGCAACCTAGGATGCTCCTGCATCAAACAACTGGGGTTAAAAGAAATGATTCCCCTGAATCATTGAGATGTCACAACCTGAGTTGTATCCAACTTAGATTGAGAAATTCATGTATCATCTTCAACTGGTCTGTTCTTCCACTTCACCAAATATTCATAGTAATCTTTTCCTCTTGTGCTTATACCAACTCTTTGATCCAATATCTGTTCAACCTCTTCAATCTGCTTCTTAGGATAATTATCTAGTACAATAACATCATCATTTGACTCATGAGACTTATGCAAATCAGCAACATTGAATATAGGAGATGTATCCATGTCATCAAGTAACTCAACTTCATAAGAATTACCACTGTCAAACTTCCTTAAGATCTTACAAGTCCAAATTTCTTCATTTTCAACTTACTGTATGTTCCAATAGGAAATTTGCCTCTCTTCAACTAAACCATCACCTCGTCACCAACTTCAAAAACATGATGTCTCCTAGACTTATCAGTATTCTCCTTATACTTCTAATTATTTTGTTCCAACTTCAACTTCACTTCCTCATGCAAAGACTTCATAAAACGAGCAAATTCTTCCCCTTCAACACTTCTCTTCTCTTGATAAACATCTCTCAAATCTGATACTCCTCTAGGCTCCATTCCAATAACAATCTCAAAATGTGATTTTCCTATACTCATATTCATAGAATTATTATATGCAAACTCAGCTTTTGCCAATATCATATCCCAATTATTCGGTTTATCTCTAGCTAAACATCTTAACAAATCACCCAAGCTTCTATCCACAACCTTTGTTGGTCCATCTGACTGTAGAACTAAACTTCAACTCAGTACCCATCTTCTTTCGTAAAGTCCTCCAAAAATAACCAACAAATTTACTGTCTCTATCAGAAATAATACTTTTTGTTAATCCGTGCAATCTAACAATATCTTTGAAGAAAATCTCAGCAACATGCACATCATTTGATGTCTTCTTACATGGTATGAAATGTGTTATCTTAGAAAATCTATCCACAACAACAAATATGGAATTATACCCTCTTTCTGTCTTAGGTAATCCAATAACAAAATCCATACTAATGTCACTCCAAGGTTTCTCAAGTACAGAAATAGGTGTGTATACAATCTAGTATTCTAACTTACTCCTTTTGCAAATTGGTAAATTCCACGACTCCTTACAAACCTCTGAACATCCTTATAGATCTGTGGCCAATATTCATTTTCAAAATGTTCAACAAATAAACCACAATGCTTTTCCTTAATCAAATTAACTCTCATAGAACTTCTTGGTATACATAACTGAATTCTTTTGAGCAACATACCTTCTTGAATGAAATACTCATCATACTTACTCATGTGATCTGATAGATTTGGTGCTCTGCACTCTCTCCATGCCTGAAGAAAATTAGGGTCAATATCATACAACTCCATTTCATCAAATCCAAGAACTTCACCCTTCATCTCGGTTAACAATGAATATCTTCTACTCAACGCGTCAACAACTCAGTTAGTAACTCCACTTTTATGCTTGATCACAAATGTGAAACTCTGCAAATATTCAACCCACTTCACATGTCTCTAATTCAACTTATGTTGACTTCCCAAGTATTGTAAGGCTTTATGATCAGTATACAACAAAAACTCCGTAGGAATCAAATAATGTGTCCACTTCTTCAAAGCTTGAATAATAACATATAACTCTTGGTCATGCATAGAATACTTCATTTTAACATCATTCAACTTTTCACTAAAAAAAGCAACAGGTTTACCTTCGTGACTCAACACAGCTCCTATTACACTACCACTTGCATCACATTCAACTAGAAATAGCTTATTGAAATCAAGCAAAGCCAATATAGTTAACTCTGCAACCTTTTGTTTCAAAGTCTCAAAACTCTTATCAGCTCTATGTGTCCACTTAAAATCCATTTGATCTCCTCTCATTGTCTCTATCATAGCATTACAAACTAAATTGAAATTCTTTATAAACTTTCTATAGAAACTAACCAAACCATGAAATAATCTTACCTCGCCCACATTCTCAAGTGTGGGCCATTCCAAAAGTGTTTTAACCTTCTCAAGATCCATTCTCAAACCATTAGCTGAAATCACAAATCCTAAACACACAATCTCTTCTTGTATAAGGGAACACATTTTTAAGTTAATCAACAACTTCTCTTTCAATCTCTGCAATACTTGTCTAACATGCTCAAAGTGTTCTTCCTTAGCGTTATTGAATATCAAAATATCATCCAAATAAACAATAACAAACTTTCCCAAAGATCTCTTGAGAACTTCATTTATCAACCTCATAAAATCACTAGGTGCATTAGTCAAACCAAAACGCATTACCAACTATTCATACAAACCATCGTTTGTCTTGAAAGTAGTCTTCCATTCATCACCTTCTCTAATTCTGATATGATGATAACCACTCTTCAAATCAATCTTGGTAAAATACCTTGCTCCACTCAAACAATCCATTATGTCATCCATCCGCAGCATAAGAAACCTATATTTCACTATGATCTTGTTAATAGCTCTGGAATCAATAGACATCCTCCATTCTCCATTCTTCTTAGGTGCTAATACAACAGGTACAACACATGGGCTCAAATTTTCTCTAATCAAACCTTTTTGTAACAACTCATGCACTTGTCTATTAAGTCATTCATTCTCCATAGGTGTCAATCTATATGGTGGTTTATTCGGCAAACTAGCTCCAAGAATCAGGTCCATACAATGACTTATACTTCTTACTGGCGGTAAACCATTAGGTATATCTTCTGCAACAATCTCCCTGTACTCATTCAACAAGCCTTCAATTTCTGTCGCTACTCGGCTAACACTACCAGTTTTTGTTGTCACTCAGCCTCTACCAGTTTCTGCTGCTTAGTCATTACTATCGCAACTCAACCCTCTAGGAATTATAGCAAAACAAATTTGGTTCTTTTTCATTTCTTTTTCAAATTGTTTTCCATTAACCATGCAAATTCTCATAGTAGTACAATTTATCTCATCATGAGACTCAATCAAAGGCAACAATACTCGCTTTCTCCTGTTCACCCAAAGAGTATATTGATTCAATCTTCCATCATGCATAGCATATCTATCATATTGCCAAGGTCTACTGAATAAAATATGACAACAATCCATAGGCATAATATCACACAAAACTTCATCAAAGCAATTTCCAATCTTGAACTTCACAACACATTGTTCACTTATCAATATCTTATGCTCATCCTTGATCCATGAAACATGATAGGGCTTAGGATTCTTCAGCCTCTGCAATTGTAACTTTGTAACGAGCTCCTCTAATTCCAAATTTGTTGAACTTTCACTATCAATGATCACTTTGCAACATTTTCCAGCCATCTTACATCAGGTCTTGAAAAGTCTTCTCCTCAAAATAGGTTCCTCATCAATTCCCTTATTACTCAAAGTTCTTCTCACCATCATATTTTCTCTAGCCTTAGGTCCACTTGGTGAACCCTCAAGATCTCTTTGAATCATAGCATTTATGCTACCTTGTTCATTCTCACTAGAGTATCTACACTCAAAGGATCTATGCGCTTTGCCACATTTGAAACAATTACCATGAAAACCACCTCTAGAATAAGAATTACCTCTTCCTTGGTAAGAACTAGTACCTCTTGGTAGGAATTACCTTCTTTCCCCTCGGTCTTGCTCTTCTCATTAGCTTTCCATTCAAATTTGCCCTTATCTTGTATAGAATTGTTAGATCTGTCACCTTCTCCACAGGATCTACCTCTGCCTCTCTAGAATCTACAACCTTTACCTCTTTGTCTTTATTCATTCTTCTTTGTCAAGATCTCCTCAACTTTTAAGAATACTTCTTCCACACTTTCCAATTTCACAAAACTTATTTCATTTTGAATTCCAGATTTGAATCCATTTAGATACCTTGCAACTTTCTCAACTTCATCATCCATATGTCCAGATTTGATGTCCAATCTACAGAATTCCTCAATATACTCTTTCATAGTCATATCCTTTTGTCTCAAATTTTGCATCTTCCTCAACAAGCTAACTTGGTAATCAATAGGAAGGAACTTCTTCTTCACCTTGTTCACCATTTTCAGCTAGGTCCTAATCTTCTCATTTCTTCTCCTTTGTCTATTATTTTGCAAATGCTCCCACCACAGTGAGGCCATGACCTTTTAGCCTAGTGACTGTAATTTTCACCTTTCTATTATCATGAGTGTTTTCAAACTCAAAGAACTTCTCCATATCAAAGATCCAATCCAACACAGCATTGGTGTCCAATTTTCCATCATAAGAAACAACTTCTACAACAATCTTTGAATGTGCCCTAGACAACACTCTCAACAATATTTCTTCATCTTGATCTTCATCAAGTTCTGGATTAGGGTTTGGTGCCATTGCTTCATCATCACTCACATCATCAAGATGTGCTCCTCTCCTCTGGGTTGTCTCCACAACATTTAATCTGGCTGCAATTTGACTCAACATGTCCATAATAGCATTGTCAACATTTCCTCTACCTTGAACCATCTTTACAAACAAATTCCTACAAGATCGTAACCCTCTACAAGTTATAGGTCAAATTTGCAGATCTGCCACCCTACAACCAAATTCGACTTAGGGTTCTACACGATCCAATCTCCACAAGGATGAACCTTAAGCTTTGATACCACCTAACGCAAGGAGGGATATGAACAGCTAGGGCCATAGGCTCGCCTAACTATCCAAACACGTTGCTGAGTAAACACAACGAAAACAAACACATAGAGAACAACACCAAGGAGAGAAAGAACAAAACACTTTCATTGATTCATCAAATTATCAGCATACATGCCTAGTTGTAAAGCCTTCTAGGTTATGGCCAGATACAAAATACAACTTCAAGATCCATGATCCAGTTTCAAATTTGCTTTTCCAGAAACATCTTCTCTAAACTCTCTCAGTCCTTTTTCTAACCTAAACCAAATACCTCTACTTATACTTGCCAAAATGGATTACAGAAGATTCTAGATCATTACATAATAGAAAGGACAACCTTAAAACAATATGCACTCATCCCAAGACAAGATTCTATCATTAAATTCATGATCCAAATTAAATATATAAGTCAACTCACACTAAGAACCAATTACGAAAAACTCGGTCAAATAAGGAACCGAGCATCAGTAAATATTAAGCTTACACAACACATAAAGGATACCCAACCAACATTGGACAACTCGGCCTATATTGGATGACTTGGCCAACATCGGATAGCTTGGCCAATACTGAACAACTTGGCAGCAACTGGAACTCGATAGTAATTAGAACTCGGCAGTAACTGGCAAAATGAACAAAAATGAGCAGGATTACAAGGCAACCAAGGATGCCCTGCATTAGTTTGTTTGGGTTTGTTAGTACAAAAACAGGTGTATGTACAGTATATATATACACAGATATACAGACACATATATGTATGCAGCTTAGAAAAATGAATTAAGTTTAGAATGCTACATAGTATCATAAAAATAACAAAAACACTATAAACTTGTGATCTTAGCATCATATCAATTATCAACACCAAACTATTAAAATAATATCGAGTTCATGTATCATTGTTTACACTTTCAACAATTAGAACTTTATGCTAGGTTTCAATCATCTAATGGATTATTACAAACAAGCTCTTGGTACAATGAAAAATAATAAGCATTGGACAACTTGGAAAGCAGTAATGTTCTTAGTGCAGTTGATCCCAATCAAATTGACAATGTTTGCAAACCAACTAATGCCTTTGGTGAAGAAGAAGAAGATGGTTCACATTAAACATTGTCAATGTTATTGGGATCAACTGCACTAATAACTTTACTTCTTTCAAAGTTGTCCAGTGCTTATTACTTTTTAATTGTACCAATAGATTGTTTATTTGTAATAATCCCTTCATCTTCTTCATCATCAAAAGCATTAGTTGGTTCACAAACATTGTCTATTGGGATCAACTAAACTAATAACATTACTGCTTTCCAAGTTGTCCAACACTTATTAAGCTTGTTTGTTTGTAATTAAAAACCTACTTGAAAAATGTTATATAAGTAGTTTGCAACTCACTTCACCTATTGAAGATGTTATTTAATGTCTCAAATATGATTATCATTATACATAGCTTCCAATTATTCAGGCAGTGGTCATAATCAACAATTTTGGATATAAAAGTTTCACTGGAAGAAATCTTGAGGGCTAGTTAAACTTGGTGTAATAAATATTGAACTTTAGCAAATTTTGTTTTGTAATGTTAAAAATCTTTATTCAAATTTTGTAATAATTATTTTCTACACTAAATTATAGAATGTCCCCAATGGAACTGTACCTAATTTGCACTCAGTCTACCTAGGTATGCCCTGGTTTGACCTAGGTTTGACCTGGAGGAACCAACCCTCTTGGGTTTGAACACAAGTGGAACCCAAAAGGGAATCAGGAACATGAGCAAGAACCAGTTTGAAATTCGCTTGGTTCAAAGAGTCCAGGGGAGAACTATGTAACTAAGAGAAATAGGAATATGAAACTCCAATCTTTAATAGGAAATTAGAGAACAATAGAATTGACTCATTCATAACAATAATTTCATGCTAGGTAAAATCGCCAAAACCTAAACTAGTATGAATAGATAACTTGAGTGGTTGCCAAACCCCGTATACACCTCCTTTAGTTATTCAACTTCAGACTTTAAATTTTGAGGTTGCACTATGGTTTGGACACAAATGAAAACTTAATGTCCAATTGTTGAGAATACAATGTTACAATTTTGGCAGTTAATAATATTTTGGATGAACAACCTTAGTCCTGGCCAAATATTTTAGAGAATAATTAAATTTTGGGGTAAATATTTCTAAATCTAACACATTCGTAACATGAGGACTTCACAAATTAATTTCACTATGTTCTTTTGTATCCGTAATGTTCAAGCTTGATGATGAAACTCTAACATTTCTAGTTATATGATTGAACACACAATAATCATTGAGACTTATTCATTTATTTCTAGGGAAAAGATGGACTTTGTAGCTGAGGTTCGATGATGTCAGAAGTGCATTATTTCACTCCACCAATCAAGAAATCATTCCTTCACTTTGTTGGAAGTATCTAACATTTCATGGCAAGAATTAAATTCAGGTAGAAGGAATAGTCTCTTTGTGATGCTTATTCTTCACCTATTACCATGTCCCATCCGCACCAATGCTCAACTGAAAAGTATTTAGGCCAACAATATTTGGCGTTTTCTTTGCGAATATAATTATCGCAATATCAAAACATGTATGGCAATATTATGACCTATTCCAATAGGAGCTCTGGGAGAGCTAGAGTCCTGCCTATTGTTTAAGAAAAATACACTTAGATACATGAATATTATTTTGAATAGGTTATTAAAAAAATATTGATATTTGTGTTTAATGAATTTACAACATAAAGAAGATACAGATTTAAGTAAAAATTGATGCTCATGGAAGAAAAAGGAGACCCTCAAGTTCACCATTTCAAAAAAACCCTTTGGACAAGACCCTAAATTTCACTCATTCATATTTTAGCCAATATCAATCCTTCCATTCTGTTTTAGTTTTGATCGCAATTGAAATAGAAAGGCTACCCTTACCTATTCATATAGTATGAATCCAAATTTTTCTATAGCCCCATAATTACACAATCATACTTTTCTTTCCATAATTACATGTTCTACTAAAATGGATTAATAATCATATGTTTGACACCTTTTTATGAATTCACTTAATAATTTTCTAACACTTGGGGGTTACACTTGTTAATTTTATTTATTGAAATTAACATTTGTTGTGTTGACATGCTCTTTGCATATTATTGCTTGATATTTGTAAAAGTCATTGCTAGCTTTACTCTTTAATGGTGATTGATATATCCATCATCTCTTATATCTTGATATTAATCACAACAAGGTACTATCATTCTTGAGTTTTTTTTTTTTTTAACTTCAATATCAGTATTGTTATTCTAATGTTATATTTTCAATAATGTAATCATTAATGCCTTATTAACATTATGTGCAAATTTGAGAGTAGCATTAATAATATAATGAAAGTTAGCAGCACTTAAGTAGAAATTGATAATTTTATATATTCTTTAAAAAAGATATTGTAAATTTTTTTAATTTAGAAATATCATCAATAATAAAAGAAATGTACATACTTTAGAAACATCTGATACATTTATGAGCTTTTGTCTTATATTCTACCATTATTTACTATCTATCTTAAACTTCCAATTTTGTACATAAAATGATTAATTTAAAATTAATAAACTTCAAAGATAACAATTAGAAAAAATTGAATTAAACAATTAAGAAACAAAAATTCACATAAATTGTTTGTAGGCAAATTTTCTTCAATACATTGTCTATTATCTTTTTATTGTTCTTTCCTATTGTAAGTTATGATAGGATTGTTGCCCATATAAACTTATGTATTTTTCTTTTGAGATTTCTAACTTTTTTCCTATTCATTCAATCAATCAATCCTTTCTTCACAATCTTTTAGCAAATGCAACTTTTTATGTCAGAGGAAACTTAAATAGGAAATTTGAGCCCTCTTTTTGGCTGATATTCATAAAACCGCTATCATGCACATATTGGCACATATGAATGCCAACAAGATATTTAATGCCGCTTTATAGCTGCCCATTGCACTTGTTTTAAAATTCTGTTAAAACTTCCTCTTCTCCAGACATCCTTGTTGACTGGAATTCAGGCAGTTGGAGATCAAGAAAGCCCTGGAGCAAACCAGTAACCAGAACACAATAGAGCTGCAAGTGAAATATATCATTTTTAAACAAAATAGGTTTAACTAATATTTAAAGGATTTTAAATTAATAAATAATATCTTAATAAATGTGAGGATTTAGAAATAAAAAAATTAGATTTTTCCAAGTAAACAAGACAAACCAGCACTAATATAAGATTCAAATAAAATTAATTTTGTAAATTAAAATTGTTTCATAAAAAATAATTGAAATGGCTGTCCCTGTTGGTGGTCAAACTCTCTGAAAGACTAGACAACATATGACATCCTTAACTGTTGTATCGCTGGAGCTGATCAAATATAAAACCTCAGGGAGGTTCTCTGTGCGAAAGAGAGAATTTGGCAGTAAGGTTGTTACAGATAGGAAGATTTTGTATTTGGAATGAGTGATTGTGAAGGGGATAGAGGAATTTCGATGCCTGTTAGGTAGTATATTTACAATTTTTTGGGTCTGTATTATGTAACGTTCAGGAGGTGGAGCAAATTTTCTTGTTTGATCAAATTTGTATGGTAAAGAAATAAAAAAAATTATTAGAAATAAAAAAATTAGATTTTTCCAAGTAAACAAGACAAACCAACACTAATATAAGATTCAAATAAAATTAATTTTCTAAATTAAAATTGTTTCATAAAAAATAATTGAAATGGCTGTCCCTGTCGATGGTTGAGCTCTCTGAAAGACTAGACAACATATTACATCCTTAACTGTTGTATCGCTGGAGCTGATCAAATATAAAACCTGAGGGAGGTTCTCTATGCGAAAGAGAGAATTTGGCAATAAGGTTGTTACAGATAGGAAGATTTTGTATTTGGAATGAGTGATTGTGAAGGGGATAGAGGAATTTCGATGCCTGTTAGGTAGTATATGTACAATTTTTTGGGTCTGTATTATGTAACGTTCAGGAGGTGGAGCAAATTTTCTTGTTCGATCAAATTTGTATGGTAAAGGAATAAAAAAAAATTATTAGAAATAAAAAAATTAGATTTTTCCAAGTAAACAAGACAAACCAACACTAATATAAGATTCAAATAAAATTAATTTTCTAAATTAAAATTGTTTCATAAAAAATAATTGAAATGGCTGTCCCTATTGGTGGTCGAGCTCTCTAAAAGACTGGACAACATATGACATCCTTAACTGTTGTATCGCTGGAGCTGATCAAATATAAAACCTCAGGGAGGTTCTCTATGCAAAAGAGAGAATTTGGCAGTAAGGTTGTTACAGATAGGAAGATTTTGTATTTGGAATGAGTGATTGTGAAGGGGATAGAGGAATTTCGATGCCTGTTAGGTAGTATATGTACAATTTTTTGGGTTTGTATTATGTAACATTTAGGAGGTGGAGCAAATTTTCTTGTTCGATCAAATTTGTGTGGTAAAGAGGAGGATTAAGATGAAATCAAAGAATTCAATGATGAATGTTTACCGTACTGGTAAAGAAATCAACGCATACAGACAATGGAATAGAATAGCAAAATTATATTCGCATATGCTAGACATACATTATACTTCATAAGATCAGTAATAGTAGATGATAGAAGATGATTCCTTATTTACAATGATCCCAGACGGGATATAAATACTATTTGCCGAACCTTCCCGGAGGAGTTCGTCGGCCACAAACATTATATCCGCTACAAACTATTTACCCGTCAGCTACAAAATACAAAACACCGACGACAATCATTCCGTCGGCTATAGAAACACCGCCGGGACCATCCAGTCGGTTGACACCATCCCCCCCAAAATGAAAAGTCGTCTCCGAATGAAAATTATAAAATATTTGAGACAAATTAACAAACAAAATACATTATTAGAGTGACTACAACAAGAAAAATCTGCTTCTGTCACATCACTTCCACATTCATTCCGTTACATCTGGAGCCTCTGCTAACACAATACTGTTTTCAATTCCTCGGTACCCTGAGCCAAGTGTCGCTGCACTGCCTCCAACTGGATGATCAACTCCTCCCGAGCTCTCTACGCATCCACCAAGACAGCCTCGTGGCCAACACCTACTCCCAGTGCCTCCAGTACACAGACAATCCATGTCTGCAGCAATTTCAACTCTTCTCAACTGGTCAAACTTCCACGACTGATATTCTGCCAATTCTACACTCTTTCTAGCAACCACAGATGCGTCCCCTTTCCTTTGGCATCATTTGTAACTCATTCTAAACAATTTGATTCTGTTGTCGTTTTTTTTTTTTTTTTAAAGCAACCCCTCCTGCTTCTGCAATCTTCTTCTTCCACTCCACTTCCTAACGTATGGAATAGCTTCCTACATGCCGCAGCCGATCACAAAGTATATTCACACCTTTCCTAAGGAAAACCAAAACACTTGGAAAGAAATTTGCACTGCAAGAGCGTCCGCGGAAGAGGGAGAAGAAGATTTATCATCCTTTCCCCGCGGCATCCCTGACTCTTGAATACTGCAGCCCTGAATGCCTACCTGACAAACGTGCCTTCGCATTCTGGTCACGAGTTCGAGATTCAACTTTGTCATGTGCACTGCAATCATTTTAACCCTGGTGGCAAAGTTTGACATCTGAGTAGTCTCGCCAGAAGGAAGAAAGTAGCAAAAGACTCCGCGGAAGACAGGAGCACCACCACGGAAATTACTTGAACGACCGTCTGCGGAGGAAATCATGCAGAGAAAATAGAGTCTGTGGCTGTCCCCCAGAGAAGGAAAATGTCCGCGGAGAAGGCAGAGTCCACGAGGACATCTACCCGTGGGGCCACGGATGATGTCCGCGGGACAATTTGCCCGCGGGACATCCTTCCGTAAGGCCGTGGATGATGTCCGCGGACAGGTGCCCGCGGGACATCCTTCCACAGGGCCGCAGATGATGTCCGCGGACAGGTGCCCGCGGGACAATTTGCTCGTGGGACATCCTTCCGCAGGGCCGCGGATGATGTCCGCAGACAGGTGTCCGCCGGACAACCTGCCCGCGGACAGGTGCCCGCGGGACAATTTGCTCGTGGGACATCCTTCCGCAGGGCCGCGGATGATGTCCGCAGACAGGTGTCCGCCGGACAACCTGCCCGCGGAACATCCTTCTGTGGGGCCGCGTGATGTCCGTGGGACAACTAGCTCCGCGGGGGGTTGCCTGTGGGCACAGTCATCTTTCTTTTTTTCTTTTTTTTTTGAAAAATAAAAATACAAAGGTACCTCAATTTTGCCTCTAGGCGTCGCCATTCTGCAACGATGACGGAGTCAGCTGGCCATTCTATGACAACGACAGAGTCTCCCTAGCACCATATATTTGCAATTTAAATCCGTTGACTACCGGAGGCACCTCTTGCTCGTCCAATGTCTCCAATTTTATCACCCGATTGTCGCCGACCTCCCAGGTCTGATATGGTCCAACCCATCTTGCCTTAAACCTTTCCTGTTTGATTTCATCCCGACCGTCGTACTTGAGTACCAACTGCCCCGGCTGAAACCTACCGAGTTTGTCATGCCACGCCTTATGTCCGTTCTGTGTTACCTCCGTCGCCCATCGTGCCTGCGATCATCGTGCATCTAGCTTATTTCCTTGCTGTCGGTACCCTTCAAGTAATTTTATGGTGTGATGCATTCTTTTCCTCCTGTGCGGTCGGTTCACCGTGTACCGATTGGTGGGATCTTTCTTTTTTCTGGGTTTGGACTGTATGTTCTTCTCCTCAACTTCAAGCGTAACCGCCTTTCCTTCTTCCGCTACTCTGTATTCCTTCAGACACTCATTTTCCTCTTTTTTCTCACTTTTGTTGACCCTTAGCATATTACAACTCGGAAACAATTCGTAGTCTTCTATTTGCCAGTGGTAAAGGCCATTCATCGAGTCCAAGTCGTCGTCATTCGATCCTCTGTCAAGTCTCAATACTCCTTCGTCCGGTTCCATTCTCCTCTTTCCTTCATCATCACTCTCGCCTTCACTTTCAGAATTTGATGATGTTGCCTCCTCGCTGACCATTTGCGTGTGCAGGTCAATTGTGAATCCTTTGCCTCCGCCCTCCATTGATAGGGTATTTCGTTTCCAATCATGTTTTACTTTTGCTTGGACCAACCAATCCCGTCCTAGAATAGCATCATATCCTTTTCTTTTCAATGGAATAACCACAAAATTCAATAAAAATGGTTGCGTTCCAATAGTTAGTGATTGCGCCTTCAAGATTGCCAACGGTTTGATTCTGTGTTGGTCTGCCATTAGCAACTAGAATGCAGGTGGCCATAAGGTCAGCTTTCCCAACTTCTTCCAGGTATCCTTTAGTAACACATTCACGCTAGACCCTCCGTCGACAATTGTGTCTGTCAGAACCTTTCCCAAAATTCCCATCTCGATGATCGCCGGATGCCTTCCCGTCGTGAGAGCCAGAAGCATTGAGTCTGTTGCCGCCATTGCACTACTATCCCTTCTTGTGTCCTCCGTTGCTTTCGAATATGGTGCATGATTTAGAATGGTCGTCCGTAATTGGGGCATTTTGAGGAGAAGGTCGCTTATCTTGACCAGTACCTCCATTTGTAAGATCTCTCGTACAATGTTTTGTTCTGCGAAGTTCCTTGCTAAGGTGCTAGTGATGTCCTTCAACTGAGATGTCCCCGCCGATGATACCTTTACAATTTCCACCCGCGCTTCCCCCAACTTTCTCTTTTCCTCCGCTTGCCTCCGTGTAATTGCCAGAACCTCCTCTACATCCGTGCCGACAGTGATCAAGTTTATTCCAGACTTTGGACACTTGGAATCTTCATGATTGTCGGGTCCGCACCATCTGCACAATAGTTTGGGTGTGTTTGCCATTGTACAATCCCGTGCAAAATGACCCCACAAATTACATGTTCGGTATTGAATGATCAGCCGTCCGTTTGCTCATACTGGGTTCGACTTCGGCTCCCATTATTATTGTTATTGTTTGCATTGTTATTTTGCCCTCTGTTATTATTCCTGTACCCTCCGGATGTGGCACCTGCGCTATTCGTATTTTCGCCACTGCTCGATGGGGAAGCCTCTTGTGTAAAAAGCACCTGCGGAGATCCTCTTCTCTTCATGTTAAAGGGGCACTCTTTTGTCGAATGGCCTATGATCTGACAAATGTCACAAAATTGGTTCTTTGGATACGATCATTTAGTATGACCGTCGGTCTTACACTCTGTGCACCACAGTTCACTGCCTTTTGGCTCCTTTTGCATGTTTTTAAACTCTATCATGCGAACCATATCCTTCTGTAGGGCACGAACCTTCTTGTTGCTGCCTTCGTTGTCGCTGCTATCATCTCTGGCAGGCTCGTTGTCATCAGAATCAGAGGAGCTAGTTTTCTTCTTCTTTGTCTTCTGTTCACTTTCAAGGTCCAGTGCTTTGTTATATGCGTCCACATATGACGACGGTGGCACAATTTTCATTTTCCTTCACAACTTCGAGCGTAGGCCGTCCACGAACCATCTTTTCTGCAATCCGTTTGCTGGCTTGCTTTCCATTTTGTTTATTAAGTCTTTTAATCTCCTGGTGTAGATGCGGACAGTTTCGTGCTTCCCCTGTTTGGTATTGAAAATCTCTGCTACGATTTCATTATCATCCCGTAAGAGTTTAAATTCTGCTAGGAACTCCTTTTTAATGTTATCCCAACTATTTAGCTTTTGTGGATCCATATCCGAAAACCAATCAATCGCCACACCCCATAGGGTTGCCGAAAATTGCCTGACCCATTCGTTGGCATTTGTGATTCCATTTGCCTGCCAGATCATCTCACATGTCTTACAATGTCGGATGGGGTCGGCTGTACCATCGCCCTCAAACTTCGGCAGCTTTTCTTTGGGTCTCACCATCACAACTGGATTTGGTAGAGAGGCGTTACTAGGTCCTGCAACACTGGCGCTGTTTACTCCAACACCGGAGGTCTGCACTCCTGCACCGGCAGTCTGCACTCTGACATTGGAGGTCTGAACTCTCACACCGGAGGTATGCACTCCCACACTGGCGGACTGTTCTCCCACACCGACGGACTGCTCTCCCACACCGGAGGTCTGCACTCCCACACCAGCAGTCTGCACTCCCATAGCGAAGGTGTCGACAGCTGCAAACCTTGGTGAAGAAGAAGGATCTTCTGAAGTTGTTTCTCGCAGAAGTCTATCCCAGACGAAGAGGTCACTCCACGCTCATGCTCCCTCAGCATTGCGAGCCATGCGAGTTGATGTTCTTCCGTCTGAATTTCTTCCCTTGGCGAACACAAATTCAAGAACTCCTCCTGTGCTTCTTCCACCAATTCCACCCACTGCCGAGTCTCCTCCAACAATTCCTCCACACTCCTATTTCCGTCGGCAATCTTCTGGAATCTCCTTCGGCGGTCTGCCTGCTGTGCCGAATTAAATGTTCTTGTGCAGTACGGATTCCATCTTTTCCCTTCACCTTATTTTGATCCTTGTTAAGTTGATTTGGCATTAATCTTCATTCCTCCCACCTTCCAGATTCATAAGGCAACGGCGCCAAATGTTTACCGTACTGGTAAATAAATCAACGCATACAGACAATGGAACAGAATAGCAGAATTATATTCGCATATGCTAGACATACATTATACTTCATAAGATCAGTAATAGTAGATGATAGAAGATGATTCCTTATTTACAATGATCCCAGACGGGATATAAATACTATCCGCCGAACTTTCCCGGAGGAGTCCATCGGCCATAAACATTATATCTGCTACAAACTATTTACTCGTCGGCTACAAAATACAAAACACCGACGACAATCATTCTATCGGCTACAAAAACACCGTCTGGACCATCCAGTCGGCTGACAATGAAGATGTTTCGCAGTGGCAAAGGTAGACCATCGGGTTAATTCTTGGCAGCCTAGTAAGCACAAAAACAGTTTGGGAGGTCCTCCAATCAGAGCAGTTGGAAAAACCAAAGGAGTTTCCTTTCGATAGTGTTTTAAAAAATGTGAGGCATTTGGTCACCTGAAAGAATGACGAAATAAAGGAACTCGAAGAAATCAAAGATGAAGAGGAAGTGCTTAGACTGCTATAAAGTTGGGGCAACAATAGCGCAGCACGATCGCCCATCATTTTTGACTCTACCTATGCAATGGCCAATTCAGACACACTAGAAATATAGGAAACTGCGGTTGCTCCCACCCAAACCAGCGGCTCCATTGAAGAGTTGCATATTATTGTGCAGTGCCATGTACTACTGCTCTTTGTTCACATTTTTCTGTAGTTGCCACGATGTCTTCCTCTATCAGTCTTTTCCTTTGTGGCCTCCTACAGAAGTGGTTCTCAGCCAGTATAGGGGAGAGTGCACAAACATCCATTTCCGCTGAGAAGGGGAGAGTGTAGAGACAAGCCGAATGAGCAGCAAATTCAGTCCTCAACAGTTTTAGACTCATTATCTAAGAATTCATGGAACTTTCTTGAAATTCTAAATATTCTTGATATTTTAATTTTAATATTTTTAAATTAGAAAAACAATAATAGCATAGCAAAATTTGGACCAACCAATCATAAAAGAGAGCTTAGTAATTAAAAATTAATTTTTAAATAAATATAATGTTAAACCTTAGAAATTGAGTAACTTTGACTTATAAAATTTTATTAAAGTAGGCACTATACGTAGGCAGGGACTAATTATAGCAATTTTTTTCAATCCAATATTAGTTCAAATGCTAATGTTCTCATCTCTATTCAGCACAACACACACACACACACATATATATTTATATATTTACGTAACAATATTTGTCCTAAAAATTATTAATGGCAACCTTAAGAAGCCCAAACCTTAGAGTAACCACATGGACATACAAAATTGTGCAAATGTTTGCATTCACTAATTAGCGGCGGATATTTTATAACTAAGGAACCAAACAATAATATAAGATTTGTTTTTATATATTTTTGCCTTGCACCCTTTGCATGATTCTCAATTAAATGACGAAACACCAAATGCCTGAGTTGCATCAGGACCCACTAATTGGGAATATATTGATATAGTTTCATGACAATGAATTCAAATTATTCAAGCTTTACCGACATCAAACACAAAAATATTTCCCATCAATATTATAAATTAGTGCCAATATTATCAATCTTAGAGATAGATATTTGGTGTGACGGTCATGTTTATGTTCCCTTGATATGAGGCGACTTGCCATCATATATTAATTCCAAAACCAAGATGTCCTTCCAATTTTATGCACTCAAACAACAACACATACTCTTTTTGAATGATTCCCTGTCAATTCTGAATTTTCAAGCTAATTGCACATCTTCCAATGCCAATAGTAGCTATTCTGGTGAAGCTCTGCAATCAACATTTTGCGTTGCACTACTAGAGGCTACCACCTTTTATGCATATCATGTGCTGCGATTAATAAAAAAATTCTATCACAACATCAAGTATTCCTCTAAGGAACTATTACTAATTTCTCGTTTGTTACTTGAAATGCACTTGTTTCCCTTCTTAGTGATATTCCTTTTGTCCCATGGATAGCTAGATGTCAGATTTATGAATTTATATAATTAACACCCAAACTCCTGATTCTGAAAGCAACATAACCATAGTATTTCCAACCTTAGAGATGCATGGTATTTTAGTATGTAATTTTTCTGCAGATTCTAATAACAAAAATTCTAAGATTAAGATCAAAATTAGGTAAAACTCAACCCTGATCCAAATACTGATGTACAGGTCTGAAAATGCTGAATAATGAGATGACTGTACTTCTGAGACAATCTCACACTGAAGTGTGAAATCGATGCAAGAAACCCGTGAGGTGATATATGCTTTTAGTCCAAACTGTATATGTTCTGTGTCCTAAAAACTGCATACATTACCCGTCTAAATATCCTCATTGAAGGGTATGTTCTTAAGAGACATAACCCTTGACATACATCCATTAATTAAGAGTCTCTAAGTCGGCGACTTGAAATAGTAATAAGACTTAACTAATAATTAGTTACGTGTCAAACTAACAAATCTAAACTTGATCGCCGGCACCTCTATAGAGACTATAAGTAATATAGAATGTTATTCTTTAGAGAATATTAAACAAGAAGAGCGAGGTATGATTTTGTACCCATAGACTTGTAGGTTATTCAGGTTACTTTCTTAACACTCCCTCTTAATCTGATAATCCTTCAGAGAGATATTATATCGAGCAACATCAATACAGATATTAGACAAGAATTAATACTCTATATCTGTCTATCTCTTCTTAATACATAGTATCATAAAACACATGATACTGAGTCATATTACTAAACCTGTGATACGACAAATCACTGCTACTAGTGATAAGACACATGTTGTGACTCATAGAAACTGGTATTTCTAAATCACAACTAGATCCTGAATTTAAGATCTACCAGAATATAGGATAAACCCAAAGAATTTCTAGAATTCTTTCTTTATCCAATTTGTGACCCATGAACATGTCAATGCCACAAGATGATCTAAAATTCACCCGGATCTTACAGTAAAATCTACTGTTAGGACATTATCTAAGAGATCGTTACCTCTCATAATGCCTTTTACATAAGTATTCATTATTCCAGAGATCGTCACCTCTAAATAATGATTACACATGGTGGAGGCCATTATAGTCAATAGCCTGACAAAATAAAATTCATCATTTTATTAATAATCAAATAATACAAAATGAATTACAACTCAACCATACCAAGTCTCTTTCTGAAATGTTCTATCTTTAATCTAGATAGAGGTTTGGTGAGTATATCTGTTGTCTGATCTGCAATACAAATGTATTCTAATTTAACAGAATTCCTGTCTACCATGTCTCTTACATAATGGCAAGGAATTTCAATATGCTTGGATCTATCATGGAAAATTGGATTCACTGAGAGATTGATCGAACTCTAATTATCACAATGAATGATTGTAGGATTCATGGCTTGCCCAAATAATGCCACAAGCAACTTCCTCAACCATATTGCTTCTCGGGAGGCCATTGCTGCTGTAATCTATATAACTTCTGTGGAGCTCTAAGCTACTGAAGACTGCTTTCTGCATATCCATGAAATCATCGCTGATCCTAAACTGAAACAGCATCCTGAAGTGCTTTTCCTATCTTTAACACTTCCACCCCAATCTGAAATGGTGAATCCATGCAAATCTAAAGTAACTCTCTCATATTTGAGTCCATAGTTAAGAGTACCTTGAAGGTATCTCATAATGTGTTTAACAGAAACTAGGTGAATCTCCTTAGGTTCACACATAAACTGACTTAAGGCATGAACCACATAGAAAATATCAGGTCTTGTATTTACTAGGTACATCAGAGACCTAATAATTTGCCTGTAGAGAATAGAATCTATTGGAGGTGATTTTGCAGCTGCTTCTTTAAGTTTATGCAAATTGGTTTCCATTGGAGAAGACATGGACTTGTAGTTCCACATTCTGAATTTCTTCAAGATATCTGAAGTGTACTTCCTTTGATTCAATATGATACTATCAACATTCTGTCGCACTTCCAATCCTAGGAAGTAATGGAGAAGACCCAAGTCTTTCATCTTGAATTCTTTGATATTTCTTGCATTAATTTATAAGATGATCATCACTTGTGATTAATAAATCATCAACATACAATATCAAGATTACCATATCATCTTTATCTCTTTTATAATACAAGTTCGGATCAGCTTCATTCTTAGAGAATCCTAAGCCAGTAAAATATTTATCAATCCTTTCATACCAAGCCCTGGGAGCCTATTTAAGCCCATAAAGAGCTTTATTGAGTTTGCAAACAAAGGCATTTGGATCATGAGTTTCAAATCCTTCTAGTTGCTCTATATAAACTTCTTCTGAAATCTTTCCATTGAGAAATGTTGTCTTTACATCCATCTGATGTACCTTCCGTCCCTTAGATGCAACAATTGCTAAGACAACTCTAATGGTGGTATATCTGGCGACTGGAGCAAAAGTTTCTTCATAATCAATTTCTTCTTTCTAAGAAAAACCTTTGGCTACAAATTTGGCTTTATATTTCTCAATACTTCCATTAGTAGCATGTTTTATTTTAAATATCCATTTTGAAGATACAATAGATTTTCCTTTTGGCCTAGGAACTATTTTCCAAACATCATTTTTCATAATTGATTGATATTCTTCTGTCATAGCTTCTTTCTAGGCTAGATGTTTAATAGCATCAGAAGGATTGGTTGGCTCTATTTTGGATAAGTCAATCATATTTCTTGTATAACCAGAGAATCTTTTAGGTCTCTTATTTTCTCTGACAGATCTTGAAGGTGCAGCAAGCTTCCACTGTTTTTATTGCCCAAAGTGGCCTTTTCTTTGAACTTTCTTCAAGGTTTACTTCATCTTCGACCTCTTTTAAGTTCTCCCTCTGGGATTCAGACTCACTTATGCTTTTAGAATTTGATAAAGGAGAGGGTTCATGAGAATTTATTGCCTTTTTAAATGCAAGATCTTCCTCAAAGACTACATCCCTGCTTAGTTCAATAGTTTTCTGTCCAGGTATGAAAATTCTATATGCTTTAGAAGTTTCACTATACCCTACAAAGATACCCTTCCTCCCAGATGGTTCCAATTTGGTTCTCTTTTCTTTTGGCACATGAATGTATACAGGACATCCAAAGATTTTGAGATGGCTTATATTAGGTTTTATTTTAGTAAATACTTCTTCAAGGGTCTTATCTTTAAGATAGGAGTGAGGGCTTCTGTTTTGGATGTATACAGCAGTACAAGAGGCTTTTGCCCAAAGATAGTATTCTAGATTTTGGTCAAAAATCATAGCCCTAGCAGCTTCTATAATTGTCCTGTTTTTCTTTTTAGCTACCCCATTTTGTTCAGGGTTATAAGGAACAATATACTCCCTCTTGATCCCTGATTCTTTACAAAAAAAATTAAACAAATCTAAGGTATATTCTCCTCCATTATCTGTTCTAAGGGTTTTAATTTTATGTCTTGAAAAGTTTTTAGTTAATGCTTTGAATTCCTTAAATCTTTGTAAGATTTATTCTGATTCTTTGCATTTAAAAAAATAAATCCATGTTTTCTTAGAGAAATCATCTATGAACAAGACATAATACTAGAATCCTCCAAGGGAGGGAATGGACATGGGTCCACATAAATCTAAATGAATTAATTCTAGTACATTATTTGTTTTTCTAGTACTATCATGAAAAGGTCTTCTAGTACTTTTACCTAGGGCACACCCTTTGCAAATACTAGGGTGATCTTGTTTTAATTTTGGTAACCCAGTAGCCATCTTTTTCATAGTAAATAGGGTTTTAAAGTTTAGGTGCCCTAATCTTTTGTGCCATATTTCGTTTGAATCTTCTGCTTTGTGAACAAGGGCTTGAATGGGTTCTATATTTAGTTTATACAAATATTCCTTTCTTTGACCAATTACTTTAGCTTTCTTGATAGAAGAATTCTTAGCCCAAGTCAGTACTTTTCCATCCATGAATGCAACATTGTGTCCATCATCTTCTAATGCTATAATTGATATTAGGTTCATTTTTATCCTTGGTTCATATAGTACATCTTTCAGAAGGAGAATATTTCCTGTTTTCAGCTTCAAAATGTAGCTACCAATCCCTTTAACTGAATGTGCTGAGTTATCACCAATAGTAACTTCATCGTTGACTTTCTCAGACAAGAAATCTAGAGTTTCTTTGTATCCCGTTATATGCCTGGAGGATCCACTGGCTATTACCCATGCCTTATTTGAGATTTCATTTGATGAGGAATACAAACACAATTCTCCAGATCATGAGTTTCTTCTTCTCTAACAATATTTGTGCAATTCGCAGCTTGTTTGAATTTTTCTGGACAATTAAATCTAAAGTGTCCAAATTTTTCACATTTTATTTTTGATAGGTCTTTCTTGGACTTTCCATTCTTCTGATTTCCTTTATTTTTCTTGAAATGCTTTTTCTTGCCTTTATAAGAGTTGGCATTAAGAACGTGAAGTTCTTCATCTTCCACTTTAGGTTTTCCTCCTTTCTTTAGTTTTCTTGATTCTTCCTGAAGACAATCATTCTTAAGTCTGTTAAAATCTGGAAGCTGATCCCTAGCACTTATTCCTTGTGCAAATGTTTCCCATGATTCTGGCAGTCCATCTAAGGCCATGAGTGTTAGTTCGGTGTCATTTATGATGGTTGCAAGCTTGCCAATTCATCTCTAATACCGGCAACTCTTAGAAAATAGGAGTTGATTGATTCTCCTTTATTTACTTGGATGTGATTTAGTTGTCTCTTTAGTGCAAGGACCCTCGTTGCATTATTTACTTCAAATGCATTTCGTAATGCATTCATCATATCGTAGGCAGTTAGGTGTTTTGTAAGCATAGGTACGATGTCATTCTTAACTCCATCCAAGATGATTTGAATGGCTTTCCTGTTTCCATTGGACCATATGGATTTGTGAGGTTCAACAGGTGGCTATTTGGATGCTCCATCAACAAACTATCTAACATTATTTTCTTGGATGCTCCATCACAATAACACTCATTTTCAATGAAAAGAACCATTTCATTATTATAACAACAAAATAAAGAATCACAATAAGATTCATCTATTTACTTGCAATTAGGAGACAATAGGGAAACAATGCACCTACTCCACAAGGAGAAACAAAAAGAGGCACTCAAAGCCAACACATGGACACCAATTAGTGGTTCCATCCTAAAGGGTCACACAAGCAACCAACCAACCAAGGCACATCGATCCCGCTTACCAAACCAGGAAGACTCACTTCCTTCTCCACATACTGCTCTAGTTGCCTCTACTGGACAAGCAAGTCCATCACAAGTAGATACCAAAGCAACAAGATCAGGAGTTCTCACCAAGACACTCGCACTCAACCAACGCAGCAACAACTACATGGGCAACATAAACACAGAGATCCCAATGTTTGAACATGGGCTCTGATACCAAATGTAATGCTCCGCCCGGAGATCCTTGGAACAAGGATTCAATACAAGCCAAGATTTTTTTTTTTTACAAGTATGAATGCACATGACAACATCATACAGGGATCACAACGATCGCAATAGAAGACTTCACCATAATCCTGGCAACCAACGAATCTCCGAACGCCACTACCAAACTCACACACACAAATAAAGCCAACAACGACAACGCACATGATGAGGGCTTAAGGAACGACCACTCATTAACAAAACACCAAGTTGGGGTAGAATGCAGAAACCTGAAATCCGGCTTAGCCTGAAATCCTGAAGACCTGAAAATTGGCTAAGTCTGGATTTCTGAAGCCCTGAATTTTCTCAAAATCCTTAACTTGTCTCGGAGAGGTCTGAAACCTATCTCAAAAGATTCATCGCATATATTAAAATATATCTTAAGTATAAGGAATTAAAATATTTCTTATTTAATTCCTTATACTTAAACGATATATTTTAAACCCCGGAGAACGAACTACGAAAAAGACACAATTGAAAATCAAATTGCGCCGCCAAGGGATTGAAGAACACCTAAGAGGGTACCCTGAACCATCCCAAAAAGGTTCGGAACGGACCAAAAAGTGCCTGCTGCCCACTTGCGTAGGTTTCATAAAAAACGTGCGACACTTTATCAGCACTGTGCGATACTTTACCAGTGTCGTGCAACATTTCTCCAGAAGGAGGGCAACATAATCAGGGGTTGGGCGATACTTCTCCAAAGGGTGTGCGATACTGGAAGTGTATCGTACGACATTTCTTCTAAGAGAGTGCGATACTGTGAAGTATCGCATGACAAAACTCCAAGAGGCGTGCGACACATTCAAGGTGTGCACAATAGAGTTCAAATGGGCATGCGACACTTTATTATATCGCACCATGCTGACACATGGTCGCCCAGGAAAAGACAAGAAGGCTACAAAGGAAGAATGTTAAGCCAAACAGAGCTAGAACCTCCACACCGGGGAGTACCGGATCCACATAGATCGAGGAGCGAACACTCGAGTGCATAAACAACAAGATGCCAAGATCAAGAAGGAGATACATCTATCCATCTAAAACTACAGCAGAAAAGAACGTACTGAAAGCAACATCACAGTGAACATAAGCAACATCGCAATGAACTGAACAAACAAACTAAGTACGTGGTTCCTCCCAACCGTCAATAGCATCATAAGACCATCGTGGGTCCTAGCCATCCTCCGCGCGTAACATCCCAAGCCACCGACCAAATCGTCAATACTGTCGTAATAGGGACGTCACTACTAAAACATGCAACAATATAAGCATAAGGAAATCTAACATGCTAGTAGAAAAGCACAAGATATTCCTACAGTAGATAACATCACCTATCACATGCTAAACATCAATAAGCAATAGATATGCTATTACAGCAATTCACATCATCTAATCATATGCTAAACATCAATATGGGAATGCGTCAAGTAAACTAACATCATCTAAACATGATATCCAAACATTCCAATGAAAGCATAAATCACAAGAAAGCATACTCCGAAATCCAAAGTACCAAGTGAAAACATCCAACAACGGTCGCACTAGGACAAGACCGTCTCTGTACACCGGTCCCTAGTAGTGGTGAAGGTAGCTACGCCTCCTAACCATGTGGGACCCGTAGGTCCACACCCACCGTGCTGATGGAGATAATGATCTAACCACAAACACACAAAACAACAATAAAGGCTAACACTCACGCCAGATAGTATGATGGCTGCAACCAAGAACCTAAGACAATGCAAGGAGTACAAGTCTTGGTCAGACACTCAAAAGGCTACTAAGTAGGGGCTAACATCATGGAGAGTCACTTGGCATTGACAAGCACAAGCTCGGATCGTGCGTTTCAACTCCTCAACGAAGGGCCCCGCGCACACATTTTATTATCTTAAGTTTTATTACCAGTCACACATTTTATTTAGTTATCACTTATTTAAAACTTCCTATCCTCCGCCAACCCTATGGGACTAAGGTCACTAGGCTGCGAGATAGAAGTCCCCTCCATATGCTACCCTACCCTACCCATGTTCATCCTATGACAAGTGCCTATGGGCATGCATACTCTCATCCCGACCCCAACAATCATAACTTCCGGAAGTACCACGGAAGATCGGGCCTCGCAAGTCACCCGACAAATGTACGTGCATGTACTTGTGTGTGGCGCACCACCATCTCGAAGATCAAAACACAAGGACAGAAATGAGAATACAATGCAAAGAAAACACCCAACTAATAGCAACACAGGAAGGATGGATTCTACACGAATCCCAAAGCCAATAAAACCATACATCATAAAATCACTCAACCGGCCTCAATCCGAGAGTATAGATTCTGCACGAATCCCAATGATGTAACAAGACCAAAAGTCATGAACTTACTCAACCGGCCTCAATCCGAGAGTATGGATTCTAAATGAATCCTAGCATCCATGAAACAAAGCAAAAGTCCAAAAGAAACCATAACACCAGGTAAAAATCACCCAACTGAACACAATGTCGGGAGTACAGATGTAACATGCATCCCAATGCAACATACAAGTGCAATAGTGGTCTGACTGATATCCAAACGAATCATCAAAATCCACGATCCACATTGTGCCGAGAAAATTCGAAAAAACAGGATGGCACGCAAAACGAGGTAAAAACCCCAAATTTAGGGAAAACTGCAAAATTAAAACCCATTTGGCCTTTGGGCACAAAAACCCCAAAATCCAAAAATAAAAGGAATCAGACACCGTATGCAAAAACGGCCAGCATAATGGTGCAAAACTCCAAACCCTCATCTCGAAAAACAGGGAAATGTTCATAGCCACCCAACCGGGTAGAACTAACATACAGAAACGGAGGGGAACACTAGTTCTCAGCCTCAAAACAAACGGCTATCAAAAACAGAAGTAGAAACGGAGCAAAAACAATAAAACAGGAAAGCCCTACCTCACAGCCAAAAGGGCAAATCGGGAATCTAAACCATAAAATAAATATCCCGTAGAAGTAGCTGAAAATCATGGCAATCCAAGGTTTCCCCAAGTTGGATCCAATGAGCTCAACCTCGCGATGATCCCACGCTCGTAGCTCCCACAACGAACAAAACAATAAATCCTCATGAAGATGATTTTGGGTTTTACTCTCCAACTTTCTAATTCAAAGTGAGAAGTGAGGAATTAAATTCCTCTTTGAATATTTATTCACTTTTCGAGTGAATAATCGATTAGGGCAAATAACCAGCCAACCTAATTAAACCTCGAATCAACCCAAACGAAAACAAGCTATTCCTATAAATAGGAATTCATCTATGGCAAAGCTGCCAGAAATTAAAATAAATCAATTAAAAAGCCCGAAAACCCAAAAACACATAAATCTCCTTAATGACTTTCGTGACAATGCGAACTTCTAAATGCACAGACATGCTTACTGGTCTAATCACATAATGCAAATGAGTTCGGATTTAATAATCACCGAAAGATTTAATTTAAATATTTAATAAAGGATACGTCGACCATATAAGGACGACATTGGTAAAATATGAATGGCTGAATCAGTAACTCCATGTGCCATTGCCACAGATATAAATCCTGCACATTAAACAAAACGATCAAGTGCAATTGCATATAATAACATAGCCAAAGCAATAAATGCATTAAATCACCTAATTTAACCATTTATTTAATTATATTAAAATAATCTATTTACATCACTCACGTTCGCATAAAGCATAACAACACAAGAATGAAATAAATAACCATAGCATCAAATCCATCACATAATATAATTAGAGGTATGTCCAAATACTAGATAACCAGATATCATCATAAAACACACTGTCATCTCAAAATGGCATCGTCATGCAATATGATCAACTGAAGAACATAGTAGTCTAAATCTATGATGCTGGAATCAAGGTGTAACATGTGACCCTCAGGTCCTCTTAAATATAAAGCATCACATAAGAACAAATATCTCTCAGATCAAAATATAACAAGGTAAATGTCCGCAATACATAACCAAAGAATCCAACATGAACAATCCATTTAATTACTTAAGCATTTAATAATGATTGATAACTCTGCATTAAAAGGGCATTTAAAACACATAAACAACCATAGTCATAAACACGACTAACCACTGCTACAGGAACCTAGTTCAGTGTAGCATGGTAATAGTACATAGTGCAATCTCTGCACACATCTCAAGGTAATCACAGAACAACCTCATGATACCACATCAATCCTGGTAACCTGGCACAAACCTCAGTGAACCATAAATCATGTCATAATCTCATAGATCAGTCAAAAGCATAATCAAAGCAACTGATACAGAAACATAAATCCAAACACCTCGACGGTGTAGACCACTCAGGGTCACAATCATGATCCATCACAACAAGAGATCAACAAGGTTGCATCCATCAGGATGACCTACAGAAGTCAAATGGGAGAGGCACTACAAGATGTCCATTTTCTTCAAACTCCTTCCTTTTGATGTCTTAGCCAATGCTTCCTGCTTTGCTTCAATCATGTCTCCGCATACCAGCCTAATAAAAAATAGTTTTACCTCCTTAGAAATTTTCTTTGACTGAACCATCTTGCCCTGCGGCTCTGGTATGCCAAATACTTGCGTGAAATCGGTTGCCTTGAATGAAACAACCACGTCTTTGTCTAAGTATTGAGATGTACTCTTCTGAGAGCCCCTGCCATAAGTCTCAATCATGGCGTGTAGGAAACCCTCATAATCCTGAATGCAAAAAATAGGCATCCGAATCGCCCATTCCACCTGTGCCCTTCTGATGCTGGCTTTTACTGCATGGTCGTCAGGAGTTTCTTGCCACCACTTTCTGCAGTCCATTCCGCTCAACCCTTCACATGCTGTGGTCTATGGTGTGATCTCAGTGGTTGTAGGTGCTTGAGCCCTACATTTTTGCTTCTTGGTGCCCTCACTCTGGTTACCTGTAGTCACCATTATCCTACCCTCCTCAGCTATAGATTGTTCCAATTGTTTATCCACTTTCTCTTGCCTGTAGACTCCATTTATTCTTAGGGCAGATTTTTGTCTACAAATTCTTTTCTGTTCCAGACATCCATATAGAACCCTTGCTAAGTTGTGAATGGCTCTTTTTTGTACGGGCTTCAGTCTTGTTCCTTGCCGTCACTCTTCCCTGCTTCACCTTAGAAAATAAGTTGCACTTTTCGTACTATATATTATGTTGGTCTGGATTGCAGGGTTCATACGGTTACCAGGCTATAGGAGTAGCTGGACGTATCAAGTATCCCTCAAACTTGACACCTTTAATCAATATTTTAAACAATCCGTACAATAGCACAGGAAACTTGTCCTTAGCAAATTAAACACTTCTCCCTCGAATCCGTACTGTAGCAAGCAACTTATTCTTCAAAATTTGCATGGTGACAAACTGTAAACTTAATCTCTAAACCCGTATGGTGACAACAGGCAATAACCTTCAAAGTTCGTACGCCAATTCCATATGCAATATCCTCTAATGTCCTTCAAAATCCGAATGCAATATCAAGCAGAAGCCATACGCTAAATCCTATAAAATCTATACACCATATTATGCAAAAACCGTACACCATATCTATGAACTCCGTACAACAAATGCTATTCTTGAAGCCCATACGATGAAGGTTAATCTCAGAATCCGTATGATGGGAATAGATAATATCCAAAATCTGTACATTGAATCTCGTTCGTGCAGAAATCCCATACAGTACCATTAGAGGAAAAAGTCGTATGACCTAGAGCAATTGATTCCCAAAATCCGTATGCTATGAGAGAACATTGGAAGCTTACCTTGAAATCCATACGCTGCATCTGTCCTTGAAATATCTCGTACGGTGCTTTGCAAAATAAAAGCCGTATGGTGTCTTGCAAGTAACTTTGAAAGTTGTACGGTGAATGAAGCTTTAAAAGCCATACGATGACTTTTTCAAAAAAAAAAAATTCCCTTATTTTTCTTTTTTTTTTCCCTTAAATTTTTTTTAAAAAATACAACAAACTCAATTTACCCTTGGGACTCACCATTCTACGACAACAAGGGAGTCGTTCGGACTTCATTTTGTGACAATGAGGGAGTCTTCCTCACATGGTGCATCTTTAGCTTCGACCTGTTCACTGCCTGAGGCACTTTTTGTCCATCCAAAGTCCACAATTTTACTGCTCCATTGTCACCTACCTCCTGGATTTGGTATGGCTCGACTCATCTAACTTTGAATTTGCCTGGTTTGACTTTGTTCTTTTCGTCATACTTCAACACCCACTGACCTAGTTGGAATCTGTTCAGCTTCAGGTGTTTATCATGCCACACCTTGCGCCTATTTTGCATTACCTCCGTGGTCCACTATGCCAATAATCGCTTCTCCTCAAGCTTGTTCAGATTATGCAACCTCTCCCTTAGGCTTGCCATGTCACCTAACTTATTTTCCAACATGATCCTCAGGCTTGGTATCATGAACTCAGTCGGTACCACTGCCTCTTGTCCGAACATCAACTAAAATGGTGTATGCCCCGTTGTCACTTTGTACGCTGTGCGGTATGCCCAAAGGGCAAAGGGTAATTTTTCCTCCTAGTCTTCACCTTTTACCGCACAAGACTTGTAAATAATCGATGCCAAGATCTTGTTTGTAGCCTTGGCCTATCCGTTTGCCCTCGAGTAGTACAGGCTTGATAATGAGTGATAAATCTTGAATTCAGTGGTGAGCAATTGGATAACATGGTTAACGAAGTGTCCACCCCTATCACTTGTTAACTGCAATGGAATCCCATACCTAGTAATGATTTGCTCATAAATAAATCTTGCTGTGCTGACGGCTGAGTTATTTGGTAGTGCACGTGCCTCCACCCACTTGGTCAGGTACTCCGTCTCTACGATAATGTATCGGCACCTTATAATTTTTCTCACCTTCAGAGGTCTGATGAAATCTAGTCCCCATCTTTCAAAAAGTTCCTAGGCATGGGAGGGGTGCAGCGGCATGAAGTCTCTCTTTAGCGGCTTCCCGGCCCATTGGTAAGTGTCACACCCAACGACCCATTCCCGTGCATCATTGTACACTGTTAGCCACCACAATCCTGCCAGCAATATTTTCCGTGCTGTTGTATCAAGTCCCATGTGTCCTCCTACTGGACCCTCATTTGCTTCCTTTAACACTCGTGGTATTTCTTCCTCTAACACACACCATCGTAGAATGTGATCCGGCCCCATCTTGTAGAGTAATCCGTTGATCAACTAAAAGGTATGGCTATGATTATCAGTTTGTGCCTTTCATTGGGTGGCACCTCACTTGGGAACTGCCCTGTCGAAAGGTATTCTCCAATGCTCCTATACCATTTCAGCAATACTGCAATTTGAAACAATTGTGCATCAGAAAAATCGTCATTCACTTCATCCATTAGTTCCCCTGTTTTGATTCTCGATAGATGGTTTGCGCTGACATGTTTCTTCCCAGGCCATACAATGATTTTGAAAGTGAACTCTTGTAACAGAAGCAACCACTTGCTGATTCGTCCTTGAATGACAAGTTTATTGATCATATATAACAGAGTCTGATGGTCGACATAGAACACAAATGGTGTCGCCAGCAAGTAATGCTAGAACTTCTGCATGGCGTAGACCATTCCCAAGGCTTCCCGTTCCATTGTACTGTAGTTCTACTCTGCCTTTGATAACAGTCGGCTGGCAAAGTATATCGAGTGATCCAACCCGTGGCTACCTGTCTGCGCTAAGGTTGCTCCAATCATAGTTGGATGCATCGACATGAACATGGAATTCCTTGTTCCAATTTGGGTATGCCAAGATGGGTGCCGTAGCCAGTCTTACTTTCAGCCCTTCAAATGCCTCATCCTGTTCTTTCTTCCATCTGAACAATTCTGCTTTGCATGTTAACTTGTCCAACAGGTATGATACTTTGGCAAAAATTTTGATGAACCTTTTGTGATAGCTTGTGTCCTAGGAAAGATTTTACCTCCGTTACATTGGTGGATGGCGGCATTTCCAATATGAATCTGACTTTGTCCGAATCTGTCTTCAATCCTTCATTACAGACTTTGTCCAAGCAATCTTCCCTGCGGAACCATGAATCTGCACTTCTTCAGATTCAGGGCTAGGCTTGCCCATCAACATCTTTCCATACATTCGCCCAACACTGCCAGATGTTTGTCCTCGACACTAAATACAGACCAATCATCTAGGAACGCCTTGAAGTTCCCGACGAACATTTTGTCAAAGATGTGCAGCATGATCCGCTGGAATGTGGCTGGCGTGTTACATAGATCGAATGGCATCCGGTTGTATGCGTACACCCCATCCCCTATGACAAATGTTGTTTTCAATTTGTCTTCCTCTACTATGGAAATCTGATTGTATCTAGAAAACCCATCCATAAAGGAATAAATTTCATGTCCTGTGACCTCTTCCAATATACTGTCTGTAAATGGTATCAGGAAGGGATTCTTGATGGTGACTACATTAAGGCATCTAAAATCTATGCATATCCGGATCTGGGTGCTGTCCTTCAATGAGATTACTATGGGTGAAACCCATTCACTTGTCTGAACCTTGAAAATAATACCAACTTCCAACATTCGTTTGATCTCTTTTGTAACCTGTGCCGCATAGTTTTAATTCATCCTGTAGGGTCGCTTCCGTATGGGTATTGCTCCTTCGACCAGCAGGATGCGGTGCACACACAATTCCAGCGGTACTCCTTTCAGATCCTTGTATATCCATGCGAATACATCTTTGTATTCAAAAAATATCTTGAATGCCGCTACTTTCAGTACTGGGTCCTAGTTATCTTTGACCAATATGTTCCTTGGTTCGGCCTCATCTCCCAAATTCATGGTTTGCGGTGTGGCTTCATTGTATTTGATCGGCTCCCCCTCATTGAATGCATGGGCGGGTGTTTCATCTAGCGGCCCATCCCCCGCTTTCATTTCTCTAAACTCTCTTGGAAATTCATCTCCGTTGTGCCCTTCCTCTATTGTCAGTACGATGCAGCTCTGGAACAGCTCGTAGTCCTCCATCTGCCAGTGGTAGAGACCATTCATCGAGTCCAAATCCTCATCCATTAATCCTCCTTCCAACCGCAGGACTCCCTCCTAATCTAGTTCCATACGCTGCCTCCCTCCATCCTCTTCTTCTGAATCTGATGACAGAGCTTCTTTCCCTACCATTTGGGTGTGTAAATCGATGATGAATTTTCGCCCTTTGCTCTCAAGTGATAGAGTATTCTTCTTCTAGTCATGCTTAACTTTGGCTTGTATGATCCATCTTCGGCCGAGAATGGCATCATATCCTTTCCTCTTGAGCAGGATGACAATGAAGTCTAGCAGGAACGATTGTGTGCCAATCGTCATCGGTTGTGCCATCAGGACACTGAGAGGTTTAATGCCGTGTTGGTCCGCTGTCAGCAATTGGAATGTAGGTGGCCACAACGTCGACTGTCCCAACCTCTTCCAAGTATCCTCGGGTAAGACATTCACGTCATACCCTCCGTCGACAATTGTGTCTGTCAGCACATTTCCAAGAATCCCATCTCGATGATTGCTAGATGTCATCCGGATGAGAGGGCTAGCAGCATTGGATCCTCTACACTTGCACCATTGTCTTTCTCTCTTCTTTGTTCTGCCAATAATTTAGCTGTTGGAGCAATGTTTGTGAGTGCCGAACGGAGATGAGGCATTGAGAGTTGTAGGTCACTTACTTTGACGGGTACTTAAGTTTGTAATATCTATCGTACTATGTTCTGTTCCGCGCAATTCCTTGCTGAGGTATTGGTAGTGTCCTTCAGGTGCATTTTCTCTGCCTGCATTGCTTTTTGGATTATTGCCCATGCTTCTTCCAGTCTCTTATTTTTTTTTGTTGGGTCGGGGTATAGTTTTGCTTGCTTTCGATTGATTGCTACAACCTCCTCTTCATTCGTCCCGATGGTGATCAAATTCACTTTGAATTTTGGGCACTTGGCATCTTCATGATTGTCAGGTTCGCACCATCTGCATAATAATTTCAATGTGTTGGCCATTGTACAGTCTTCGGCAAAGTGGCCCCACAAATTGCATGCATAACATTGAACGATCAGCCGTCCGTTCACATCATACTGAATTCAACTTCGGCTACCATTATTGTTGTTCCCATTGTTGTTTTGCCCTAGTCTATTATTTTTGTACCCTCTGGACGTGGCACCCTCCGTACTTGTGTTCCCACTCCCTCCGGACACAAAAGCCTCGTGTGTCAAGAACACTTATTGAGCTCCCCTGGTTTTCATGTCGAAGAGGCATTCTTTTGTGAAATGTCCCATGATTTGGCAGATCTCGCAGAATTGGTTCTTCGGACAAGATCCCTTCATATGGCCTTTTGTCTTGCAATCTACGCACCATAGCTCATTTCCCTTGGTCTCCTTCTGCATGTTCTTAAATTCTTTCATCAGCCGGATCATATCCTTTTGGAGGGCTCGGACCTTCTTGCTATTGCCTTCATTGTTGCTGCTATCTTCTTCCAAAGGCGTGTCGTCATTTGAATCGGATGAGCTATTCTTCTTTTTCTTTTTTGTCTTCTTTTCACTTTCCAAATTCATTGCTCGATTGTATACTTTAGTGTATGACGATGGCGGCACAATCTTCATCTTTTTCTGCAATTTCGGGCGTAGGCCTTCAATGAACCATCTTTTTTGCCACCCATCTGCCAGCTTATTTTCCATTTTATTTATTAAGTCCTTTAATTTCTTGGCGTATACTCAAACTATTTCATTCTTCCCCTGTTTTGTGTTGTATATTTCGGCTACGATCTCATTGTCATCACGTAGCAATTGAAATTCAGTGCTAAATTCTTTCTTAACATCGTCCCAACTGGTTAATTTTTGTGGATCCGTATCGGCATACCAATCGATTGCTACCCCCCTTAGGGTTGCTGGAAATTGTTGAACCCATTCCTTTGTATCTGTTACACCATTCGCCCTCCAAATTGTTTCGCATGTTTTACAATGTCGGATTGGATCATCTGCTCCATCACCATCAAATTTTGGCAACTTTTCCTTTGGTCCTGCCATCACTATCTGAGGTTGAGGGGTTTGTTGTGTACTTGCGCTATTTTGCACTCTCGCATTGTTGTGTACTCGCACACTATTCTATATACCCGTGCTGTTCTGCACACCTGCGTTGTTGTGCACACTTGCGCTGTTCTCAACACTTGCGCCGCTTCCGACAGTCGTGCTATTTGGTGAAGAAAGGTTTTCGTCAACCAAAGTTGTCCATTTCGGAAGTGTATCTTGGACGAAGAGTTCACTCCACGCTCGTGCTCCCTCGGCACTCCGAGCCATGCAAGTCAATCTCCTTCCATCTGGATTCTCTTCCCTCGGTGTATGCAAGTTCAAAAACTCCTCCCTTGCTTCTTCCACCGAATCTTGCTATTGTCGAGTCTCCTCGAACAAATCTTTAGTGCTACAATGTTCGTTGGTAATTTGCTGAAACCTCTGTCTACATTCGGCCTGTTGTGCCAAAATTAAATTTTCTTGCCCAGTGCGTATTTCGTCATTTTCCTTCAGTTTATTCTTATTCTTGTTCAGCTGATTCAGCATTTAGTCTTCATCCATCTGTCTTCGTACCAGGTCCATCGAGCAATGGCGCCAAATGTTTACTGTACTGGGTAAAGAAATCAACACATACAGATAATAGATAAGAACAACAAAACTCCTTGTATTATTCGCATATGCCAAGAGATTACATCCAGATGATCCTTTCCAATGACCCAAAAGGGTGTATAAATACTTTCCAAAGAACCTTCCCGAAGAGTCCATTAGCTACATGACAATTACTGAAGGGGCCGTTGGCTACATAAAAAGAAGCTTCCCGAAGGGACCCGTCAACTAATACACAATTTTACTGACGACAAAGGTAGACACCTTGCAACCATTCACCTAATAAGACATGGTTTATTAACCTAAGCGAGATTATCAAAAGTGTAGGAAAAACCTAGCAATTTAGGGAAAAATAAATAACCTACTAGGAAATAAAAAATTACACTAACACCCCCCATAAGCGAAGCTTAGGTGGATGTAGAAATGGGTCCCAGCAAGTCAACCCTAATAAGGTACCCATGTACATAAAATTCTCCCAAAAGAGATAAGAGAGACTCCCAAAAAAAAATTCAGGACTCCGAGTGAGAGGAAGAGGCCCCCCCAAAAGATGAAGCATCTTGCACCCCCAACAAAGCTCACAAATGAAGGAACTTGCTCTCAGTGAAGGGTTATGTGAAGATATCAACAACCTGCTCAAAAATCGAACAATAGTGAAGGTTGATGACATGACCATGGATGAGCTCCTGGATGTAGTGCATGTGGACCTCAATCTGTTTGGTCCACTGATGATGGACCGAATTCCATGAGATCTAAATGGCACTCTGGTTGTCACAAAATATGATTGATGGCCATCTAATCTAGATACGAAACTTAGTGAGAAGATGTTGAAGCCAAATGGCCTTAGTGGCGGCCTTTACAGCCCGCCGATACTCAACCTCAATAAATGATAGAGCAATAGCAGACTGCTTTTTGCTCGATCAACAAATAGGACCTAAACCAAGTGAGACGTTGTAACCTGAAGTAGACTTGCGATCCTAAGAATCACCTGCCCAATCTGAATCCGTGTAGCCCACCAAATCAAGCTCAATACCTATTGTGTAGTGAATCTCACAATTGTGAGAACCCTGAATGTAGTGAAGGATTCGCTTGGCTACTTTCCAATGCAGCTCATGAGGCTCCTGCATGAATTGAGAGACCATGCCTACAGCATATGAGATATCAGATCTCCTATGAGTCAGATAAATGAGAGTCCCAAAAAGTTGGCGGTACAAAGTGCCATCAACAAGTGGAGAAGAACATTGAGCCTCAAGTTTGACTCTAGAAAGGAAGGGAGTCGAAGTAGGCTTACAGTCAGCCATATAAAACCTCAAGAGTAAATCTAGAGCATACTTGGACTGTGTGATGATGATCCCAGAAGGAGACTAAAATATCTCAATCCTGAGAAAGTAATGCAACAAGCCCAAGTCAGCCATCAAAAAGTTGTCCTGAAGGGCAACTTTGACAGCCTTAATGGTGGGTGAAGAACTTCCTATGATCAGCAAGTCATCAACATACAAAACCAAAAATAGAAGTGAATCACCATGTTGCAGAATGTAGACATTAGGATCAGATTGGAACCGAGTGAACTCAACTGATAGAAGGAAGGAGTCCATCTTGGCATACCAAGCCCAAGGAGCCTATTTGAGGCCATAGAGAGACTTCCGAAGACAGAACACAAGTGAAGAATCCTAAAGGAAGCCCTGTGACTGCTCCATGTAGATCTCCTCATGAAGGTCACCATGATGAAAAGCACTCTTCACATCCATTTGATGTATTTTCCAACAATTAGCTGCAGCAATGGCAAGAACAAGTTGAATGGAATTTATTCGGGCAACTAGTGCAAAAGTCTCAGAGTAGTCAATCCCAGGAACCTAGGAGAATCCTTTGGCGACGAAGCAAGCCTTGTGTTTGTCAACTAACCCATCTACTGCAAATTTTGTTCGATAGATCCACTTACATCGAACAAGTTTTCTTCCCTTAGGAAGAGGTACAAGATCCCAAGTGTGGTTCCTCATCAAGGAACTATACTCTTCCTGCATAACTGTATCCCACTCAGGAATACCAGAAGCCTCATGAAAGGACTATGGATCTAAGGTAGTAGCAATGAAGACATGTGGAGCATCCTAGAATTGTGAACGAGTCTGCTTGGTGTCTGATGGATCCCCAACCCAATCACCTACAGACTGCAAGGTCTGTCTAGCCCAAAGTGGAGTGGAAGATGGGGAATCTGGAGGGGAATCATTAACCTCTGAATGATGACTAGGAGAGGAAGGAGGTGAGTTCTCTGAATCACTCTCTACATCAGAAGTGGAGGTAGAAGACTACTCAGGTGAATCTGACTCATCAAAAGATTTGTCATGTATTCCAACTGACTTGAATATCAAAGTAGAAGGAGTTGAAGAAGTGATAGAAAGTGAGCTTAAAGATCCATCCTCAAACTAAACTCTCCTCTCAATGAACAACTCATGTGTAGTAGGGTGGAGCAACCAATAAACCTTCACACCATCAGTATAACCTACAAATATGCAAGGTCTGCTCTGTGGATCCAAGGCCTTGCGTTTCTCTATAGGAATGTGGGCCCATGCAGGAGAGCCAAAAACTCGAAAGTGCTTAGCTGATGGTTTCCGACTGCTTGAAGCTTCAAAAGGAGTAACTGCCTTCAAGGCTTAGTGAGGAACACGGTTTTGGATATAACAAGCACAATTAATGGCCTCTGCCCAATACTGTGGTGCAAAAGATCCACAGTGAATCATACAGTTTGCCATTTCTTTCAAGGATCTATTCTTCCATTCTGCAACATCATTCTGTTGAGGATTGTATGGATTTGAATGCTGTAAATCAATCCCCTCTAAAGTGCAGAATCTTTCAATGTGATGGTTGACATACTCACCACCATTGTCTCTGCGCAAAACTTTGATGCCTTTCCCGGATTGCTTTTATACAAAAATTTTGAAGTCCTAAAAATGATCAAATACCTTTGACTTTTGTTTGAGAAAGAACACCTAAGTATATCGAGAAAAGTCATCAATGAATGTGAGGACATATCGGGCCCTGCTGAAAGAAGGATGCTGAAATGGAACAGTCAAATCACTGTGAACTAACTCTAGTATTTGTGAAGCTCTCCATGCCTTACCTTTGTTAAACTTTTCCTTGGGATGCTTACCAAGAATGCAACCTTGGCAAACACTACCTAAGAACTGAACCGAAGGCAAACTTGTGAACATGCTCTGCTGGTTGAGCTGATGCAAATAGCAGAAGTTAAGATGGCCAAACTGCTCATGCCATAATTTATTCATATCATTAGAGTGAATGAGAAAAACAACTGAAGGAGGTGTTACCTATTTAGCCTACCACCTAAATGGTTAACTATCAAGTTGCTGTTGGATTTAAAACTCTATGTTTTACATTGCAGATATCATATGTTTCAGAGTAAACTGAATGCTGAAAAGAAATTACAGAATACTAATGTAATGAAAAACTTGATCACTTTCATTTCAGAGCTGATATACAGATATAAAAGAACATGAGATGTTCAACTAATGTACAAGCGTTCACATTTTATATATACTAATTTATAGGGGATTCAAAATCCACACAGCCTGTGGAGGCATACAACATAAAAAGCTAAATAGATATGCTACAAGTAAATGACATGAAGAAGAGATAGAAGGAAAGCCTTCATTGCCTGAGCAAAAAGTTGACGGTTGAAGCTGAAGAAGACCTGGGCCCGCATTCAGCTTAGGAACAACCTACAAAAAAAATGTAAAAAGAGAAGAATCAGTTCACATGAACTGAGCAATGAAAGCCTTCCTATGTATCTTTGCTACATATCATTCAATCATAATATGTCAATTCAGATATCAGAATCAAGAAGTGCCAGGAGAAGGAGAAGAAGAGAAACATAAAACAATGTTTTTATACTAACCAAGTTTGTTCAATGTGCAGATACAGGTATGAAGACTCGAGGCTATGGAAGGATCATGCGTAAGTTACATGCATCAAGCCTTCTGGCTGAGTTTATTTGGGCAAAGATAGAAGACACTGGGGAGCCTGTCAAGGGGGCATACATAAGTTTGAGGTATGGGACCTTTCGGTTAAACCAATGGAGCTGATTGAAGATATCGAGGAGATCATTGAAGGAACATGCATAAGTTACAGGGATGAAACTTTCTGGTCAAATCAGGGAGGGGTGAAGATTGAAGACAAATTCAGAGGCATACTATACAACAACAGTTCATCATTCCTATTGATTAACAGGTATCAATGACTTAATTCTTTCATATTCATTCCAGAGTAGATCAAGTATGAGCCATTTCATGCTACTGTGATACTAGTGCTGTAGATTTAAAGCGATCAAGGCATTGAAATCTAGTAATCATACAATGCAACTGCTGTTATACAATATCATCAGAAGAAATAAAAAGAGGACAAGAAGTATTAATTTTCAGCGAATAACAGAGTAAAGTCTCATACCATTTACAATAAATGTGCTGGTAGTAAAAAAAAGGGAATGTATTTACAAGTCAAAATAGGGAGAGAAAGCAAAATGTTGAATTCCATCAGAAGTTTATTTGCAGATACATTATGCATTCTATTTTCAGCTAAGGGAAATCCTCCATTCTCTTATTTATGCAGGGCTATATAAAGAAAAGGAATAGATCTATGCACATGTATGTAATGATGGTAAGTTTTCAACCGTTATACAACAGATATGTACAAACAGGGATTATCAAAAGCGTACATATCCAGCAAATAAGGACTAAAGTTACAACAGGAAAAAGATGAACCATGTTATAAAAGCAAAAGCCTACATGCTAGCCATATATTTGAAAAAGCCCATATGATGTTTATCTACAACATAAGGAGAAATGTGCATTTTGAACAGTTGGCCATGGAAATCAAATTAAGATACAGCGAGGACAACTAAAAGTCATATAATCTGTTGCTCATCAGAATCTTTTATGCTCGGCTAAACAGAAAAATGTATCTAGAGCTGAAGTAACAGACATTAGAAGGTGTCCAAAGAGAAGTGAGTAATGTACAAAAATGAAATCTGAAACTTTCATTCTTTTTATACACCCACAAGAAGAAGAGCTCCAGTCAAAGAATATACCAAAATTCATTCAGCTAAGGATGGTTCTTCACAGGTTATGTATGCAAAGGAAACCCTTTATTTTTTGCAGAAATGATACATACATTTGCACAGATTGTGAGTATGAAAAAACCAGTAAATCTATCATTTATGCATGAACGACAGTAATGTATGCTAGTCAAAGAATATACCTATAGCAAATAATCAATTGAAATAAAATAAAGGCCCAGATGTAGCTTTATAATAGTGGAAAAGAAATGGGATTTGGAACAACTACAGAAACTCTCCATATATCATCACAAAGTGGAGTCTACATGAGTAGTATAATGAAAGGTAAAACCCATAAAGCAAAGAATCCGGCCACAAGACAGCAAGTTCATTATGAGAAAATGAACAACTAAAATACGGCAAAGAAAAACTCACCATCAAGTGCAGATATGGCCTCCAAATCATAGAAAAAATCTGCAAGAAAAACTCAAAAAAAATCAAACCGTCCAGTCCATAGTCGGCCATGGAGAAAAAACCAGCAAATATTACAATAACCCATGGCCAAAGGAGCAAGAAATATGGCGCCATGTATCAGCAGCAGCTGTCCATAATAGCATAACAAAGCACAACAAGGCAGATATGGTGTCCAACTTTCAGCTCAAGCATGGAAGGCTCCATACAACCCAGCAAATAAAACTGACTGCTGGAAGCCGATACCAAAGATATGGCATCTAGTAGACCCCTTCCAGTAGCATAGAGCAACAAAATGAAGAAACACATCCAAGGCTAACAAGAAATAGCCCCCTCTTAGCAAATACATGGCGTCTCAATCACCAGTAACCAAGAAAATCCACAGTTTGAGACCAGCAAAGGAAGAAAACGCAAAGAAGATATCCATGGATACAGGTTTGATAACCCTTCATCTTCCTCCAAATACGTGAGCTAAAAATGAGACAAAACAAAATAATTTACCCTCATTTTGCCTTTGACGTTTTTCATATATTTCCTTTTCCATATTTCATAAGCATTTCGGGTCCATGCAAGAGCTAAGAGGGGCGTTTTATTTAATTATGAATATGAAACTCTATTTTTAATATTAGTGTTATGTATATTAAATCAATAAAGTCTTATTTTAGTCATTTAATATATGTAAAACTAATATAAAAAAATTATATTTATAATTCTTCTTTTATATTTATCAATACTAATATGTTTAAAATTAACAGATATAACATTAATTATTAAACATATTAATATTTATAAATATAAAAGAAAAAAAAAAGAAAAAAGAGAATTATTCCCTTTATTATATTAATTAATAGTGATGTGTTTTTAAAATATAAATAAATATAGACACGCCAATATTAATTAAAATAATAAAAAGAACTTATGATTGTAAAATTAATAAATTAAATGGCTATAATTATAAGGCCTTTAATTTTATTAATTATATAAAGGGAGTTAAAGTAGTTTCAAATATTCTTAAATGCCTAAATGCAAGGAGGGGAAAGTGGTGAACTAATTGAAGGGACATTCAGTTAACCTTGCATGAAGATTTGCATGGAACTATTTTAGGAGGCTATGGACAGGTTGAGATTCTCATGCATTGATGGGGCACTTTGATACTATTTTTAGCTGCATGGATTAGATGGGGCAGTTTGCATGGCAAAGATTTCTGACAGATTACAAGCTATTGAGGGGTTATTTTTGGCTTCCAGAGGGGTGGATTTTTCAGTCTGCCCATGCACATGCATGATTTAGCTAGTTTTGTATATAGTTTGCATGATTTTTAGTATTTTTAGTACTTTTTAGTAGCCAAATTTATGCAAATTCGACCAGTGCATTAGGAGCTCATCTAGGAGTTAGATTTAATAAATGCTTCTCATTTTACATGAGAAAGGGATGTAGTTTTATGAGAGCCTTGATTTCTTGCGAGATTATTGTGCTATCGAGTTATTGAGTCCAATTGTAGCCAAGATTGATTTATCAGCGATTAATACAGATTCAGCGGTTCCTTCTCATTGATTCTTGTGCAATTTTCTGAATTCCTTGCTTTTATGATTGTGTTCGTCCTTTCATTCAAGCTATGTTCCTAGTTGCATGTTGAAGTGTGATACAGGTTCTTGTTTGTGTCCTATTTTTTATTGCAAAAAATTGTGAAAATTTTAGTTTTCCTTTCAAAGCATCAGATTTCAGGTCCTAGTAAGGAAATATTTATGTGATTGCAAGTTGTCTGAGTATTGTGAACCATTTCAAATCGATATTAATCCGTAGTTCTTTGGTCAAAGTTACATTCAAATTTTGGTGTATCACGTAGTTTTTGTTTTAGTATCCAGTTATTCACATACATTCTCTATCCTTTTCCCAAGTACAAGTTAGTTTCATAGGTGATATCATATAGGAACCAGCCTAAAATCCGGAGATTCTTCTCTCATTCTTAACCCCACCATCCAAGAGAGGTTTCCATGTTCCAATAGGATATCTAGATTCTTATCTCGCTATAGGCGCAATCCTGATTGACAATAGTTTTTGGCGCACTTGGTGGGACTTGAACTGCTTTTCAGTTACCTAAATCACATAATTCTATTGTTGTAATTGGTGTAGGCAGCAGTATTACAGCCTTTTTGAAGGGTTTTTACCAGCACCTGGCGACTATAATTGATGTTTCTGCAGATCCAGTAAGCACTTGATGAGCAGGACTCCAACAAGGTTCAACAAAGAAGGATCTATCTACCAAGAACTACAGCCTAGTAGAAGAGGAACCAGATCAGCAAGGGGAGTAAGGAGGATAGATTTTTCATCATTTGACACCCCGATATTTGAAGATCAAGAACCAGAGGTAATTGCTGAAGATATTACTTTTTCAGAGGATTTTGATATCTTTGGTAATTTCGGCTCTGAATTACCCATTGTTGAGGAAACACCCAAAGGTCAGTTTGTTCCTACAGCATCTACCAACAGTTTTCCAGCTGCCATCCAAGGCCTAAAGACATATCAACGAAAGGCAACCAAGCCAAATCAACCGTTATCATCAGTTTTACAGCAGCAAGTGTTACCACTTCTCCAAATGGCTTGAAATTTGCCATTCGTAATACATGTAATGCTGGCGGCTTTTGGTGGGATTACCCACATGTGCTAGAGGCAAGAAGGCAAGATGTCCTCAAGGGACAACTGATTGTAAACCAAGGAGAGGTCAACTAGCAAGGTAATTTGCCACAGCAAGGTAATCAAGACACTGCCTTAATGAATTTTAACGAAGATAAGGTTGTTATAGCAGCAAATTTTGATCAAAATCAGACTTGGAGACCTGTATTAGCGGGAACAAAGTCAAAGACCCAAGCTGCAAATGTACAACAGCAAACTGATAAGTCAAAACAGCAGCAGGTCAATACTGATAATACTCAACCATGACCATCAAATGTACAAAAAATGCAATATGTGCCAAAAGGACAGCAAGGACAGCAAGTTCAAGCACAAAAGGTGAGTTTACAGCCATCACAACAGCAGAAGGAGTTTGCTGTACCAAAAAACCAGTCAAAGGTTAGTACCCAAAATTTTAATATTGTTGAGCATCTAAAGAAGACTCATGTTCATGTTTCAATGTGGGACGTTCTAGCACTTCCAAGTCAAAAAGATGTTACAGGAAGCATTATAGTCACTTACCTTATCTGATAACGCTTTGGCACGGCAAACCCCTACAGTTCTAATGGCTACAAATGCTAATAATTCACAACAGCCATCCAAAATAGTGAAGCCATCACCTTTTTATGTTACAGTCATAATAAGCAAGTACCTTGTTCATAACTGAATGATAGATTCAGGTGCCACTAGCTCGGTTATGCCAAAGAAGATAGTTGACCAGCTAGGCCTTAAATATGAACCAATTGAAAATGGGGTAGTTCAGCTAGATGGAATAGCTATTGAAACGATTGGAGTTATAAGGAATATGGATTTGACCTTGCATGCTTGTCCTAGTTTTTCAATCCCTATGGATATATACATCATTGACTTACCTCCCTATTTTTCCATATGTTTATCACGTGATTTCACTACCAAAATAGGAGGTTATGTATCTGCAGATTGGTCTCACATGCTTTTCTGCACTAGGTATGGTACTAAAGTGACAATTCCATCTGAACCTATTACTAAAGATTGCCTTGAACATAACGTTGTTGCTGCTGAAAATAATACAGCAGCTGTTTTATTTGATCAAGAGAAAATTAATGCTGTTTATGAGTCTAAAACGCCCATAGACAATGTTCTGGATATATTATTAGATGAATGGGCTGCTGAAAATGCTGAAATTTCAGAACAACAGGTTGAAAAACCAAGCTTGGGGAATTATGTTATCCATGAGATCATTGATTTCTTACCAAACATCATGAATAATATAGATTTAAGCCTGAAACAGCAGAGTAATGTTGTTTGGAAATTATATTTTGATGGCTCATGCAATAAGATAGGTGCGAGAGGAGGTTGCATGTTGATTTCACCTACAGATGAAAGGTATTATGCCTCTTTCAGATTTACTTTTAGCTGCACTACCAATGTTGCTGAATATGAGACACTCATACATGGATTGAAATGGGCTATCAAGAGAGGTATCAGTTGTTTGCAAGTGTTTGGGGACTCTGAGTTGATTGTGAACCAAGTTAGAGGTGTCCACAAAACAAAGAATGACCTGTTAAAAAGTTACAAACACGTTGTTTGGAACCTAATTGAAGGGCTAGAAGCGTTCAATCTGCAATCTATACCCAAAGATCAGAATAAGCACGCTGATAGGCTTGCTGCAATAGGTGCACAGTATGACATCCCAACTGAAATCAGCAAAAGTACATCAAAGAATCATGTAAAGGTAATTATTAGACTTGTTGTACCTAAAAATGCTGAAAATTGGTAGGTATTTGATTTTGATCAGCATCTAGTGAATTTTATAAGAGAAGAGGTTGAGTTTGCTCAACCAAACCAGCAAGAGCTACAGGACTAGCATGAGGACCAAGTTGTTCATTCTAAGGACCAATAAGCTGCCAAAAGGATTGGTTACCTTAGAATCCATTTTCAATACTAATGATCAGCTGAGAAAGGACAAATCCAATTTGCAAATTAAGGAGGAACACTATAAGGAAGTTGAAGTTGCTGAAGGTAAAAAATTGAAGCTAGGGAAGGTATGCACTCCTGAAGAAAAATAGTTTTTTGTTAATGTAACCAATGAATTTCAAGATGTCATTGATTGAAGTTATGCAGATTTGAAGGGGTTCAATCTTGATATATGCTAGCATACCATTGATTTAGCCCCAGGGGCAAAACCAATCAGGCAGAAACAAAGGCCAATTAATCCCAAGCTGGAACCTCTTATGATTAAGGAGCTGAATAAGTTAATAGAAATAAAAATTATTTTTCCTATCAAGCATACTTCTTGGATTTCGAACTTGGTTTCAGTAAGAAAGAAAAATGCTGAAATCAGGCTATGTGTTGATTTCCGTGATTTGAACCAAGCTTCATTAAAAGATAGGCATCCTTTGCCTTCAATGGAGCAAATCTTATAGGTTGTTTCAAGTTCGGAGAGATTCTTATTGCTGGATGGTTTTTCAGGATATAATCAGATTCGTGTCAAGGAAGAAGACAGGTATAAGATAGCGTTTACCACCAAATGGGGAACGATAGTATATCAAAAGATGCTATTTGGTTAGTCAAACACTGGTGCAACATTTCAGAAAGCCATGGATAAAGCTTTCTTGAATTTGATGTATAGGTTTGTTCTTGTTTACCTTGATGACATTACTGTTTTCTCTAAAAATGCAGCAGATCACTTTCAGCATTTTAGAATAATATTTGAGAGATGTAGGGAGTATGGTATTTCATTGAATCCCAAAAGAGTGTTTTCTCAGTTCATGAAGGCAAGCTATTAGGATTTATTGTTTCCAAGGAACGTGTCACCATTGAACCAGAAAGGGTAAATGCTATCTTAGACTTACCACTGCCAGCTCATAAGAAAGGTCTCCAAGGCTTCCTTGGTAGGATAAACTTTATAAGGAGATTTATTCCAAATATTGCAGAATTGTTGTTACCATTAACAGCCATGTTGAGAAAAGGCACGAGTTTCAGCTGGACTAAAGAAGGTAAGCAAAGTTTTGAATAGACAAAGGAAGCATTGGCTTCAGCTCCTACATTGTTAAATCCTAATTTCTCAAAGGATTTCATTCTATATGCTTACAGTGTCGTCGGCAGATTTTTGTATTTTGTAGCTGACTGGGTTATGCCGTTGGAGATTTTGTATTTGGTAGCCGACGGGTAGATTAGGATTGTTTTGTAGCCGATGGACCTCTTGTGGAAGGTTCGGCGAAAAGTATTTATACACCCTCTTGGGTCATTGTAAAGGATCTCATCACCAGTTATGCAATCTGTTGGCGTATGCGAATAAAAGAGTACTGCAGTTCGTGTTCATTATCTGTGTGCATTTCTTAATCTGTGCGACAAACATTTGGCACCGTTGCCCTATGAACCTGGAAGGTGGGAGGAATGAAGATTAATGCCAAATCAGCTTAAGAAGGATCGAAACAAGGTCAAGGGAACAGATGGAATCCATACTGCGCAAGAAAATTTAATTCTGGCACAACAAGCTTAACACCGAAGGAGATTCCAGAAGATTGCCGACGGAAACCGGAGCACGGAAAAATTGTTGAAGGAAATTCGACAGCGGGTGGAATTGGTGGAAGAAGCACGGGAGGAGTTTTTGAATTTGTGTTCGCCAAGGGAAAAGAATCTAGACGGAAGAGCATCGACTCGCACGGCTCAGAGTGCCAAGGGAGCACGAGCATGGAGTGAACTCTTCATCCGGGATACATGTTCACAAGCGACAACTTCAGAAGATCCTTCTTCACCAACGTTCGCAGCTGTTGAGATAACGAAGAACAGTCCACCAATGTGGGAGAGCAGACCATCGGTGTGGGAGTGCGGACTGCCCATGTGGGAGAACAGTCCGCCAGTGTGGGAGACCAGTCCGCCAGTGCGGGAGTGCAGACCGACGGTGGGAGTGAACAATGCCAGTGTTGCAAGACCGAGCAACACCTGTTTAAAAAAACCAATTGTGATGGCGGGACCAAAAGAAAAACTGCCAAAGTTCGATGGTGATGGTACAGCCGATCCCATTCGACACTGCAAAACATGTGGAACGATTTGGAGGGCAAATGGCATAACTGATGAAGACGATTGGATGAGGCAATTTCTGGCCACCCTACAAGGAGTGGCAATTGACTGGTTTACTAGTACAGATCCGTAGAAGCTAGACAGTTGGAATAACATTAAAAAGGAGTTTCTCGGAGAATTTCAACAGTTGCGTGATGATAATCTTCAATACTAAGCAGGGGAAGAATGAAACTGTCCGCGTCTACGCCAAGAAATTAAAAGACTTGATGAACAAAATGGAAAATAAGCCGGCGGACGGACTTCAAAAAAGATGGTTCGTGGAATTGTACGCCAAAAGTTGCATTGAACTTGGAAAGCGAGTAGAAGACGAAGAAGAAGAGCATTGAACTTATAACAGAGCATTGAACTTGGAAAGCGAGTAGAAGACGAAGAAGAAGAAGACTAGCTCATCTGATTTTGATGACGACAAGCCTTCCGAAGAAGATAGCAATGACGATGAAGTCAGTAGCAAGAAGGTCCATGCCCTACAGAAGGACATGATCCACATGATGGAGTTTAAAAATATGCAAAAGGAAACAAAGGGCAGTGAGTTGTGGTGCACGGAGTGTAAGACCAATGGTCATACTAAAAGATCCTGTCCAAAGAACCAATTCTATGACATTTGTCAGATCATGGGCCATTCGACAAAGGAATGCCCCTTTAACATGAAAACCAGAGGATCTCCGTAGGTGCTTCTTAGACAGGAGGCTTCCTCGTCGGGCAGTAGCGGGAACACTAATAGTGCAAGTGCCACATCTGGCGGCTACAGGAATAATCGACGTGGGCAAAACAACAATAACAATGCAACCAATAACAATAACAATACCAGCAGAAACCGAATCTAGTATGATGTGAATGGACGGCCGATCGTACAATGCCATGCATGTAATTTGTGGGGGCACTTTGTTGGGGAATGTCCAACGGCGAATACACCTAAACTATTATGCAGATGGTGCGGACCTGGCAATCACAAAGATTCCAACTGTTCAAAATCCAGAGTAAACTTGATCACTATCGGGACAAATGAGGAAGAGGTTCTGGCAATTACGCAGAAGCAAGCAAAAGACTACCCGGACCTCGCCGAAGAAAAGAGGAAATTTGCAGAAGCACGGGCAGAGATTGAAAAAGCATAGCAGGCAGAAACATCTTAGTTGAAGGACACCACCGGCACTTCAGCGAGGACTTCCGCAGAACAAAACATAGAACAACAAATTTTGCAAACCGAGGTACCAGTCAAAACAAATGATTTGCTTCTAACGATGCCTCAGCTCTGATCCGCTCTCACAAATATTACGCCAGTTCCTAACTTACTGGGAGAACCAAGTCAAGGGAAGGAAAAGGAAATTGCTGGAAGCAGAGAAGACCAAATGTTGTTGCTCTCACATCCGGACGGCATCTCACAATTGTCAAGATGGAGATCCTTGGACATGTTCTCACGGACACAATAGTCGACGAAGGGTCCAGCGTAAATGTCTTGCCTGAGTAGACCTGGAAGAAGCTTGGACAGTCGACATTGTGGCCTCCTAAATTTCAGTTGCTGATAGCGGATCAACACGGCATTAAACCTCTGCGCATCCTCATGGCACAGTTGGTAACAATTGGCACTCAGTCGTTCCTGTTGGATTTCATGGTGATTCCATTGAAGAGGAAAGGATACAACGCCATCCTGGGCCGCAGATGGCTTATTCAAGCCAGAGTCAGACACGACTAGAAGAAGAACACCTTGTCACTCGAAAGTAAAGGCCGACGATTTGTCATTGATTTGCACACCCAAATAGTAAAAAAAGAAGCCCTGTCATCAGATTCTGAAGAAGAGGAGGATGAAGGCAGACAACGTATGGAACCAGATCAAGAGGGAGTCCTGCGGTTGGAGGGAGGATCAACAGATGACGATTTGGATTCGGTCAACAATCTCTACCATTGGCAAATAGAGGACTACGAACTATTCCAAAACTGCTGTGTACTGACAATTGAAGAAGGTCCGAGGGGGGATGAATTTCCAAAGGAGTTCACTAAGGTAAACGAGGGGGATGCAACGTTGGATGTTACACCCACCCATGCATTCAGTGAGGGGGAGACAATCAAGTATAATGAAGCTACACTACAAGCAATGAATTTGGGGGATGAAGCAGCACCGAAGAACATTCTGGTGGGAGATAATTGGGATCTGGTACTCAAAGCGGCAGCATTCAAGATATTCTTGGAATAAAATGATGTATTTGCATGGACATACAAGGACCTGAAGAGTGTACCGCCGGAGTTGTGTGTGCACCGCATTCCACTAATCAAAGGAGTGGTACCTGTACGGAAGCGACCCTACAGGATGAACAAGAACTATGCGGCACGGGTCACGGAGGAAATCAATAGGATGTTGGAGGCCGAAATTATTTTCAAGGTGCAGACAAGTGAATGGGTGTCGCCTATAGTTTTCTCACTGAAGAAAGACACCGCCCAGATCCAGATATGCGTGGATTTCCGATGCCTCAATGCAGTCACGGTCAAGGATCCTTTTCCGATTCCGTTTACAGATAGCATTTTGGAAGTCGCCGGACATGAAATTTACTCCTTTATGGACGGGTTCTCCAGATACAATCAGATCTCTATAGCAAAGGAGGACAAATTAAAAACCACATTTGTCGACGAAGATGGGGTCTATGCATACAATCGGATGCCGTTTGCTTTGTGCAACGCGCCGGCAACCTTCCAGTGCGTTATACTACACATCTTTGACAAGATGTCCATGGGAAACTTCAAACCATTCCTCAATGATTGGTCAGTATTTAGCGTGAAAGACAGACACCTGGCGGCCCTTGGTGAATGTATGGAGAGATGTCGCAAGGCGCGGCAGGTGTTGAACCCCAAGAAGTGCAGATTCATGGTTCCACAGGGAAGACTGCTCGGATACATTGTCTGTAAGGAAGGATTGAAGACTGACCCAGACAAAGTGAATCATCTTGGAAATGCAGCCATCTACTAATGTGACGGAGGTAAAGTCTTTTCTTGGACATATAGGCTATTACAGGAGATTTATCACAAAAAATTGCAAGGTGTCATATCTGCTAGACAGGTTAACCTGCAAGGGAGAATCATTCAGATGGGACAAAGAGTAGGATGAGAAGTTTGAAGGGTTGAAAGTACGACTAGCTACTGCACCCATCTTGGTGTATCCGGACTGGAATAAAGAGTTTCATGTGCATGTTGATGCCTCAAATTATGCGATCGGAGCAACCCTAGCGCAGACGGGCAGCCATGGGTTAGACCACCCGATATACTTTGCCAGTTGATTATTATCAAAAGCGGAGCAGAACTACAGCACAACCGAATGAGAAGCATTGGGAATGGTCTACGCTGTGCAAAAATTCTGTCATTACTTGCTCGCTACGTCGTTCGTATTCTATGTTGATCACCAGGCCCTGTTGTACATGATTAATAAACCTATCATCCAAGGAAGGATCAGCAGATGGCTACTTCTGTTGCAGGAGTTTACTTTCAAAATCATTGTCCGGCCGAGGAAGAAACATGTCAGCGCCAACCACCTATCACGGATCAAAATAGGGGAACTGGTAGAGGGGCTGAATGACAACTTTCCTGATGCACAGTTGTTTCAGATTGCAGTACTGCCGGAATGGTACAAGAGTATTGGAGAATACCTATCAACAGGACAGTTTCCTAGTGAGATGCCAGCAAATGAAAGGTGCAAGTTGATAATCATGAGCTGTACCTTTCAATTGATCAACGGATTGCTCTACAAAATGGGTCCGGATCATATTCTTCAGCAGTGTGTGTTAGAAGAGATGCCGCGAGTGTTAAAAGAAGCACATGAGGGTGTTGCGGGAGGACACATGGGACCTAACACCACTGTGCGAAAGATATTGCTCGTAGGACTCTGGTGGCCAACGGTGTACAACGATGCGCGGGAATGGGTCGTCAGATGTGACACTTGCCAACGGGCTGCTGAAGCGAGACTTCATGCCGCTTAACCCCTCCCATGCGCAAGAACTCTTCGAATGGTGGGGATTGGATTTCATTGGACCCCTGAAGGTGAGCAAGGCTAGATGTTGCCAATACATTATTGTCACAACGGAGTACCTAACCAAGTGGGCGGAGGCACGCGCATTACTAAATAACTCGGTCGTCAGCACTGCAAAGTTTATTTATGAACAGATCATTACCAGGTATGGAATTCTGTTACAATTAACAAGTGATAGGGGAGGACATTTTGTTAATCATGTCATTCGACTGCTCACCACCCAATTCAAGATTTGTCATTCATTGTCGAGTCCGTACTACCCGAGAGCAAACGGACAGGCCAAGGCTACAAATAAAATCCTAGTATCAATCATCTACAAATCTTGCATGGTTGAAGGTGCAGATTGGGAGGAAAACTTACTTGTCGCCCTTTGGGCTTACCGCACGGCGTACAAGGTGACGACAGGGCACACACCATTCCAGTTAATGTTTGGACAGGAGGCAGTAGTACCAATGGAATTCATGATTCCGAGCCTGCGAATAACATTGGAAAACAAGCTAGGTGACGTCGAAAGCTTAAGGGAGCGGTTGTGTAATTTGAATAAGCTCGAGAAGTGATTGTTGGCATAGTGGGTGACGGAAGTGACCTAGAACAGACGCAAGGTCTGGCATGATAAGCATCTGAAACTCAGCAGGTTTCAGCTGGGGCAACTGGTACTCAAGTACGATAGGCGAAATGAAATCAAGCCGGGAAAGTTTAAGGTTAGATGGGTTGGACCATAACAGATCCGGGAGGTCGGCGACAATGGAGTGATCAAATTGTCAACCTTGGACGAGCAAGAGGTACCTCAGGTAGTCAACGGATCCAAATTGAAAGCATACCGCACCAAAAACATATCGTCACCATCATCGTTGCTGAAGATTTTGTTGCAGAATGATCCGATGGTTCCCTCGTCGTTGTCATTGCAGAATGGCGACGCCTCGAGGCAAAATTAAGTACTGTATTTAGAAAAATGAAAAAAAAAAAATGAAAAAAAAAAAGAAAAGAAAAGTAAAGGGGGCCGCGGCTATGTCCCACGGGCAGCCTGTCCTACGGACTGTGTTCTGCGAGCAAACTGTCCCGCAGATACATTTCCCGCAGGCAATTGTCCGTAGGAGGTCCCTTGTGTGTCTTTCTCCACAGAGTATTTTTTATTCTTCTTGCGGAGCCTTGTTTTCATTCCCCCGCGGAGCCGGTTTTAATTTCCCGCAACTGCGTGACTGTTCTCCGCGAACTTCTTGTTTCTTTTTGCCACGGACTGGTTCTCGCGCGGACTTCAATCCTCTCCTGTGCATGAGCTTCTTCGTTGCATAAAGATCTGTCATATACACCACTCCAACACTTCTATGTCCCCCACGGACTGGTCCCCTTGGTCGTTGCTTTTTGCTGCGCGTGTTCTCACCGCAGACTGCACCTCAAGAGACGACAACAAGTATTTTCCTAGCAAAGAGGATTCTCCGGCCAAGCCGACGTTGCGTTCTCTTTGCAGACTGCTCTTCTAGCTGCGGCATCAGGACCCTTATTCACATCAAGATGATACTATCGAGCCAGTATTCTAAAAGCCTTTCTTAATTAGTAGAATCCGAGCACCATTTTCTAGCACACCTTCGATTTTTGTATGGCAAGCACAAATTGAAGAGGCATACATAGATATTAACAGCCTATGAAATTAGGAATGCTCTCTCGCGGCTAGTTTTTTCTCTCCCACGGACAGTATTGTGCAAAGTGTAGCCAACACTTCATTTGATTGGCCTGCGTTAAAAAAGGGGTATCATATATTATATAAGGAGCAAGTAACCGTTATTGCATGGAATCAGTAGGCAAACGGAAGCAGTGGAAGAGCCAGCTGGCAACAAATATGGAAATGAATGCAAGGGTTTTATCCGAGTTGCAGGGCCGTCGGGTTCCAGTAGCAAGAAAGAGAAGGTCAAGGAGGAACGAACTCATCTCACCGTCCAGTTCAAGGGTCTTGATGGCAACGAATGCCAAAAATGGTGGCAGGAGACCCCGGAGGCAGACCAGATTAAGCAGATTGTGATACGAGCACAGGTGCATTGGGCCATCCAGCTTCCAATCTTCTCCATCAGGTTATTCGAATTCGTTTTGCGCACTATGATAAAGACATATAGTCGGCAGAGTAGAACAAGTACATTTATGTACAAAAAGCATCAGATGACGGTCTCTTTTAAACAAAGTAACAAGAATCGGAATCAGCAAGACCGAATCGAATCGTGAATCGGCAATCAATCGGTGATGAATCGGCAAATTTGAAAAAACCCTTTAAATTCAAAGATTTTAACAATTTAAAACTTATTTCATGCACCTTTATTGAATATAACTTAAACACACTATAACATCATCAAATAGAAGTTAAAACTTAACATACATAAACATGGAACATAAAATCCATCACATACGTAACTATGTTATCTAAAATGTAAATTGTAGGCTAGCTGAAGTAAATAGAAATCAAATGATTATAATAATTTAAATCATAGAATGTATGTAAGATGATCCATAAGACATCAAATCATAAATGTATGTAAGAATCCAAGATGAAGATCCATGAAAGTTTGAAACATATGTCTATCAATGATTCAGTATCAATATCTGTAAACAAAATATAAAAACAAGGCTCCAGCTCAAGCCTCAGACTCATAGTCATCATCATCATCTTCAACATCATCCTGAAGCTCGGCTGCAGCCTCAGCCTCAGCCTCTAAGTATCCAGTCTGCCTAGTAGCAAGGCGTCTAATGTAGGTCCTAGAGGACTGCTGAGCCATATCTCCGGCATGTAAGATGGGCTCATGAACGTTGCTAGGGCCTTTGCCTGTGCGTGCATGTGTGCGTCTACCAATGCCTGAAGAACGTGCTCTAGCTGCCTTAGCCTCTATATCCATCTGGTCAACCCACGCATGGTCTTCCTCAGTGAAGACTGGATCCACAACCTTTGTGAGCCACTCTGATTCTGGATCAATCTCCTCCAGAATGATTGGAGAGGAGTCAATGCCCAAAATTTGTCTGATCCTAAGACAGAGGTTGTAATGAACAAAGACAATATCATTCAACTTCTGCACTGTCAACCTTTTTCTCCTCTTTGAATGGATGTGCTCGAACATGGACCAACTACGCTCACATCCAGAAGCGCTGCTTGGCTGACTCAGAATACGGATGGCAATTTTTTGAAGTTTTGGGGTTGTGGCCCCAAACATTTGCCACCATCTATCTGCAATAAGGGAAAATAGAAACAATTAGTCTCATTTACAAATTACAAGTTAACTCTAAAATTACATAATCAACTTTAAGTTTAGAATCTAGATTCATGAACATTGAATATATTATTTAATTTTTACCTGGCTATAGTGTTGTCTGAGCATTTATGGCCATCCTGCCAGAGAAAAGTGGCCCCTCTTTATTGTTAAACTAGTCTAGCTCAACAATCGCAGTAGCACTATCTTCATCGCTACTCAACCTCTGAATCATTGTGTATAAGCCAATGAGAACCTCCGCATCCGCCTTGAACTCAGGACGGAAACGAAATGCCGCATTCAAAAAGTAAGCTGCTGCATGAATGGGTCGATGGAGCTAATTCTGCCATCTCCTATCGATGATGTCCCAAATAGGGCCATACCTCTCCTGCACTCCTGCATATTGGGCTCTGATGGCCTCCTTGGCCCTATCCATGCCCTCATAAATGTAGCCCATAGAGGGCTTCTCCCCATCAGCAGTTCGTAGCAAAGCTACAAGGGGCTCAGTGACCTACATATAAAGTAAAACAAAAAATTTGAGTCAAAACTTAAATATAAAATAATATAACTTAAAGTAAAAGTAAAATACTAAATGAAAAATTGCAATAAATTTACCTATAGGATTTCTCTAGTGGGTTTCCAAAAACTATCCTCATCAAATATGCAATCCGCCACATCTGTCCCTGCAGTGGTCGTAGCATAGGAAGAGGAAATCCAGTCCCACCCAACAAACATGCTCCTCAATTCATCCCTTGATGTCAACAAGGACTGCAGGGTGATGAAATTCGAGGCAAACCTCGTGATACCTGGGCGAGCTAATCCTTGCCTTCTGTATACTTCCTCATTGTGCTAAGGACAAATGAATGATTATAAATGAATTTGCATATGTTTTTTGCCCTTTCCACACATGACTTGACAAACTAAAGTTTGCCAATTTCCTCCAACATGAGGTCAATGCAGTGTGCCGCACAAGGGGACCAAAATATGATGGGGTGCCTCTCCATCAAAAGTTTACCTACAAAAATTTTAAGTCAATTAGAAATTCAAATTTCAAAATTCAAATAAATTTATTTTCAAAACTTGAAAAGTTAAAAGTTTACCTACAACAACATAACTTGCTGCATTATCCGTCACCACCTGGATCACATTTTGTTCTCCCACCTCTGCTATGACTTCCTCAATAGCCTCACATAAGTATGTGGCATTTTTTACATGTGTAGAAGCATCAATGGATTTGATGAACATGGTATATCCTACAAGTAACAAAACAACGAATTAGAATATTAAATGGATCATGAACAAATTAGCATTCAACAAATCAAAATCTACAATTATGTACGTAGGAAAGTAGAATGATCAATCACCTCCACAGGATACAAGAAAATTGAGGAGCGTTCTATTCCTCCTATCTGTCCAACCATCAGTCATTCCACTCCTTTCGGTTCTCCTCGAGCTCAACCCTCATGTTCTCTACCATCTCATCCAAGAGGTATCCGCTCAACTCAGCCTTAGTTGGGGCTTTAAACCCCGGACCACAAATAGCAACTGCATCTATCATGTTCTGCCAATAAGGAGCCCTGTTACAAATAAAAATTTAAATGTCAAAGACTCAAATTATAAAACAAGTAGATATAATTAAAGTTTTACTTTTACTTTTAATTTTAACTTTAAAGAAAACAAAGAAAAAAGAATCAATTACCTGGCTGCAATAAATGGAATGTTGCAAAAGTACCAAAATTTGCATATCTCCTTTCTGGCAGCATCATGAATCTCCTTATTCAAACTCATGCCCTCAAGCGTGGGTTGGGAACCAAGAGTAGTGTGGGGCACAAAGTAGCTATCCATTCTATTTTTCCGCACTCTAGGCTGCAATAGGTTGGTGTGGGACTCTGTCTCGGTATGTAACTGACTAGCACTAGCACTAGCACGAGCAGAAGAACTAGGATAAAAATGAGGCCTAGAAGAACCCTCTCCAACACAACCTACGGATGTGGAAGTTGATGCAGATGCAGATGTGGATGCGGAAGCTGATGCAAAAGCGGATGCGGAAGCTGATGCAGATGCAGATGCAGGAACATGGGAGCCAATACCCCTTAACCCTTCAAGTTGCATTTTCCTATTGGCTTTGTCTTTTTCAATTTTTTCTAATGCCATTAAGCAAGTGCGTTTTGCCTCAGGAGTTTGGTGAGTGCAAATTGTAACATCGTGTCCTTCTAATGCCATTAAGCAATTGCGTTTTGTCTCAGGAGTTTGGTGAGTGCAAATTGTAAGATCGTGTCCAGGTATAGCAGCAATGTGGTATTTCAATCTATAAATACCCCCAGAAGTTATTTTTTCTTTATGAAAAATACATTTTGTTTGATATTTGGTTCTTCCAAGAAACTCTTCGTTATATTTCCAACATTCATCTTTTCTACCCATTGCGAATTTGCAAAAAATGAAAGCAAAGGCTGCTGCAATAATTTTTTTAATGTAAAATATCAAAGTTTGAAGCTAATAAAAGCTACAAAACAACAAACCCTAGTTTGCAACTTAGTAAAAATAAAGAACATTCAAGATCTAAACTAAAAATCTTGAAAACTATAAAAATTTAATAAAAAATGCATAATACACTAACATGCAAAAAAAAAATGAGCACTTACCTCTTGCAAATGAGTTGAGGAGTGTTGAGATTGGCTCTTTAATGCTCCCAATGCAATTGATGGCCTCCCCAAATGGATTGCTGATCTCTTTTGTGGCTTTTCTTTTCTCTTCTTCTCTCTCACTTTTCCTCTTTTCTACTCATGTTAAACAAATAGAAGGCCCTTTAGGTGATTTTTTTTAATTTTACAAGTCCATACTTTACTTGCCGCGGGCGATTTCTTGGCGATTTTATCAGGCGATTTGAGTGATTTTTTGGATGAATCGCTGATTTGGGCGATTTAGGCGATTCACCTGATGAAATCGGCGATGGTGATTTCCGACTCCAAAAAAATTGCCATCCATGAATTTGATCGCTGAATTGCCGATTCACGTGATTTTTGGGTGATTCTCGTTACTCTGCTTTTAAACCTAGGGATTTCACTAGGGTTTTCGGCATCCCTGGCCCCGGTGGTAAGAAGGTGGAAATTAAGAATCACAAGCTCTCTCAGGAACGGAAGGAACATTGGATACGGCTAGTGGGCCGCGATATTTCCCCCAAGGAGATGGATTCAGTGGTTAAGGGATCGAAATGCAGAGGGCTACGCAGAGATTTCATTAGGGAGGGTCACTGGAGGTGCATTATGGATGTGATCAAGAGTAGGTTGACGGGTGCGACTCGGTCTTCAGATATTGCATTGCCCCAGGTTGTATTCATGAATGGCATCATATAGGGTACGGTGTATGATTGGGCTTCGATCCTTGCCGACAAGATGGAGGAATTTATGACGCTTTAGCATCGCACATTCTTTATGCCACATCAGGTGATTGATCTATTTCTTGAGGCCATCGTCCATTAGATACCCATGGATGATTTTGAGGCCCCACCTCGAGGGAAGTTGGCACAAGGAGAGCCTCCGAGATTTTATTGGAGACATTTGGACACGGGTGGGATAGTAGCGAGATAGAAGAAGGTATTTCAGGGATTATAGGCAGCTCACGGGGATGCTGACAACGAATGGGAGGAGACCTCAGAGAGCAGCAGGGCGGAGTACGAGGAAGACAGTACTTTCACGGAGGTTGGCAGCAAACCAACAAATAGTGAGGCTGCATTTTTCACCCCGCCGCAGTTGTCAACTTCGGTACACTTGTCCGCCCCCATGTCACACATTCCCCCTTTCAGTTAGCGTCATGCAGCGGTCGTGATGACCCCGCTGGCCGTAGCAGATGTCCCTCGGGCAGTAGCAGAGGATGTCCCACCGACAACAGCTATTGTTACACCAGCAACCACTCTAGATGCTACTTTCTCGACGGTCGTAGCAGATGTTCCAGTTGCATTAGTGGAGCCACTCTCACAGAGTAGAGCTGCCAGCGCTGGAGCCTGAGCCCCAGGTTTGCTTGGATGTGATTGACTGTGATGCATTCGTCACCGTTTCGTCTTCCTTGTTAGCATCCGCGGAGCTCGTACAGACAGACCAGTCAGCCCAGCCAGCACAATAGGAGGAGGGCATGGAGCTCGCACAGTCAGAGCAGCCAGAGGTGATGGATAGAGCCAATGCTTTCTTGAGACAACAGTTCAGACTCATCCTTGTCGAGGTTGGTTCGTCTATCCAATCCCCCAGGCACCTAAGAGTATCAGCTACTGTCCTAGAGCCTCAGGAAGTGGGGGTGCCACAGGCCGAGGTTACGCCGAGAGCAGAGGAGACCAGAGCATGGTCCCCGAAGATGAGGAACAAAATAGTGATGCCGAATGGTCATTGGAGGGCTTTGTAAAGGAGGATTATAGGTTGGATGAGGACAGGTGCAAAGACTACCTCAGGGCTATGAAGGTTGCGCTAAAGAAGGGACACGATGTGGCATTGCAGGCTATGACTTGGCAAAGGGAGTGGCATTTGGTTCGAGCTTACAGCAGGGGGATCTGTCCACATTGGTTCCGTTCATGTTTTGAGGAGAGAGGTTGGCCAGCAGTTGAGACACCAGAGATGTTGGCAGACTGGGTCACCAAGCCAGAGATTGAACCAAGCAACATCTTGCTGATGAAGCTATCACATGAGATTTATTATGCTCACAGGCGCGTGGAGGCGGACAGGGCAGCTGACAAAGTTGTAGTCGAGAGATCTCTGGTAGCTAAGAGAGAGGCTCGAGAGGAAAGAGAGAAGATAGCTGCCGACTTGGCCAGCCAGCAGGCAGCGTGGACAGCTGAGCAGGCAGCACTATTGAGGGATATGGCAGCGGCCGTGTAGGATAAGGACGCGACTAAGCACGAGTTGCAGTTAGCCAGGAGATAGGCTATGGATGCAGCACTTCTTCTGAAGGAGGTCATAGAGGTTAATTCACAAATTCAGAAAGATCTATGCATCCAAACAAATCAGGTGTATGAGTTGTGTCGTCAGCAGCATGCTTCAAGGGCACCACCTTCTCTCTAGTATTTTTTGTTTTGTTGTATGTGGGTTGTCTCTTATTTTGTTAGTCGTCAGGAGACGACTTTTCTTTTTGGGGGGGATGATGTCGTCAGCGGATTTTGTATTTTGTAACCGACTGGGTTATGCCATCGGAGATTGTGTATTTGGTAGGTAGATTAGGATTGTTTTGTAGCCGACGGACCTCTTCTGGAAGGTTCGACGGAAAGTATTTATACACCCTCTTGGGTCATTGTAAAGGATCTCATCACCAGTTATGTAATCTGTTGGCGAATGCGAATAAAAGAGTACTGTTGTTCATGTTCATTATCTGTGTGCATTTTTTAATCTATGCGGTAAACATACGGGAATAATGATAGCATTGCTACCATGTTAGTACAGTAAAACGATGAAGGCTTTGAACAACCATTAGCTTTTTTTAGCCAAGGATTGAAAGATTATGAATTGCATTATTCATTTGTAGAGAAACATGTCCTTGCTGTCATAAGAAGCCTGAAAAGATTCAGACACAAGCTTTCAAATAATAAAATACAGCTAATGGTTGCTCATCCTTCAGTCAAAGATTTCTTGCTGAATAAGGTCCTGAATACCAAGAGGGTTGGCTGGATTACCAAAGCTATGGAATACGATATTGAAATCAAAGTTACCAAGCTGGTGAGAGGTAAGGAGCTATGTGAATAGCTTGCTGAAATAGGAAAGCATGAGTTAAATGAAGATTCAGATGCTGTTCTAATTCAGAATGATGAAGAACAACCTGCTGTTATAAATATTCAGAATGATTGGATAGATGACATGGTCAATTTCTTACAGATAGGATGCTGTCCTAAAGGTTTAGACAGAGTAAAACGAAGGTATTACAGGCTGCAAGCCATTTCTTATTGTTTGCTGAATGATATTTTGTTTAAAAAGGATTTACAAGGCATTTTGTTGAGATGTGTTAGACCAAATCAGATTGACCACATCATCAGTTTCATGAAGAGCTAGCTGGAGGCCATTTCTCACCAAGAGCTACGGCTCTTAAGGTGATGAACGCTGGCTATTATTGGCCCAACGTATTTAAGGATGCCTCATTTCTAGGTAAGAAAGTGTCAGAAGTGTGCAATTTTTGCTGGAAAAGAAAGTTTGGTTGCACTTCCTTTGCAGCCTATTCAAGTGGACCAACCATTTATGAAATGGGGTCTAGACTTTATTGGCGTCATTAATCCACCTTCAAGTGCAGGGCATAGGTGGGTATTGATAGCCACAAATTATTTTACCAAGTGGACAGAAGCTGTAGCTCTAAAAGACGCAAATGAAAGTGTTGTATTGAATTTTTATGAAGATTTGGTTTGCAGGTTTAGAGTTCCAGATTCTATTATTTCAGCTAATGCCCTTGCGTTTGCAAGAAAAAAGATTGTAGAATGGGCTGTTCAGAAAGGTATTTATTTGAATACATCATCTAACTATTACTCACAGGGTAATGGACACACTGAGTCCACCAATAAGAACCTGATTCGTATTATCAAGAGAAAATTAGAGGGCAATCAACGTTCTTGGCATGAGAAATTAAAATCAATACTGTGGGCTGATAGGATTACTCCTAAAAGATCAACAAGCATGTCTCCATACACACTAGTTTATGGTAAAGAAGCCAGGTTGCTAGTCTCAGTTGAGCTACTAGCATTGGATTTCATGTACCAGCTTGATATGCTGGATGAAGAACCTATGAAAGCAAGGCTAAATCAGTTAAATGAATTAGAAGAAAAGCGAAGAGATGCATTGCAAAAGATTGAGTCATTAGACTCAGATGAAAAGGATGTTTGATAAGAAGGCATCTCCAAGGGTTTTTCAGTTGGGAGACGTAGTCTTGAAATGGGATGAATTAAAAAGTAGGCCTAGAAAGCATACGAAGTTTGATGCCATGTGGGCTGGTCCATACATCATAATTGGAACCACGCAACATAATGCTTTCCATCTGTCCACGCTTGATGAGAGGAGGATGAGAGGAGTTGGGAATCCCGATCAATGGGATTCACCTCAAGTGGTGCTTTTGAGGTATTTTTTAGATTATAATAAGTGCTTTGGCACAGTAGAGTAGAGGTGTGTTTTACTTTTCGGTTTTCAATAAGTGTTGTTTCAGCACATTTAGATTTAAGTTTCATCTTGTTAGTTGTTAGTAATAAAGCTGGAAACTACAGCACATCATTATCAATTTGCCATCAACACATGAGGTACATATCACACCGAGCATGGAATGAATTCCAATGCCCTGTATCATACATACCCCACGGGTTCATAACAGGTTCATGGTGACATGGTGTAATTTTCAGCCATTCAGCTATAAGGAAATCAGAGAAACATTCAGACATATTGCTGGTACAGATCCTTTTAGAATATTTTTAGACAAACAGCAAGTATAAATTCTGGTTTTGAATTATGGTTGACTTGAATGAATATCTTGCCCCACAATAGTAATATGATGTGTTATCCACCATTATACTAGACTGATATACCGCTGTATACACCATAAATACTGCAAAATAGGAGGAATGGTCACTCCAAAGCAGCTGGTATACCACTCTAGTACAATCATAAATAATGCACCACATTGCTGTTATGACGCAAGGTACACATTCAAGCTTAGCAATTCGAGTTTTGTAGTAGTTTTTTTTCAATAGATTTTCAGCCAAATCTGCAAGGTGTCATAACAGCCAGTGGCTATGAGTCCTCACAACCATGATACAATCATTTTGTCACAGAAAAGAGATCAGAAAAGAAACCATGTTTATCTCTTTACTGTGATACAATTCCATCCTGGTTATCAAAATGAACAGCTATGGGATCCTATGGCAACTAACAGATTTGTTTTCAGTTTTCAGCTTGCAGTTTTCGGTTTTCAGTTTGGTTTGGTGTGGTGTGTTTCACTCAAGCAAGTTTGTTTTCAATTTTTAGAGTTTCGAGGTTTTCTAAAATGAGAAGGTTCAATTTTCTACGTGAAAAACGACTCTATGCCCAATGGATAGGATAAGGCAACTGGTTTGAAATTGTTTAGCAGGCAAACAGCCCTAAGAAGTCGCCAAAAATGTTACATATTTAGTGTGCCACCTAAATGGTTAACTATCAAGTTGTTGTTGTATTTAAAACTCTATGTTTTACATTGCAGATATCATATGTTTCTGAGTAAATTGAATGCTGAAAAGAAATTACAGAATACTGATGTAATGAAAAACTTGATCACTTTTATTTTAGAGCTGATATACAGATATAAAAGAATATGAGATGTTCAGCTAATGTACAAGTGTTCACATTTTATATACAGTAATTTACAAGGGATTCAAAATCCACACAGCCTATGGAGGCATAAAACATATAAAGCTGAATAGATATGCTACAAGGAAATGACATGAAGAAGAGATAGAAGGAAAGCCTTCATTGCTTGAGCAAGAAGCTGACGGTTGAAGATGAAGACCACCCAGGCCCGCATCCTGCTCAGGAACAACCTGCAAAAAAATGTAAAAAGAGAAGAATTAGTTCACATGAACTGAGCAATGAAAGTCTTCCTACGTACCTTTGCTACATATCATTCAATCATAACATGTCAATTTAGATATTAGAATCAAGAAGTGCCGGGAGAAGGAGAATAAGAGAAACATAAAACAATGCATTTATACTAACCAAGTTTGTTCCATGTGCAGATACAGGTATGAAGACTTAAGGCTATGGAAGGATCATGTGTAAGTTACATGCATGAAGCCTTCTGGCTGAGTTTGTTCAGGCAAAGACAAATGACACTGGGGAGATTGTTGAGGGGGCATACATATGGGACCTTCCGGTTAAACCAATGGAGCTGATTGAAGATACTAAGGAGATCATTGAAGGGACATGCATAACTTACAGGCATGAAACTTTCTGGTCAAATCAAGCAGGGGCGAAGACCAAAAAAAAATTTAGAGGCATCCTATAGAACAACAGTTCATCATTCCTATTAATTAACAGGTATCCATGACTTAATTCTTTCATATTCATTCCAAAGCAGATCAAGTATGAGCCATTTCATGCTATTGTGATACTAGTGCTGCAGATTTAAAGCAATCAAGGCATTGAAATCTGGTAATCATACAATGCAACTGCTGTTATACAATATCATCAGAAGAAATGAAAAGAGGACAGCAAGTGTTAATTTTCAGCGAATAACAGAATAAAGTCTCATACCATTTACAATAAATGTGTTGGCAATAAAAAAAACGGAAGGTATTTACAAGTCAAAATAGGGAGAGAAAGCAACATGTTGAATTCCATCAGAAGTTTATTTGTAGATACGTTATGCATGCTATTTTCAGCTAAGGGAAGTCCTCCATTCTCTTATTTATGCAGGGCTATATAAAGAAAAGGAATAGATCTATGCACATGTATGTAATCATGGTAAGTTTTAAGCCGTTATACAACAGATATGTACAAACAAGGATTATCAAAAGCGTACATATCCAGCAAATAAGGACTAAAGTTACAATAGGAAAAGGATGAATCATGTTATAAAATAAAAAGCCTACATGCTAGCCATACATTTGAAAAAGCCCATATGATGTTTATCTACAACATAAGGAGAAACATGCATTTTGAACAGTTGGCCATGGAAATCAAATTAAGATATAGTGAGGGCAAATAAAAGTCATATACTGTGTGTTGCTCATTAGAATCTTTTATGGTCGGCTGAACAGAAAAATGCATCTAGAGCTGAAGTAACAAACATCAAAAGGTGTCCAAAGAGAAGAGAGTAATGTACAAAAATGAAATCTAAAACTTTCATTCTTTTTATACACCCATGAGAAGAAGAGCTCCAGTCAAAGAATATACCAAAATTCATTCAGCTAAGGATGGTTCTTCACAGGTTATGTATGCAAAGGAAACCATTTATTTTTTGCCAAAATGATACATACATTGCACAGGTCGTGAGTATGAAAAAACCAGTAAATCTATCATTTATGCATGAACGACAGCAATGTATGTTGGTCAAAGAATATACCTACAGCAAATAACTAGCTGAAATAAAATGAAGGTCCAGATCTAGCTTTATAACAGTGGAAAAGAAATGGGATTTGGAACAACTACAGAAACCCTCCATATATCATCACAAAGTGGAATCTACATGAGCAGTATGATGAAAGGTAAAACTCATAAAGCAAAGAATCCGGCCACAAGACAACAAGTTCATTATGAGAAAATGAACAACTAAAATACAGCAAAGAAAAGCTCACCATCAAGTGCAGATATGCCCTCCAGATCATAGAAAAATTCCGCAAGAAAAGCTCAAAAAAATCAAGCCGACCAGTCCATACTTGGCCATGGAGAAAAAACCAGCAAATATTACAATAACGCATGGCCAAAGGAGAAATAAATATGGCACCATGTATCAGCAGCAGCCGTCCATAACAGCATAACAAAGCAGAAGAAGGCAGATATGGCATCCAACTTTCAGCTCACGCATGGTAGGCTCCATACAACCCAGCAAATAAAACTCACTGATGGAAGCAAATACCAAAGATATGGCGTCCAGTAGACCCCTTCCAATAGCATAGAGCAACAAAATGAAGAAACACGTCCAAGGCTAACAAGAAATAGCCCCCTCTCAGCAAATACATGGCGTCTCAATCACCAGTAACCAAGAAAATCCGCAGTTTGAGACCAGCAAAGGAAGAAAACGCAGAGAAGATATCCATGGATACAGCTAGGGTTTGATAACCCTTCATCTTCCTCCCAATGCGTGAGCTGAAAATGAGAGAAAACAAAATAATTTACCCTCATTTTGCTTTTGACGTTTTTCATATATTTCCTTTGCCATATTTCATAAGCATTTCAGGTCCATACAAGAGTTGAGAGAGTGACATTTCTTTTAATTATGAATATGAAACTCTATTTTTAATATTAATTTTATGTATATTAAATGAATAGTGTCTTATTTTAGTCATTTAATATATGTAAAACTAATATAAAAAATTATATTTATAATTCTTCTTTTATATTTATCAATACTAATATTTTTAAAATTAATAGATATAATGTTAATTATTAAACATATTAATATTTATAAATATAAAAGAAAGAAAAAAAGAAAAAAGAGAATTATTCCCTTTATTATATTAATTAATAGTGATGTGTTTTTAAAATATAAATTAATATAAACACGTCAATATTAATTTAAATAATAAAAAGAACTTATGATTGTAAAATTAATAAATTAAATGGCTATAATTATAAGGCTTTTAATTTTATTAATTATATAAAGGGAGTTAAAGTAGTTTCAAATATTCTTAAATGCCTAAATGCAAGGAGGGGAAAGTGGTGAACTAATTGAAGGGACATTCAGTTAACCTTGCATGAACACTTGCATAGAACTATTTTAGGAGGCTAAGGACAGGTTGAGATTCTCATGCATTGATGGGGCACTTTGATACTATTTTTAGCTGCATGGATCAAAAGGGGCAGTTTGCATGACAAAGATATCTGATAGATTACAGGCTATTGAGGGGTTATTTTTGGCTTTCAGAGGGGTGGATTTTTCAATCTGAGCATGCACATGCATGATTCAACTAGTTTTGCATATAGTTTGCATGATTTTTAGTACTTTTTAGTGGTCAAATTTATGCAAATTCGACCAGTGCATTAGGAGCTCATCTAGGAGTTAGATTTAATAAATACTTCTCATTTTACATGAGAAAGGGATGCAGTTTTATGAGAGCCTTGATTTCTTGCGAGATTATTGTGCTGTCGAGTTATTGTATCCAGTTGTAGCAGAGATTGATTTATCAGTGATTAATACAGATTCAGCAGTTCCTTCTCATTGATTCTTGTGCAATTTTGTGAATTCCTTGCTTTTATGATTGTGTTCGTCCTTTCATTCAAGCTATGTTCCTAGTTGCATGTTGAAGCGTGATACTTATGATTACAAGTTCTTGTTTGTGTCCTATTTTTTATTACAAAAAATTGTGAAAATTTTAGTTTTCCTTTCAAAGCATCAGATTTTGGGTCCTAGTAAGGAAATATTTATGTGATTGCAAGTTGTCTGAGTATTGTGAACCTTTTCAAATCAATATTCTGTAGTTCTTTGGTCAAAGTTACATTCAGATTTTGGTGTATCACCTAGTTTAAGTTTTAGTATCTAGTTATTCACATACATTCTCTATCCTTTTCCCAAGTACAAGTTAGTTTCATAGGTGATATCATATAGGAACCAGCCTAGAATCCGGAGATTCTTCTCTCATTCTTAACCCCACCATCCGAGAGAGGTTTCCATGTTCCAACAAGATAGCTAGATTCTTATCTCGCTATAGGCGCAATCCTGATCGACAACAGGAGGATCAAGAACAAAGTGGGAAAACAGATAGAATCGTGACTGATGATCTGCTCTCCCAACTGCAATTGTAGAATCATTGTGCAACTCATGTGTCTCCACTGAATCAGGAGTGAACTCAACCCGCTTACCTAAACCTGTGTTAGTGATCTGATATACCGATAGGAGATTAGTTGATAATGAGGGTACACAAAGAACATCATGGAATGTGCCATCCCCTACATCAACAGACCCTCTCCCACACACTTCAACAGTAGTGTCATCACCCATCATAATAGAAGGCATAGTACACGGCTCCAAGGATGCAAGTTCTTCCTTAGATAAAGCCATGTGGTGCGAAGCACCTCAATCAAGAACCCAAGTGGATGGTGAGGAAGTAATGGCAACAAGGGTCTTGGCCTTTCTTTTCCCCTTGCTATTTTCTTTTGCCTTGTTAGACCATTCATTAGAACTTTGTTTGATAGACTCAAGAACACTGATGTTATTCTTCTTAAGAATGTGTATCAAGTGATCAATTTGTTTCGTCAAACATTTATGTTCACCATGACCAAGTCTTTTACAATAGGCACATTGGATTTTTTCTTTCTTAGGCTTATCAAACTTGGAAGATGGGGTATCAATAGTTGCTTTTGAAGCAACTAGTATTTGATCCTTCTTCTCCTTGCTATTATTTTGTTTCTCATCCTTACTATTGTTGTGACTACTTTGTCATTTTTGTTCTTTTGTACCTTGGTTGGCAGCCAAGGCATGTGACTTAGAGGACTTAAGAGTGCCCATTTGGATTAGCTTGTCCTATTGTCAAGTGAGATTGATAGCAAAATCACCTAAAGATGGCATGGTGAATTGAGTACCAAGTGCACCCTTAGTAGCATAGAAGGTAGAGACAAACATAGAATATTCTGAACTTAGCTTAGAGAGAATACTAAGAATTAGTTGCTTATCTTTCTTTTCAATTCCACATTGTTTTAACTGCAGCCTTAGTGATTTCAATTTAGTGAAGAAATCTTGGATTGTGTTGAAATTGCCTGGACTTAAACTAATTAGTTTATTTTCCAACATATGACCCCTCATTGAATCTTGTGTGCCAAATAGTGTTTATAGCTCTTTTCATATTTCATTTGGTGTATCTAAAGACTCAATGTGAAATAGCAAGTCAGGAGAACCAAACAAACACAATGTTCCATATGCCTCATCACATTTGTTAAACCACTTAGGCTTATCTTCATCTTTATTAGGTTCAGTTTCAAGTCCCATAGTTATCCTATTTAATCTAGCTTTCCTTAAGTGAATTGTCATGTGTGATTTCCACTCAAAGTAATTGTATGGAGTTAGGATAGGCATATTTGTTTGATTTATGATGAAGAAATGCTAAAAAAAGATAACCCAGCCATGACAGTGCCCTCCCCTTTTTTACTCAATCAAAGAACCCCCCCCCCAAGAAATATGATTCGACACTTTATTTTAGTGCATTTACAACTACTACTAGCAAGAAATACCAAGTGGTCTTAATTTCAATGCATTACAAAAACCCTCACGAAGAGCATATGCTGAAAGTGAAACTTAGTCACAATACTCAAAGAAACAAATAACACCACTACAATCTACTCGAAAAATCATACACTTTCAAAAAAAGAATCGCCTCGATATGAGGTCATATGAGAAAGTTATGATCTTCAGAAGTTTCCAAAATGAGAACTATGCAAAGTCACAGCTAAGAATCTGCAATTTTTGAAAAATTTATGCATGAAAATCAAAAAATGACTACACTAGTGGATAGAGCACAAAAAAACATCCAAGATCATAACAAGAATCGTCAAAATCGAAGTCCGTATGAGCAAGAACAAGGTATTTGAAAACTGCATTCAAATCTGCGACTGCCAATGGAGAGGGGTATGACTATAGCTTTCCACGCTCGATTCTACAAAATATACAAATTGCATGCAAAAAAAAAAAAGATAACCTAGACGGTTTTTCAGGGCTGTGAACAAAACACAAAAAGCGTTTTTCTTGCTGATGTATAGAAGATGTAGCTATAGTGTAAATCAGATCCCTTTGACAACAAAAAATGACCCCAGCAACCAAAAGACGTCATGAAAAGGTTGAATCAGCTATCTAAGTCAATCAATGTCATGCTGGAACTTGCAATATTGATTGAAAACACCAAATATGCAAGTTAGTTGTCAGATTTGAGATTGAAACCCCAGTTTCATAACTTGTATGACGATCTTCGATCTTGATGAAATAAAAGCCAAAATATGACTTTCTCAAGCCTCCTGAATGCGTTGGAACAACCAAAAATGTTGCCAGTATAACCAGAAATGTTGCAATCACCCAGATTTCATAAAACATGTGTAAACCCCAGAGATTAAAAATGTTTTTGTCAAACTTTTTTTATTCTCAAGATCATCTGAAGATGCAAGAGAAGAGCTTACTAGGGTTTTAAAAAACGTACAATAAGATTTATTTGCCCCCCCTGAATCTCTCAAATAAGGAAATTAAAATCTATTCTTGCACATAGAATGACTTTGATACCATGTTAGGATCTGAAAAGATTAATAACTTAAAAAACTAGTGCAAAGAATAGATATTTAAATTATGAATGCAAATGATACAAAATCAAAATAGCAACACAGAGTTAGTCTCCAAGAGAGTAATGCAAATGCTAGAAGCAAAATAGCATTAAGAGGATGCAAAAATAAAAGATGCAAATATAAGTCAGGTAGCATGCTTATATAGGCTAGAAAGAGGGAGGAGGTGGTAGTTCACCGACCAATGAGGAGCAACCATCTATAGGACTAAAGATAGCAAAGTATCTTTCCAAGATAGCTAATGGATGCTCACATGTAGGAAGGTGACACCTCGCAACCATTCACCTAATAAGACATGCTTTATTAACCTAAGCGAGATTATTAAAAGTGTAGGAAAAACTTAGCAATATAGGAAAAAATAAATAACCTACTAGGAAATTAAAAACTACACTAACAATATGAATTTCTAAGATGAATATTGCAATCAAATCTTCGAAAGATTAACAATCAGCTACAATTGTACATACAGATATAACAGTCAAATCGGAGAATAAGAAATTAAGTTCAAGCTCAAGTGAAACACCTGATATGAGACCTCCATTGACAATGTGTTCTCATCCACCATCTTCCAGGTAGAAGGGTTTTCATCCTTAAGCTTGCTGAAGCTTCGCTTTGTTTCTTCAAGAGAAGAAATCTGAGATCCAACCGATATGCAAGCATGCAGAAAAGTGCTCATCTTCCTTCTCTTAAGGAGTAGCCTTGTGACCTTTCAGCTTCCCATTCTTGTCTCCTTGTCTTCTTGCCAATTCCTCTCTTATTAACCCCTTTTTTATACTATCAAATTGACCCTTTATAATTTTGCATTAATTCCCCATAAGTCAAATTTATTATGTCATTGGGTTGAGCTCCAGAATCACCTTTTACAAAAACCCACAAAACATTCTGAAAAAACTTTCAAATTCCTGTAGACCAATCAGAAGTTTCTTAGTAGCCTATTACACTCCATTTATTGGGTTTTTCTTAATCATTGAATATTTTATCGACATTTTCTCATTGTGGTGTTGGGCTTATTGAGTACTGTATGTAATAATTGTAATCAGAGCACGAATGATCTTTTTTTCTATCACACAATATGTGTGCACTCCTTGTGCTTCTTTCTCAGCATTGAACTCTGTTGATTTTGCTACTTTTGTTTCAGCACAATCAATATAAATAAATAAGAAACACTTGCATACATTAATTAATTATTGAACTGGTATTATTTGTTCACAAAAGCTTCTTGGAGATTTTCTAAAATGCGTGTTTATTGATGAAGTGGATGCTGTCTTTTAGATCATAAATTGTTAATATTGTTTCTATACTGATTATTTATTTTGGAATTCTATATGTGCAGGTGATGCTACTAATATATTTTATGCTTAAGTATGCAACAGAGATGGTGATTTCTGAATCCAGCGTTATTACAGCATATTATTTTAACTGGACAACTAGTACAGTGGCTATTTTTCTTGCACTGCTTGGACTGACCGTGTTGCCGGTCAATCTCATTATTGGAAATTATATTGGAAATATATTTGAGGATAGGTATGCATCTCTCACTAAACTGCTTCATTAATTTCCAAATTTATCTTTTGGAATTGATCATAATGTAAAATATGAGGATTTCAACATGATTTGGTTGTTGATTTTGTATCCTCTTTTAGTATATAAGAGTATCTATGGAAAATATATTATTCTACCCACCCTCATCTTACAAAATATTGGCAGGAAGTATGTACTCCTATTCCGTCTTACAGTCACAAAAAACAATGTGCAGCATATCTATATTAATATATTATGTCCATTAACTTATACATAGAGCCACTCCTTACAGCTATATGACCTAAAAGAAAATTATAGAGTTGACAAAATGCTGTTCATAAACAAATTTGTCACTTTCAAGACCTATGAGTTTTGGCTCAATGGAATCAGCGACAAACTATTTCTCAACAGTTGGAGAGATCACCTTGATGATCACCACTGGAAACTTAGGGCCATGCACACGAGTAACCACTGATGCAAATTTGATTACATATTATGTACATCTTCATAAGATACCAAAGAAAGACTATCATGACATAAATCAAATACCTTGACAATTTCCTTTCATGAACATGAGAAAAGATTATAAGAATTGCTATATTGTCTGCAAAGATTACGGATAGGTAATTATCAACAGAATACAAAATTGAATATATTTTCCAAAATCGTTTGCATTAATTTATGAAGCTATTTCATGCTGCTTTCTTATTCCTTAAGTGCCCAAAAAGTCCTTACAATATCATTTCATCCTCATATAGACTTGGAATTCCAATAACTAACTCACTTCATAAATAAATTGTTTTCTGGATTTGATTGTGTGAATTTTTTTACCATCAACGTTTCAGATCATACTACATGATCCATCATCTCTACTCCTGCACTTTCTCATCCTGATGATGGATCATGTAGTATGATCTGAAACGTTGATGGTAAAAAAAATTCACACAATCAAATCCATAAAACAATTTATTTACAAATGGATTGTGGAAATCTGATAATGTTAATTAACTCACTTCATTTTAATAACTAACTCTCATTTACGTGTTTTGGGTGAGGTTAATTAATCTCTATTAATTTACTCAAAATCTAGACTCTTCATCAACTGAAATTCTATCGACATGGACCAGCTAGTTTGTGTTTGGAGGCTCTATATCCACTGAGCATTGCAGCTGTTGGTTTGTAGCTAGGAATGAAGACATTGTCCATCGTTAATTTAGCAGTGTAATACTTGTCCTGTATTTCCTCAATTTCATGTTGATATGCTGATATGTGGCAATCTTCTAGAGTGGTTGAAACCATGTTGAGCTTCTTCATAGTCTTTGCGTTAGATACCTTGTTCTCAATCTCTAAATGGATCCTCGTAATGAACACATCTACAAGGATCTGAAAATCAATATGCTGAAGATCTATCACTATTTCTCCACCTGCAATGATGGTGATAGCTTCTTACAATACATTCATTCATCCTTTTTCACATGATGCTATCAATTTTTCATATTCATTTAGCCCTCTATTGATATTCAAAATCTTCCAGTTTATGCTTTTATTCTACATGTTTTACCGATTATTATTTGGATCGGCCATGATCTTCTTGAGAATCAAAACATTCATGTCAAATTGGCCATTTCCTATAGCTCATCCACTACTTCTTTCCAGATAACTTCTTGTTCCTTAGTTGCTTCAAATTCCTTAGTCATTTCTTACTCCTACATAAAAGTCTTCTCACAAACCTCTTATATCCAGTTACAAAATTTGAAGCATCTTTTCTCATATGATTGATCCATGATTACATCACTTTTCTTTGAGCTTTTTGATTTGCCATATATTAATCATTTTCTTTTTGAGAATGCCCTCTAAGCAATAAGAGTAGATGTAGAAGCTGTCAAAATGCATTTAAAGAATCTGCCATGGAGGTAATTTAAGCTACCAAAGTGTACACCTTACTTTGAGTTGTTTCTTTTGATTGTTTCTCTTTTGAGGCCCTCTAGAGCATTTGAGCTGCAAACACTTCAAAATTGTGGAAGTCTCCTTCGGCTGAAGGTGGGCCAAGATCCACACTGCTTATAGTGCAGTCTTCCACATTTGCCTCCTCTATGATCTATTCAGTTGTTGGCTTGCTATCTCAATACAAAGGTTACTAGAATTCATATCAATAAAAAGCCTAGAAATAATCTTCGCTGTCTTCATCTTGGCTGATTTTTTAAGCACATTAGCTGCTATATGTAAGGTTGGAGGAACCACTATATTAATCTTTTCTTTCTCTATAGGCTTTTCTACAACCATGAGGATGAATGAGCTAGCAGTGATTCCTATATGTTGAGAAATTGTTGATCTGCGGATACAATTAAGTTGGATGTGATTGGTATTTGATCATCCACCTATATAATATCAATCATTTGTATTTCTGAGGGCAAGCAATAATGAGGACATGCCATAATCATTATTGTCGAGACAACTAGAATTGGTTGTTCAGTGTTGCCATGAGCCTCTTATGAGGGGATGTTTTTATTAGCGTCTCCCTCTCCTTGAGTTGCATTATTAATCTTGTCTTTGGACTTCGTTCTTTTCTTCCTCATCGTGAACTCAACTTCACAAGCTTTAGATAATTCATTTGACTTGCTAGGATCATCAATACCCACCGTTACTCCTTGAATTAACTTGTTCGGTTTTCTTATTTGAAACTGTTGGAATATATGATGTCGTTTCATTGAAAGCTCAAGCTTTCAATGAATGTCACAACAACCAAAGACAATGATCTATGGGAGGCACTTAAACATGTCACAAATCCATTGGTCTATGTTGAATGGTACCTTCACCTAGAGGGGACAAAGAGACCAACCTCCCAACAATCCCCCCTCAGCATGACCCAAGGCACTTAAATCCGTAAGCCAATGCTCTAATACCACTTGTTGGAATTACCATTGTTGTTACACCAAAAGCTCGAGCTTTCAATGAACATCACAATAGCCAAAGACAAGGATCCACAAGAGGTGGTTAAGCACATGTCACAAATCTATTGGTCTATGCTAAACAGTACCTTCACCTAGATGAGATACAGAAACCAACCTCTCAATAGAAACCATCACAGATACCATCTTGGAAGATTTCCCTTTATCCTGGTTGAATTGCTTCCTTTTCTTGGAGGTCTAGTAGCTGTATTTTTAACCATCTTTTGTCTTACCCATTCTTCAGTTATCTTTATCATATATTCTGTCCTTTCTTTTAAATTCTTCAACTCGGGAATAGACCAATCTATGTATGGGAGTTCTAACAGTTGTATCTTTTCATAAGAGAGGATCAATCAGGGAGCATTCATCATCATTCATGTCGGTCACATGAATATCCAATTTGAATTCTATCGCCTATTTCATGGTGAGGCTCACATCCAGTATCTTCTTTTGACTTCGAAATCATGCTCACAGTCTTCCGAGAAGTCCTCTAAAGTTGGAAATTGATTAAAACCAATGCTCAACTTTAACTCATTATTGTGGAGCCCTTATTGTGGAATAGGAACCACATAGTATATGGATATAGATTGATCATTATAATGGAGCTTTCTATGTTCTTCGTGTCTGCAAATGTATCACATATGTAATGATCAATACCAGCGGGTAAAAGAATACCATTCAGCCTCCTGTTTTTGCAATGTCTATTAATTTGGCTAATTTGTCTACACATCTCAATCAACACAAGTTTTTCAACAACAAATCTTGGTAGCATAAGAGGGTAACCATCATAAGTCGCCGACCAAATATAGGTGAACTTTGGGAACTATATAAAATAACTTCCAAACTGCTGAATCTCAATTGTTGCTTTTGGAGATATCTCGAGTCCTATGTTTTGTTGAAGCCCCCTGACTGGGAGCATGCTAAAAGCATCATTTACCCTTCTAAAATGATGAAGACTTTGCTCATATTGAAATTGGGAGTGATAATTATAAATCAGAGCTAAATCATCATAGGCACTGTGTTTTGTTAAGTCTCGACCAACTTTTCAACACTGTGATAGCATAAAAGAGGTAAAAAGTCATGTAGAAATAATTATTTGATTCTAACTCAACGAGTCGATTATGTATAAAATCACCAATTATTTCAGCCTAATCGATGTATTGGTTTCCCTCACAAACCATACTAATAAATAGGAACTTCCAATCCTCAAATTCTTGCTTCTTTGTTTCCCATTACCCTACTTAGGAAAATCACCATGTTTGCAACATCTTCTCTTAGAAGAGACCTATGAATGGATTTGGACAATTCTTACTTCCTTGACCTTGTTATGGTATTAAGACATTGAGTCTTACTTTTATCAGAAAACTCTGTGACAACATCTTTATCAATATCTGCAAATTGGTCTTTGATAGGTAGTCGGAGCACAATGACAATAGAAACTAGGTCAAGTCTTGTTATCACCTTATCATTAGTCATGACTAAGTTTCTCTAGTGTTTGGATGATTAGCTTTCATACACTCAAGCACTAATTCTTAGCACTTCGTGGATATACAATGACTAGCAGCTAGAGCTAGACCCTTATCGAGAACTTCTATAGCCATTTCAATTCTTCCCTGGGCTTCCATTGATGCCCAAAACTCTTGTATGCTGACATTACCTAATATATTGTCACCAATATCTGGGAGCATAATCGGGCCTCTGATATTTATATTTCATTATGTCAGTTATTTATTTACAGATGAAAACAAGATTGGCACCTACAATTAACCACATTTTGAATTTCTTATGAGCTTTACCAAAAGACTCTCATGCCTTGGCTCCCATTATCATATAGTTGCTAAAGACCTCATTACAAATCAATTCAATAGTCAAACAACTTGATTTTTCTGTTTACAAACTTTCTTTGGAACCTTTGTTTGGCAATTGATATGCACCTCCCATTTCTCCACAATTACCTATGAATGTTTGTCAATGCTACAAAAGAAACAAAATCTCTTTTTAGCATTATATCGATATGCTTGCTTTCAGCGTTCATCCAACATTATATGTGTTTTGTTGAGTTACAGACGTGTAAACCTTACTTATCATATGCATTATCAAATGGTCAAGGTTCCATCTTTTACTAAGGCTAAGCGCATGTGATAAATGTGAATTCAAATCAGCATGTAGGTCCCATATATGAGTTGGCAAGCCAAAGGTGGCGACTCTTTGATAAATTTGAGATTTTGTCAAATATTTCACAAACCAACTTAAATTATTTCCATTAGGTGTTGTGCCAATAGAATGAAGGTATTGAGTCTAGAAGGGGTAGGTATAAAAGAAGTGAAGACCTGAGTGGACATCCAAGGTCGCAAGCTGAGAACACTATGTGCACTACCTTATTATTTCACCAAATGAATTAGCCACTGCACTATTTCCCAATTAAACATTGTTTTCACACATGAAAGCATTTTGTTTAGCAGTTTGCATGTCGCTGTTCTTATATTTGACATATCCATTTTGTGCATTCTTCGACAATTCATTTGTATTTAGCCAAGTCACCATTTGGATTTATTGTTGATCGTCATGATGTAATGTTCCCAAATACAGAGGATTGGATAATTGGTGGAGATGAAGCTTAAAAAACCTGTACAGTGTGAAAAGACCAACCATACAATGCAATGAAGGGGTCAGTATGGTGGAGGAAGGAGGACAAAGTATGGATTTTCTGTCCAAGAAGTATGTACATTGTCGGAGCAAGGCGCAAGAGAGGCCATACGGTATCCACAGGAGGGTCGTACGGTGAAGGAGCAGTAGTCGTATGGTGGGTGTGTCAAGGTGACTCCTGTACGGTAGAGATCAAAGGTCATACAACAAGGTATCTTTCAAGCCATACGATGGAATTAGCAGGCCATACGGTGCAATGAAGGGTAGTACGGAATGTTGAAGGAGGAAAATTGTCAATGAGTACTTGAGTCGGAAGTGATACAACCACAACTATGATAGTGATCTCATTCCTACAAAATCACAACAAATTTAGATGAACCCTAGACAATAATAGAGACTTGAATACTAATAATCCTTCAATTAATATTTGCCAAAAGATGGTGCTCTGATTTTCCAGATTTGAGTGAAGTATTACAGGCGATGGAAAAGGGTGAGGGTTGAATCCCATCGAAACCGATATGACCAAATAGGGAAGATCTTTCACTTTCGAAACAGTGAAAAACAGAGAATCCCAACAGGAATTCGCAGTACAGAGAAAATAATCCAAATTACATACTTAAAGACTACCTCCAAGCCGTGCTTAAATACCTATTAGGAAAACTTTCCAAGGGTGTACAAAGATAGCCAACGGCGACACAAACTATGGGAACAAAAATAAAAATGAGTTCGAGATATATTAAATCAATTGGCCCATTAACAATAATTTGATTAATGATTTATTTTATAATAGGAACATTACAGTCCGGTCATCCCAAATTTTGCTTGTCCTCAAGCAAATGTAATGTCGGGTGCTGGAGAATGTGCTCGCCCTCCTATGTCGCGTCAATGCACCAAATATTCCTTCATCGTATGGTTTCGTAGAGTCTTCTCACGTACTTCGATGATCTCGGTTGGTTCCAATATGAGTTTTCCTTCATTGAGCAGTGGAAGGTCTATGGGCTTCCATGATGTTCTGCCCCATGACCTTCTTTAGGCATGAAACATGAAAGATGTTATGAATACGACTTCCCTCTGGAAGTTCCAACTTGTAAGCGACTTTGCCAATGTGACGAACTATGCAATAGGGGCTATAAAATTGTGGCTTCAATTTTTCTTTTCCCTTTTCCTTCAATGGAAATTGTCGATATGGCTAGAGTCTAAGATAAACCAAATCCCCTACTTCGAAACTTCTCTCCATTCAGTGTCTGTCGGTGTACATTTTTTGTTGATTCTGTGCCCATTGCAAATTTTCCTTCAGGTATCGTAGGATGTCCTATCCCTCCTGAAGCCAATACCTCGCCCTTGGTGTGCGCCTGTCTCCTAGTACGGTGTCGATGAAGGAGAGGGGTTCATACCCATGCAGAGCTTTAAATGGTGCCATCCCAATGGACATGTGATACGTGGTATTGCAACAATATTCTCCCAGGTGTATCCACTTGACCCACGCCTGTTGCTATGCTAAAACATAGTTTCAAAGGTAACCTTCGAGCCACTTGTTCACAATCTCTCTTTGTCCATCTATCTGAGGCTAGTAACTAGTACTTGGTGACAATTCTATCCCTGCCAAACGAAACGGTTTTGTCTAGAAGATACTGATGAATCACCCGTCCTGATCACTGACAATGTTCTAGGGTAACCTGTGTAGACAAAAGACTTCTCTAAAAAATAGATTGGCAACTTGTGCAACATGAAAATCTGAGGGGATGGTGAAGAAATGTGTGTACTTTGTTAATCTGTCAACCACCACGAAAATACAATCCTTTCTGTTCACCTTGGGAAGCCCTATTGTGAAATCCATTGAGATACTTTCCCACTTATGTTTTGGAATCGGCAGGGGTTGCAATAACCTGGTAGGTAGAGTATGTTCGGATTTGTTCTGTTGATAGACCGTACACTCTTACATATTGCAATACATCTCCTATAAGTCCTTTCCATGAAAACTTTTCCCGGAGACTTCTGTAAGTTTTGAGGAAGCCCAGGTGTCTTGCCAAGGGTGAGTCGTGTACCTCCTTCAGAATTTTCTGCTTCAATTTGGATTCCGGTACTAAAAATATCTAACTCTTATAGTAGATGATGTCATCCACCACATTGTACCGATCATCCTTGGTGTTGCCATCCATTAGTTTACAGGTAAATGTGTTTTTGGAACATTCTACCAACAAATGTGCTTTCCAATTGGCTAAAATCTAGGTTAGTAAGCAGACGGTGGGTTTCCTGGACAAATCATTTACAACCACATTGTTCTTTCCTTTTACATATTCAATGTCAAAATCAAAGGCCTGAACCTTGCTTACCCATTTCTATTGTCTCTTGTTCAATTCCCGTTACTCTAGAAAATATCTCAAATTATTGTGATCCGTGTGGATGACAAACCTAGCACCTACCAGATGCTGTCAGAACTTGGCTACTGCATGTATGATGGCCAACATCTCTTTGTCGTAGATGGAATATAGGCGTTCTTTTTGTGTAAACTTCCTGCTCTCGTAAGGTACGGGGTCTCTATTTTGCATTAGTACTGCGTCAATGCCTTCTCCAGATGTGTCGCATTCCGAAATGAATGGTCGAGTGAAATCAGGTAATGCAAGTATGTGACAAGTGCCCATTGCCTTTTTAAGCTTATCAAAAGTGAGTTGTGCCTTTTCATTCCACTGGAAAGACCCCATCCTTGTCAGATCCATTAAGGGTGTACTGAGCTGAGAGAATCCTTTAACAAACCTCTGATAATAACTGCACAGTTCGAAAAGGCCTCGCAAATCCATGAGTGATTTTGGGGGAGGCCAATCAAGGATAGCCTAAATCTTCTCCTGATGAACTTGAATGCCATATTTGTTGACAACATTGCCCCAGGTACAATATTTCTATCATACCAAATTCACACTTGGATTGTTTGGCGAACAAAGACTACTCCTTCATGATCTTTAGGAATTCATCGAGATGTTTCAAGTGCTCCTCCCATGTCTTGCTATAAATGAGAAGATAATCAAAAAATACTAATAAGTACTTATGTAATTGTTTGTTGAAGATGCAATTCACACATGATTGGAATGTAGCAGGTGCATTTGTCAATTCAAATAGCATGACCAAAAACTCATAATGCCCATAGTGACAATGAAAAGCCGTCATTTCCACGTCTTCCTCCCTCATGCGGATCTGATGATATCTGGAACAGAGATTTATTTTTGACTAATAGATTGTGCCATGTAATTCATTCAGCAACTCATCTATCCTTGGAATGGGATATCTATTCTTTATTTTTTTTTTGTTCAACACACAGTAGTCCACACACATGCGCATCATCTTGTCGTTCTTCTTGACTAATACTACTAATGATGTGAAGGGGCTAGAACTGGGATGGTTCCATCCTTTCTCCAATAGTTCCTGAATAGTCTTTTCGATCTCATCTTTGAATTTCTTGGGATGACGGTAGGGTGTGGATGACCGGTTTGGCTCTAGCTTCCAACTCGATAGTATGTTCAAACCCTCAATGAGGCGGTATGCTAGGAGGAATGTCAATGAAAACTTTATCATGTTTACTCAAAATATTCTGGAGATCATCATCCTGGGGAGGTGTTCGTTGCCCTTTTATAGGTTCTACCAAGACAAAACAATGTGCAGCCTACACAATGTCATCACGCTGAAAAATTGCCTCCATCCTATGTGCAGAAACGTCCTTCAGAGCTTCATTTTCCATTTCTTCGAGAACAACCTTCTTTCCATCGACAACAAAAGTGAAGTCCATCTGTTTGAAACTCTGAGTGTATTCATCAAGTGTCTCCATTCACTGTATGCCTAGAATAACCTCCATATCATCAAGGTCCATTATGAAGAAATCCTCAGTCACTGTGTGATTCGCCATTATGATACTTAGCTGCGGAACAAGGTGTGTGCAGGGCAGGAGGGTCCCTATGGCAACTTTGACCTGAAATCTTGCTCATGTCTCTGTAAGTAGTCCTCTTCACTTCACCAGAGATGAGTTTATGAAGTTCAGAGTAGCTCCACTATCGAGCATCACCATAACCCTTTATCCTTAAAGGGTTCCTCCTACACGAAACACTGTGCACCTCGGGCTACCGGCTAGGGCAATAGTTCCTCCACACCGTACCAAAGCTAGAATTCTTTGCATACGGTTCAAACTAACCATGTTGGTGTCATCATGACGTTGGTTGTCTTCGGCAGGTATTTCTTCCTATTTGTCCTCATCATCGGACACTACTTCAATGTAATGGATCTTTCCTTTTCTGAGGCATCTATGGCCAGACTCCCAAGGTCGCTTGCAATTGAAATACAGTTTCTTCCTTTGGAGCCCCTGTCTAGTGGTTTCGTCCAACGACGGTTTCTTGGGCGAAGGTTAATTATCTCTGTCCCTCGGAAACATCGGTGGTTTGAAGTGTGAGTAACTTCACGAGGATGATGTCGATGACGATGCCATACTTCGTGCCTTCTTAATGGCCTCCGATAGGGTGGCAGGATTGAACCCCTTTACCCAACCTTTCAAAGGTTCTGTCAGTCTGTCCATGAAGAGCACTATCCGTCTTCTTTAAAAAATGTCCCTGACCAAAACAAAGAGTTTATGAAATTCCGCAATGTACTGGTTGACCGATCCAATTTGTCTCAGCTGTGCCAAATCTTTGAAATTGAGTTCCGAATCTTTACCATAAAATCAATCTATCAGTCTCTTAGTGAATTCCGTATAAGTATTTATTTAATCATACCCCTGTGTGTTGGTGTCATGATGCCACCATTAATGCACAATTCCCTGCAAGTGCAATGTCACAAATTTGATTGCTTCTTCTGGTATGAAATTAAGCTGGAAGTAAGTATCGGCCTTTATTACCCACGCTTGTGCGGATATGGATCCGGATCTATCAAATGGAGACAAATTTACTTTACTCAACCTCCTCTTGAGATCATCATTACAATATCCTCTATTTCCACCTTTCGAATATCTCATTCTTAGATCTGCATAATCTTTGTAGAATATATCTCCCTCAAAATTTGCATTCTTTCAGTCTTCTCTCAGTTGTTCTTGCATTTCTTCAAAAGTCGGTTGCTTCCCTCTGGGCGGTGTTTGAAAAGATGGCATGGAAGGTCGAGAGCATGTTGGATGAGGGTTTGTTTTACTCGACACCAAATTCGCACTGTGACCATTTTGTTCTTCGAATTTTTTGTTGTCTACCAATTTCTTGAGAGTTTCTTCCATGAGTTGCTCAACATCATTGATTTGTGCCTGATTCTTCGCAAGTTCTCTCAGTAGTGCCACGAGTTCGACAGCTATTGGTTCTGATTTGGCAGCCATTCTCTCAACGGAATGGGTTATTTGTCTCTTCCTGACATAAGGAGGGCATGGAAATAACTAGGGCCAAAGGCACACCTAGTAATCCAAACCAACCTTGCAGAGTTAACACAACGTAAGCAAACAGAAAAAGAGAACAGCACCACAAAGAGAGAGAACAATATTCTTTTATTGATTCATGAAATGATCAGCATACATGCCTAGTTGTAAGGCCTTCTGGGTTACAGCCAGATACAAATACATTCAAGATCTAAGATCCAACATCAAATTCACAACTCCAAATCTACTCCAAATTGATCTCCCAAACTCTTACCAAAAATTGCCTAACTCTAAGCCTAAATACTTTATTATACTTGCCAAAATGGCTTACAGATCATTCTAGAACATTACATAATAGCAAGGCCGACCCAACAACGGCCTGGACACATCCCAAGAAAAGATATCATCATAAATGTCACAAACAAAATAAATCCTGCAAGTAGGCTCGCACAGAAAACATAGAAATCATGTCCAAAATGCTAACACTCAGCACATGAAGAGTCACTTGGCATACACTAGGTAACTCGGCACATGAAGAGCAGCTCGGCACACACACTGTGGAACTCGACACACTGTAGAGATGGGATAACATGCGAACCCGAGTGTTGACATTACATGGGATAACCTCAACTCAGCTTAAACTGCAAAATTACTAGCACTCGGCAATTACTGCAACATGACAATGACTGAGACTCGGCAACAATTGGCAAAATGAGCAAAAATGAGCAAGAAAACATGTCAACTCAGGATGCTCCTGCATTACTTCTGGCTATTAGCTCTCATTCACTGTCAATACGCTAGTAGGGATTGAAGCACTGATACCACTGTAATGTTCCCAAGTATGGAGGAATGGATAACTGGCAGAGATGAAGCTCAGGAAACTTGTATGGTGTGAAAAGACTAACCGTACAATGCAATGAAGGGGTTTGTACGGTGGAGAAAGGAGGAGAGAGTACGGATTTGTTGTCCAAGAAGTCCGTAGGTGCCAAAGCAAGGTGCAGGAGAGGCCGTATGGTGAAGGAGCAGGAGTCGTATGGTGGGTGTGTCAAGGTAACTCCCGTACAATAGAGATCAAAGGTTGTACGGTGGAATTAGCAGGCCGTATGGAATGTTGGAGGAGGAAAATCGTCAATGAGTACTTGAGTTAGAAGTGATACAACCACAACTATGACAGCGATCTCGCTCATACAAAATCACAAGTTTAGATGAACTCCAGACAATAATAGAGACTTGAATACTAATAATCCTTTGATTAATATTTGCCAAAAGATGGTGCTCCGATTTGCCAGATCCGAGCGAAGTATTACAGGCGACGGAATAGGGTGAGAGTTGAATCCCACTGAAATTGAGATGACCAAATAGGGAAGATCTTTCACTTCCAAAATGGTGAACAATAGAGAATCCCAACAAGAATTTGCAGTACAGAGAAAATAATCCAAATTGCATACCTAGAGACTACCTCCAAGTCGTGTTTAAATACCCGTCAGGAAAACTTTCTGAGGGTGTACAAAGATAGCCGATGGTGACACAAACTACGGAAACAAAAATAAAATGGGTCCAAGATATATTAAATCAATTGACCCATTAACAATAGTTTAATTAATGATTTATTTTATAACGGGAATATTACACATGATTGAATTCTATCAAATATTTGACAATGCTTTGAATGTTTCACATGGAGCATTCACTTTCAATGTATTTAAAGATATCAATATGTTAATTCCAGGCTTGCCGACAAGTAGGAAGGATGCCAACGGAGTTTATTAAAATTGCAAATACCTTGTTTTATGAAAACCTCTACTACTAAAATTTCATTAAATGATCACGGACGCCCTTAGCCAACTTAGTGACATGCAATATTTAATTATATACCCTATACACTATTTCTATAAGGCCCACACACACACATAAGCGATAGATTCTATAGCTTACAGTACCATCTTCTTCAGCATATGGATCTTCGTAGCCTCATGTGCCTTATCCATGAGGTCGTCAGAGGTGTGGATTTGGAGGTTGGCAGCTTGAGTGACTCTACATTTCTCTTTTTCCATCATCCCCAAAACCTACACTGTATGTATCTTATGAGTGTTTCTATCTTTTCTTCTACTAACACTTTGTCAAATAGTTTGTATGCCTTGTCCAAGCTATGCAGATTTTGCAACATGTCACAAACGACTGAGAAGATGACATGTGGTGGCAGTTAAATTGTGATGTATTGCGCATGCCTCATTTTTTATGAGCATTTAAACAAGTTTTCAGAATTATATACACAAACCGAATGAGGCTCGTGTGCATGAGTAAGGGAGTGTGGTCACATCTGTTTTAAAACTATTCTATCAAATATTTTGTATGCATTGTTCATGATACCTAAAAAAACCCGTGGGCTTTCATATTACAAACCAAAGTATTTAGAAGTTGCTCGTCCTGGCATCTCTGTCATTACATTTATTCTAATAATTATATCAAAACACTTAATGTATGATGTTTATGGTACCACACTTTACACTCATGACTTCCACTAGTAGAAACAATATTGTGGCGAAAACACCTACGAAGTCTATCTGCATGTCTGTAGCAGCATTTGAAGATTAGGAAATGTCTTTATAGGATGGATTTCATTCACACACTTTCAATATTCATTGCATTTTATGCAAAGAACTTTTTTGAGGCATTGCATGTCAACAACCTTGTTTGAAAACACAAACCTAATTGTATATTTTATTCCAAAACTTGTGTAGCTTCGTCAAAATTTAATTCTTCTTTTATTTAACTACACCCATCATAGTTGCTGGAACAAGGCCTTCTTTGATGCATCTTTGTCATAAACCACCTCTTCTATGTTTCTCATTTCTCATGTAGATAACAACATATATACTCACAAAGTTTCATATGCACTTTCGGAAATCTCCAAGACCTATCCAAACCAATATATTTTGTATGGATTCTGTGAGCATCATTTTGTGATCTAGGTCATGTACAACCTACTGCACCCACACACTTGCAACATTTGCTTGAAGATTAGGAAATGTCTTTATATGATGGGTTCCATCCACACACTTACAACCTTCATTGCATTTTACACAATGACCTCCTTTGAGGCATTGCACATCAGCACCCTTGTTTGAAAATACCATCCTAAGTCTATATTTTATTCCAAAGCTTGTGGAGCTTCGTCAAAATGTAAGTCTTCTTTCCTTAAACTGCACCCATCATAGTTATTGGAACAATACTTTCTTTGAGGCATCTTTGTCATAAACCACATCTTCTATGTTTCTCATTTTGCATGTTGATAACAACATATACACTCACAAAACTTTTTATGCACTTTCAGAAATTTCCAAGCCCAATCCAAATTAATATATTTTGCATGGATTCTGCGAGCATCATTCTGGGATCTAGTTAGTGTTCAGCCTGCGTGCTCCCTATCGCCAGTGTATTCTTAATTCAAGCTTTCAAATAAATCCTTTGTTCCTTTTTCTTTTTTTTGACAAATAGGTAGTTATAATGTTGATGGTTAGTGAATCCTTCAAAAATACGTATTTTTGAAGGATTGCTTAACCTCTCCTAGTTAAGCAATCTTCTCAATTTACGTTTTTAGAGCACTTTCATTAACTTATTTTTTATATTTTTAATTAATAAAAATTGAGAGAGGTTAATGAATCAATGAAAAATGTGTGTTTTCAGTTGATTCATTAAGCTCTTTGTACTTTGTGGGAAAAAACCAAAGACTTGAAACTATAAAACCATCAAAATTTTGATAAATGCTTGACCATTTTAATGATGGAAGTTTGATGTTCAATTGCTCATTTTTTAGTGAAATAATGAAATTTTGGACATTTAAACCATAAAGACCAAGGAAAGATACCAGTGACAATATGGATGAAAATGATTCCATACATGACCTTGTGGGATACAATGATTTTTTTGGGATAATATGAAAACCATGGTAACACTTTTTTAACATCAACCATTTGTTTTCCCTGATCATAGTTCTGCACATTATTCCTCTCTACTAAACCTCTCATATACATGTTCGCATTATTGAATCTACAAAACTTAGCAATGTGAGTTGGATTGTTGGATTTAAAACATGTCACATTAGATTGCGCATACCTGAAGTTCACTTGGTTTGTCATTAATCTACATTGTGTCTCCATGTGTCCAAAGTTGTTACATTTGTAGCATGTATGTTCCCTTTGTTCACAAAATTGTTCACTTTAGATTTGCATTCATTTGATTTGTGCCCATGTTGATAGCATGTGAAAAAATAACTTGAAAAAATGCAACATTAGTTCTCTGTCTGCTTTGAACTGCCTTATGATCAAATTTGTTTTACACAAAGCATCTGCCAGTGAAATTTTGTGCATTAGGTTGTTTTGTAGGGATTCTCCTTGGTTACTCATTTTGATTGTCTGGTAAAGGATTGTTTTGACCTGATTTAGAGCTTTCTCCTTTTTCATTACCTAAACCTTGTGTATGTCATTTCATCCTCTGATTTTCAAGTTGTGCATCAAGCATTGCTGATCTAGCTTTGAATTTCATATTGAACTCGTTTGCAGCAACAAGCTCAATTCTAAGTATTTTATTTACCCTTTCAATCTCTTGCTCATTATGTCTTGATTATTCAAGATCAAGTTGTAATTGTCCAATCTCACAATCCCATTTGTGACACTCATCAGATCTATCCTTCAAGGATTTTGCAAGAAGTTCTTCATTTTTCTTCGTTGATTCAAGTTCCTTAGACATCTTCATTACCACTGATTCCATCTCATGCTTTCAAACCTTTTTGTTTTCTGCAAGCTTCTCACATTCATCTGTCTTCTCCTTCAAGGCTTGTAGATCACCAAGTCTTTCTTTCTATTGTAATTACTCAACTAGATATGTCCTTTTCTCCATGGATTTGTTCAACTGATCCTTCAAATTTTTAATGTAATTTTCAAGATCATTAAGTCTCTTCCTTAGATCGCAGACTTCTTTAGATTTGTCCAAATCTTCAAATGCAACCAGGAACCGCTGCTAGACTATACTTGTCGTGTTTCTAATTAGGATCTTCCTCTGAGGAACAATGCTCATTGAAGAGTGGGGGCCGGGGGGTGAGTGGAGTGAATCAGTGTTGAACAAGTTTTAACCTTAACAATCAGATTCTTTAACCATAATCCAAATGTAATGGAAAATAAACAACTGAAGAAAAATAAAAACATCCACAGAATCATAACACTGATTTTTATCATAGAAATTTTGTTTGGGAAAATCATAGTGGGGCTGAAACCTACAATAAGACTATACCATGTTAGAAGTATAACTTATTACGCATGGGGAATGCACGTGTTTAGGCACATTGCTTAGAGCTCATTGCTCAAATACAAAATAGGAAGGCTTCACTGCCTTACAAAATGGATGGACTACAATCCAAAATGATGAACTGAAATATAACATCCACACATGCCAAAACAATTCCATATGCAATACAACATCTATGGTCAACTGTCAATAGAACCACTGATTACATGTCATTCACATATACAATATATACATTTATCGATACCATACCATCTTTGCCCACCGCATACTTAATGGACTTAAAAACTTGACCTTATATACCCATTATAAAAAATAATGTCATTAATGGATCAGCATCAAGAACATGAAAGATAATGTGTGAAGTGTCAACCAAATCATGATGCTAACCTCAAACAACAATATAGATCTATACTCCCATGTTGGCTCTACCATCTCGAACTCAAAAACCAATCATCCAAACAATTTGCGAGGATTGCTTAATGATCTACTGTACCATATCATTGTTCTTCATTGATAACTGGAAAACTGCCAAACGGATCTCTACATCTCAAATGAACTCTTCAATTGTTGTGAAGATGGAATAAGATAGAGTATACCTCATTGAAGCTCCCCCCATGTTCACTCCTCAAAGCTCGAAATTGTTTTATCGTACTGAAGCGGTTACTAGACCCTGCACATTGTTCATTCTCTCCATACTTAGCCAATTTCATCTTCAATCCTTCGGCATGGTCAGGATATGACAAGTGATCGCCTAAAATATGTATAGTTGCCATCAATGACAACATATGAATCCTCAAGAGCAATATCTCTCGCCAACACACCCTCACTCCCTCTGCACTGATAATATGACCAAGATATAGAATCTCTTCCATGCCAAGTCACACATTAATTCCTCAGCATACAAGGGATCATTCTCTAATATGTTCAAAACCTCTAAAAGATGCCTCATATGTTCTTTCCAAGTTTAACTAAAACTTGGGATATGTACAATTCAGACATTTTACATCAACTTACTGAATTGGTCATGCCTACATGCTTGGAAATTTTAGGGCTCAAGTGGACACATGGGAGATGAAGGATAAGAACTATTGCACTAATTTGAACTAGGGAAAATGTTGGAGATATAAAATAGGCTTTTTGGACTACAATATAGAGTTTGGAAGGGGACATGATATGATTCTCTACCTCTACTTAGGGATGATATATGTTGCAAAGTCTTAAACAATATTTTAGTTGATTCCCATCAATAATCATTATCATACTATGTGATAATAACATTTAATTGAAAAATCAATCAAATCTTATCATCACATACGTATACTTTAATAGTGGAAATTACTCAAATCTTAAACAATGGAAACTGTAATAACTTAACAATGTATTAGTGTAAAGACCCTGTCTTTGACACAACTGAAATGCTGATGGAAATTGCTCGTTTTCTTTTGTAGTTTTGTAGTTTTCTGATTTTTAAATTTTTATTTTGGAATATGTTCTTTTTTTTGAGCTATCAATTATGCAATTATTTAATTTCCTATCACATGGAAATTAATAAATAATAGATTGGAACCTGTGTGTACAATTCAGTTGATTAGCCACAATATTCAGTCATTAATAAGATCAACTTCCTCTTCTACAAAATCACAGCCCCTGAAATGGAATGATATTGTAACATGCATAAAACCGTGGCTTTGAATTCTGATCTGCAGACTTAGATTATCAACCACAGGCCCAAATACTAATTGGCTGCCCCAATTTATTGATCACCTGGGAAAGATGGGCAACAACAACTGAGTAATTAACCACACCAACCTCTAATTTGGCTCCCAAGTTCAAATCACTAATGCTTGAGCAAATCACAGGTGGTGAAAAATGTTTGCTAAGCCCCTAAAAATTGATCACAGCTCCCTCTAGACAAATCACCAGGCTTGTATTGGTTATGCCCAGCCTGCAAATTGATACCACAGCTTGTGGTTCGGTTAATGAAGCCTGTAATCATCAAATCACTGTTCTCCACATAGTAATTGGCAGCCACAATTACCCAGATCAAGCCTCTTCAATTACAGTTGCAGGTTGGCAATAAATATGTAGTAAATCCTCTCCGCAAATCTTCACAATTACCTCCACCAACCAATCTCCTTAGAGACAGCAAGAACAGTATGAAAGATGCAAATTGTTATACAACAGCAACAATTTGCAATGCCACTTGAAAGCAATTCTCTGAATTCTCAAAGCCCTTAGCTAGTTAATCAACTACAGAAAATATAATATTCAAGATGCCTTTCTCTCCAAATGAAAGTCATATTTATAATGCCTTTGTGCAACCTAACTTCTCAATTAGACTTTTCACTTAAACATTAGTTCATAATATAAGGTGCAATTATTTCATAATATAAAGTGCATTAATAATTATAAGTGCATTGAATAATTATAAAGTCTCATTCTAAATGCAATAAATATGACTTTCCAAAATAATCTCATCATGCCCAAGACTGAGACAATAGGCAACCACCACTGCCAACACTGCCCCACCAAGAATAGAAACTGGCTGAAAGTGACTTTCTAAAAATATTAAGTCTAAAAATAGAAAATCCACAACAAAGACTCCCAAAACCAATCGTCGACTCACGAGGGTCACAATGATGATTTGACAAACTTAGACTTTGGGAACCTGCTAAATTGGCAACATCACAATTAGTGTCCTAGTAACCATCATTAACCAATAAAAGAACATAATAATCTTTTTGCATGGTGATAATTGTTGTTCATTTTTCACAAATGTTCAAATGAAGGAAATATATGCTTATTACTTTCAAAGTAATTCTCAGAAAATACATCAAAGAAAAGTATTTTATTCATTTTGAAATAATGTTCAATATTTGCATGATGGAGTAAATCATTACAGAAATTAAATGCTGAAAGTAAATTTCTCCCACACATCTGACTGTGAGAGTATTCTCTACATGCTGATATACATCTATACCCTACTGAAATCAATAACTGAATAGAAGGTAAAAAAGAGAAAGGATCATGGGCACCAGTCATTGCCTGTAATGACTGGTGATGTGGCATCCGACTGCGTCCATCCTCTTGCTGCTCCAGACATCGCCTGTTCCGTGCTTCCAATCCCTATATTCACAAAGAAGAGAATGGGTTAGATCCAATGGATCTAAGCAATGCTGATGACTCACTCAAATCTCATATTTAACATCCTACATGCTATTCATCTCAGTAAGATATAGACATACACCAGCAAACAGAGACGTCAATCACGAAGTACAAAAGTATTAAAGGGACGAACTATCAAAAGTTTTTGAAATCTTTTGTTTCACTCGTACAGCAAGAATGAAAGCCGCGGTGATAAGATTCAGATACAGCAAAAGATAACTATTTTTCAGCCAGTAAAAAGAATGTGTCATACAGGTCAGAATGCAAACTGAAGCAAGATAATATTCATAAACTTACAACACCACTAGGAAAGGCACAATGTTGGGAATGAAAAGAAAATAATACTGGAAATGAAGCAAAACCAGACTAGAGGGCATTGGGTTCAACAAAGAATCTTAAGGAGAAGGCAAAAGCTCCACAGGTTTGAGTTCCAAAAAATGGCGGCCAGATTTTATGACATTAATTTATCTCAGAAAAAGAGACGAACAAGAGGACTGGTTATTTGGAGATCTGGAGGTTCCATCGTTTTATACAGAGGAATGACCTATGAATCACCATATCTAAAAGCTGTGAAGCGTCAATCTGAAAACGATTTAGGGGTTGCTTTGCAGAATGAAGCATATGTGACATCTGCAGCTAAAGGTACTAAAAAAAAAAAAAAAAACAAGCTGGGAACCAGTAAAGATGGAAGAAGCATGATTTCTGAAGCAGGAAGAGATATGCCAGATAATATGCTGAAGACTGATATGTCATGTACTCATATTGCCACAGAAATGCCTGAGGAGAATGGTCTCCAGCAACAACCAAGTGAACTAGACTATGAAAGTGAAATGAACAAAATACTGGATGAACTGGGTCCACGGTTTGCTGATTGGACAGGAATTGAGCCTTTGCCTGTAGATGTTGACTTATTGCCAAAAGTAATTCCTGGCTACAAGGAGCCTTTCAGGCTTCTTCCTTTTGGCACAAGACGCTCATTGGGTAGTGTGGAAATGACAAAGTTGTGAAGGCTTGCAAGAAGATTACCTCCTCATTTTTCCATAGGGAGAAACAAGCAACATCAAGGATTGGCTGCTGCTATTGTGAAGCTCTGGGAAAAAAGTGAAATTGCCAAAATTGCAATCAAACGTGGTGTTCTAAATACCAGCAATGAAAGAATGGGTGAGGAAATCAAGAAGCTTACTGGAGGCTCTCTTCTTTCAAGAGATAAACAGCTCATTGTCATTTATAAAGGAACAGACTTTCTTTCTCCTGCCGTCACAGCTGCTTTAATGGAGAAGGAAACATTGGCAAGAGAACTTCAGGAATGAGGAAGAAATGGCACGATCAAAAGCATCTTCGATAATGCTAAATGGATATGAAGAGGCTGAAGTAGTACACAGTGTTGCTGGTACTTTGGCTGAATCTTTAGAAGCCAAATCTCGATGGTCAAAGGACATTGATAGCAAAGAGCATGAAAAGATGATAATAGAGGCAGCTAAGGCTAGAAAGGCTGATCTAGCAAGAAGGATTGAGAGAAAGCTAGAGCTTGCCCAGAAAAAGGTTGGTAAAGTGGAAAAAGAAAATGACGCCATAACAGAGGGAAAAGAAAGATCAAATCACCAGTTGTCGGCCTCAGAAGTTTACCTTATACAAAGGTTGAGCAGCGGCCAAAGTTGAGCACCCTCGACTTCAGACAAACACCAGTCGGTTCCAAAAATCCATGCATTTTCACGCCCTCAATCACGGCTAAGCAAGTAACAGAGACCAAATAGCAAAGATTCCAGTAAAATGGCATCCAAACAGCGACATTGTTCACCATAAAAAGGGCATCCAAACAAGAGAGCAAATCGCAAATCTGAAATACAGGCGGCTAGGGTTAAAGGAAACCCTTCTTCTCTCTCACGCGAAACGCAAAATAAGATGATAATGACCAAATTACTCTCGCATTCCCTTTTATTCGTTCCTTAATTATCTTTAAGAAAATTTCGGGTCCATGAATAATAAGGACGTTTTATGTTTTATTAAAATAATAATATAGATTTTGGTCTTTTAACATCTATGTTATTATTTTAATAAACTTATTATTATTGCATTCCATTAAAATTGTAAATATTATTATTTTTAGTTGATAAATTATAAATCAACTATTTAAATGATAATAATTTTATAATGCAATTAAATAATAAGTTCAAAAGGGAAGAGTGAGTTAAAAAAGAGTTTGCATTGTAATTCTAGGTTCAACTTGAAGTATCAGCCAGTCGAGAGGGAGTTTACGTTTTTAATGCCAAATTTTGAGGAGGGGCAGTCTCAGTTGATATTTTTAGAGGCCTAGTTCAGATTGAAGAGTTTGGAGTCCATCATGGAGTTATTTGTGGCAATTTTGGGGTCTTTTTTACACTTTTTATATGCATGGATGGTCAAGACTCAGTGGGAGATATATGAGATATTTTTTGAAGCTGTTAAAAGTTATTGATAAGCAGTTAACTAATTCTTTTTTCGACCCAGACTCCCTGATTTCATAGAGGGTGGTATTTTTTTGCAGATTGTTATATATACCCCTTTTGTTTTTGAGGTAGGGGTTCAGATTTGGAGAGAGGACGCTTATGTGATTGGATCCTTAAGTGTAATTTTTTATGATTCTGATCCATTATGTAGATGTACTGTTTTGAGGACCTTTGATGGAAATAAAGTTTTCATTGGAACCAGTTTTGGAGCTGACAGATTTAGCTGTGTGCGTTAAGGTGATTGATGTTATTCAAATTGTGTTTTAAAAATAGGCCTTTCTGAATGATGTCTTATCTTGTACCTTCTTTATCCAAATAGCTGTTCATAGGTTTTGAGTTGTGTTTTTTTTTTTAAGTTCATAAACCTTCTCTTGAATTATTAATATGAATTAGCGGATTTTCAAATAAGGTTTCTTGTGAATGTCTTGTCAAATCTTTCATTGTGTCTCAAGTATAGCAGTAATCTGTGTTATCAATTTTGGTGTATCACCTTACTTCTTTAAGTTTTCCGTGTTTTAGGTTATCTTTTTACCCTTTTCCATCTGAAAGTTTCAATTCTCCATTAGTATAAGTAAGGTATAAGATATATCATACAGGAACCGGCCTAGAATCCGGAGGTTCAGCCAAGTTTTAAGTTACCCACAACTTTTGGCTGATCCCATGTTTCTCCAAAATCGCTGCGAGTTTTAAGACTTAAGGCAAATTTTCAGGGTGCAGATTTTGGAGATAACAATAATATTAGTTTTTTTCTCCAAATTTCAAACATAAATGTAATTCTGAAGAACAAGTTTCCCTTTCCCTTAGAAAATTAATTTGGCATAATAAAGGTGTGAAATAAGAAATAATAATTGTTGGGTTTGGCTAGAATCAAAATTAACAATGATAACCAAATTAGCACGAATAGCAATGTTTGTCATATACAATTGGAGTGTATGAAATGTACTATATAATCTGGCTTATATAGACAAGACAACCAGATGAGAAGGTAGGAGACAGTGGCTAGCTACCCCACTCAATGCAACACTTGTGAGCATTTTTGACAAATATCTGAGCAAGTGTCAAATATGTATTAAAGAGGTTTCACAAACTAAGGAGGTCTCTCAAAGTAAGGATGTCTGTCTCAACCACATGAGGGGAGACAAACCCTATTAGTACTTAGATGGAGACAATCATTATGAACAAAACTCTCTCTAAGTATGCTAAAAGCTAGCTAGTTTAAGAAAATTAATATTTACACCAATAGTAGTATGATAGAAGATTCAATTAACATGAAGATTATATGTAGGCAAGTTGAATATTTATGTATTCAGTTATTCTTTCTATTTATTGACAGATCCATTTGGATCATTAAAAGGTCATTGAGAAACTTTTGTGCTCTGAGTTCATGGATCACTTATGCATTGACTTATTATGTATACCCTTTTTCTTGTATGATAATTGATTAGTGCTGATTAGGATCTTCATATAAAAGGGTAAATCATTGAAGTGAACTTTGGCAAGGTTACTTAACAATTTAGTGTGCCAGGAATTTGTGGTTTATTGATAGATATGCTTTGTACTAATAAGGTGTCTTAAACTGCAAAGTTGAAAGTTAATTATCTTCTTGAAGCAACAAAATCAATTGAAACAATATGTAAAACCTTTTTTACAGAATGTTAAGGTTTTAATTAGTTTATATAAAGGGTAAAAGTGTAAAACTACAAGAACATAATGAATTTTTTATTAAAGCTTGTAAATGATAAAGTATATTTTTAGATCTCCTATTGAATGTTTTATATGTTTTTCTTCGGAGATGTGCTTTCCTCCTGAATTTTGAATTAAAAGAATGACTTGTCCTTTCCTAAGTAACTGTACATTGGGACAGAACCCTATACAGTCATTCATCACAAAGAGTTGAATAAGATAAAAACAACCCAAGCAGTTAATATTGTTTCTCAAGAACCTACAAATCAAAATAGGTCTGCTGTGTCTATAGAAACAAATCAGAGAAAGGAGTTGAGAAAAACTCTAGCTAAAAATCTTGTCCTATGTCCAGAGAAAACTACTGTCACATATAAATTTGATACTCAGTGCCAAAACATTTCCTTCATAATTTATCACCTTAATGTGCCAATTCATAATTGATATCCATAGAACAACACCATGAACACATAATATAACTGTGCAATATAAGGGGGAAAAAAAGAAACAATACATCAATACAGAACAATCAATAGAAGAATCAAATTATTGATTAGAATGTACAGAAAAGAAGGAAATGATCATTTACAATAAATGTACTTTAACTTTAAATAAGCCTACATCGCCTTCACAACTAAGGATGTTATTGGTATTTTATACTTTCGATGTATGATTGAATTCAATTGAAATGAAGTTCATTTATGATGAAATACTCGATTAAAATTCCCTAAAGATTTCCTAAAGAGATCCCTCTTGTTAAGGCATTTTCTATTCCCTAGTGTTTTCATATTGTTTCATAATACATCTTACTCAGAATGTGGTATCGATATTTTATCTTGGAGAACTTGTAACAGCAATCCAATTATTTTATATTAATACTTTCCTCTGCCTCCTACTTTCATTTATTGATAGATAATACTTTTTTTCTGCAGGCAACTCATTATTGCTTCTGAGGTACTTACATGTTTAGGTATATTGATATACTTCAAATATCCAATACACTATTCAGTTGCACAGTATGTCACCGGATCATTTGTCACATTTGTATCAGCAGAAATTCTTGAAGGTAATTCTGTTATCCAGGATCTTACACAATTCCTTTTAACTGACTAGTATCTTGAAGCTTATTCAATTGACAATCATGATTGAGATAAAAGGATTGTTGCCAAAATATAGCTTGTACACTGGTAGGCACCATAAATCTGGATTTATAATGTGGATGCGTAAAGTTTCATTTATAAACCGGAATGATTTCTTCTTCCTTTTACAAACCTTTAGAGAGAATAGTGGAAATTTCCCTCGCATGTTTTGCTTGCAAACAAGTATCTTAATCACTGAAAGCAAAGAGCCAACAGTCGGGGTGCCTCTTGAGAAAAGACAGGGAGAACACTGTTTGTTTCTTTCTAAACATCTTAGTTGGATCATTTGCACAACTCCTTTTGACTATGTTTTTAATCTTCAATATAAATTACATTTGCCCTTAGGTGCAACCCTCAAAAGCTATCATTTATTGTTTACATTCATCGTAAGTTTCTCAAATTGCTTTTTTTCTCCATCGTAATATATGATAAAGTTAGCCAACAATCATGGAGGACATTTTGATCATAAAGAAAACCTGTTGATGGAGGGCATTTTTTTTCTTTTGGCAGTAAGTACTTATAATTTTTACACATGACGCCATGGAGATTTAAAAGAAAAAAAAAGGATTTTGCACACTAGTGCAATCTGAAAAAGAAATTCGTATAAGAATCCTGGTGGAGAGAGATGAATATATTCTCCTCTCAATTATAATTTCCACATTCAAAAAACAATTTTTAAATCTAGAGTTTAAAAAGGATAATGAGAACTCCTTAAATTTACTTCTTGGACTCATTTATTATGCAACATTTGTACATACTTATTTGTCTAGTGTTTGCAATTCCAGATTTTCTATGATTTCATTAAGTGCTTCCAACCTTTTTTTGCATCTTTTGAGTGATATTGACACACATAAGCATTAGTGGATGTCATGTCCCCAATTTAAGATAGAATTTTAATAAAAATTAGATAATATATTATTATTAAATAAATAGTGATAATAAAATCATATTAAAATATAAAAATAAGAAATAATAATTAAATATCAATAAAATAATATTTTGTATAAGATTAAACAATAAAATAAAAATAAAATCACAGTGAATGAATAACTAAATAAAATTAAATACAATAAAGAATATTGTAGAAAGTATGTTACCTTTCTAAATAGGATATAATAAGATGAGATAAACGTATTAATGTCCAACAAGAGACCAAGAAGGGTCTAAAAGACTGGAACAATATAACAAGGCAAATGCCAACAAAATGAGTGCCAAACGGTGTATGAGGAAAGAACAAGAGAAGGAAAAGCTAAGTTAAAAACTAGAAACTCCTCATAGAGGAGTAGTTCAGTTTCGAAGGATACAGTGTAGGACGAGGGATGGAGGATATTATAAAGTAATAATAAATGATGTAAAACACAAAATAAATAAGTAAATAAACAATATAACTATAATATAAATTAACTAAATCTAATAAAAAGTAAAGAGATATGTAATAGAGAGATGAGACTCCTTCAAATTAAGATATAAAGGGGAGGAGGGTTCATTTAAAAAAGGGAAAAGGAAGAAAAGTTAATAGGTTTTAAAGAAGGATTAAGAAAAGAAAGGAATGAGAAGAAAACAAGGAAGTGACTATTTCAAATGGTTGCAATGATGAAAGGATGTGACTCTTCGAAAGGGTTGTAATTATGAATAGTTGTGACTCTTCAAAAAGATTGTAATTATGTTGTGTGACTTTTTGAAAGGATTGTGTGATTATGAAGGGTCGTTACATTTTGAAAGGATTGTCATTATGAAGGGTTGCGACTTTTCAGGACATAAATGAAAAATAAAACAAAATTAATAAATTACCATTGAATAAGAAAAAAGAAGAATTGTATCGAAGGTGAAAATAAAACTAGGTAACAAAAGAGATATAATCACATACCTCTTGGCATATATTTAAGGTGAGAAGGAAAGCAAAAGGTGGTAAGCCGTCATAAAGGTATGTTATGTATTCAAAGTTCATTATAAATCCAAAAAGAATAATAATTGGATGAGTATTTAAGACTTGATATTATGGTTATTAAATGAATATGAAGAAATAATGAATCATCTCTCATAGTGCTAGTGGAGGGATTGGGATCATCTCTATATGAATGGATAAATTGGGACTAATGAAAAGTTAAAACCCTAGTGCCAACGTAGGGACTATGCACATCTCTATATGAATGGATATGTGTTAGTGTAGGGTTTGAGGTTGTCTCTATATGAATGGCTAAGGTGGGATAACTGGGACCTCATAGTGTCAGTGCGGGAGGTTAGTACAACCTTGTATGAATGGTTGTCATGCAAGTATAGGAGATTAGGACAACACTGTATGAATGGCTAAATGAGAATGATATAATGGTCGGAATATTCTGATGATGTCAACATATGTATATGTGATTGGCCTTGGATAGAGGATGTCCCATCGAAGAACCTTAAGGGTTGCACTCCAGATAAGACAGTGGAATAACTAAGGGTTAAGAAACCTGATTTGGAGTTTTCTTTCAGGTTGGGGTTAGGATAGAGTGTAGAATACTATAAGTAGACTTGTTATCGTTTAATTTTGACATATATTTAGTAGGTATTACTTGTCCCAAGCTAATCCTAATAGCGGGGACATTACAATGGATATTGTTTTTTTTTTGTCTACTATATGGGAACTAGTATTATTTTTTCAGGGCATTGAGAAACTATTGGATAAATGCATTTGTAACTAGTTTTAGGATTGAAATCCAATGCTTTTGTGTGTGATACTTGGCCAGTTGTAAATTTCTCTATTTGCCACTTATTTGTAGTCAATGACAAAAAGTAAGAGAAGAGGATGGATGAGACAAATTAAATGGTAAGTCTAGGGGCTTGACAGGAAAAATGACAAAAGGTGATGATGCAATTGTGTTTACTGCATGAAGGTTTGGGCATCCTACTTGGTTATTTATTAAGACTCCACAAAATTTAGTCAGAATCCTCCCTATTTGCATTGAGAAAAAAGAAATGTCTATGATGCTAGTAGATAGAAGAACATGAAGAAGGAATGACAAAGGACAAGAGGAATGGTGTCCCCTCTCTACATTTATTGAGAGAGCAGGAAGGGACAGGGGAAAGACAAGATACACACAAACTTGGTTCTATAAAAAATGGATGTTTGAGTAGAAAACACACACACACACACACACACACACACATATATATATATATATAGAGAGAGAGAGAGAGTGGAAGATATGACCCTCAAAATGTGAGATGAGAGTTAGAACTAACAGCAAGTTTCAAAACTTTGAAGATGTTTATGGGTAGCTCCTATTGCAGTTTTCTCTTAAAGGTGATTATTAATTTAGCATCTCTTGAACAATGCTCATTCTTGCAATTGTGGTTGATAAAGCAAAAATCCAATAAGAGTTGGGATCAATCCCTTTAGATCTTTGTTAGAGGTCACAAAGAATGTGCTTTGTCAAATCAAGCAGCAATCATCCATTAATAACTCTCCGTAGAAGTCCAATGTTCAAGCTAGTGAGATCTTTGCTCATCTAAAACTATCTTGGGTTGGGTACTTAGCAAAGGTTAAGAATGGGCAACCCCTTGAGGTTCAAAGACTATTTGTACAAAGTGTAATGTAGACAAGATGGAGCATCTTATAAAGTATCGATACGAGAAATAGGTAGAGTTGATTGAATATAAGGAACAAGTTATTGGAGCTACTGAGCTTGAGATAAAGTTGGACTTTAAGAATGCTAGAGCTCAGATTGTGACAAACATTATTAAAGTGCATAGAAGGTAGGACAAAGGCATTGAAGTGGTAGTTGTGTAGAAGCATAAAAATTGGGGGGTATGGTGGGGCAATGAAATGCCTCAAAGAAATGTGATCTCATGAAATGAAAAGATTACATGATATCCATGAAATGTATTTGTTGAAAATGGTGTAGAAACTTTCAAGCAAATAGAGATGACGGGTTATTGATGCCTAGAGAAAGGAAATGGAAGAATTGTGAATAAGCATAGAGTCAAGAAGTTAATGCAAAAATCCATTTAGATAAGAATATTTTCAACAATTAGATGTTGTTCTAGAGGTGATAGTTGAAGGTATACAAGAAGCATATGCATAGTGTTGAGTGTGCCTTCATATCTTAGCTTGATTATTGAATGTTCATCTGGAGCCACCAAGATAACTTTGTATGTTTTTCTTAATGTCAAACAGTTAACTATGCCTACATCCTAATGTCATAGTGAACAAAAGTTATTAACCCTTAATTGAGTTTGGGAGGGTTTCTTTTCCTTTGAACCCCTCAATCTATTGTTTTTATTTTTATGCATGTTGTTTTCTTCTTAAGGCACTGTTTGGTGGCACTGGTGCAGGCTAACCCCTTTTTCTTGTACTTTACAATCACTTTGACCCTTTGTGGTCTTTTGTTGGACATTAATTAAATTATCTTACCTTATTAGTGTTAATACTATATGGACAAATATTTGTCCTCTAGTATTAATACTATAAGAAGATACTGATATTTGTAGTTTGCAATAATGAGCTCACATCATTCCAAAAGTACGTACTACCACCTACCACTCCACTACCACTATCATCCAAAATTTCTACCTACTACATAACTTTGAAATAGAGTATGTCATTTTCTTTTCCTTTGTCTATGATGCAAGTAAAAGGTGTAAACCCAAAAGGATATCCTACTATTTGTTCCTAGGACCTACTCAAGACTAGGGTAGAGGTGATTGGTCTATTCCACACACCAACTTCACCTTCTCAATCCTATCCCTATCTTCCAAGTAGCCTAAAGCCTTCAACAAGGAAAACAAACTTCCACACACCTCACTCCCTTGCGCCCTCTAGGATCTCAAGCTTCCACACACACCAATACATCCTTCACCATTCCACCAAGTTTCATTACCTTCTGATAGGTTTTGGGCTTCTTCCTAAGCCAAATCTACAAGTTACACTAGGAGGCCTAATAGGGGCTCTTTCCTAATAGCCTTGTTTTATAAAAATAACACCAAACTCAAATAACTTCCAAGCAAATCCCAAAACAAATTATAGAATCTTTCATAACATCAAATGACCTAACTAATTTCAAAAGATGAGCTCTAGATCACCTCTTTTGACCCCTTAACCCTCAAGCCCTTGTTTTTAGGCTTTTAGGCTTAAACACATTGTTTGGTCTTCTAGGCTCCCAATCTTGAAACCTACAATGGATTTTCTTCTCCCATCACTATTGTCATCCTACTTTATTACCTACCAAAACTCAAAACTCTCTGACCCGTTTCTTGACCTTTGTAATGTGATTTCTATCATCGGTAGAAACTGTGTAGCCGACAACATGAACGTGTCGGCTACACAGTTTAAGAAGGTATTCCAAGGATTAGAGGCTTACGGAGACATAAACAAAGGACGGGAGGACACTTCAGAGAGCAGTGGAGCTGAGTACGAGGAAGAGAGCAGTTCTGTGAAAGTTGGCAACGAACCAGTAGTTAGCGAGTCCACATTTTTCAGCCTGCCGCAGTTGCCAACTTCAGTGCACTTGTCCACCTCCACTTCACACATTCTTCCTTGTGGTCAGCGTCATGCACTAGTCGTGATGACCCCACCAACAGTGGCATTTGTGGCCCCACAGACAGTAGCAGATGTTCCACTGGCAGTGGCAGCTCATATCCCACGGACGACAGCTATTGTTGCACCAGCGGCCACTACAGATGTTGTTTTCTCGACAGCCATGGCGGATGTTGTGTCCCCTATAGCTATGTCCGAGGGCTTGCCTTCCCAAGATTGTATGCCAAACTCTGTTGCACCAACAGAGCTAGAGCCTGAACCCCAGGTTTGTTTGGATGTGGTTGCTTCAGATGTTGTGGTCACTATTTCATCTTCCTTGTTGACAGAGGCACAGTCAGAGCAGTTCAAGAGAATGGAGGTGATAGATAGAGCGAGCGCGTTTCTGAGGCAGCAATTTCGGCTCATTCTTGTAGAGGTCGGACTGTCCATTCAGTCCCCGAGTCATGGAGGAGTCCCTCCATGACCAACAACGATATCAAAGCCACAGGAGGTGGTAGTTCCACAGTCGGAGGATGCGCCTAGGAAGGAGGAGGCGACACTAGATGTGGACATGGTCACCGCAACAGTGGCAAAGACGAGTAGTGATGGGGAGTGGACCATGGATGATGTGCCGAAGGAGGATTATGGATCAGATGAGGATACATGCAGAGACTACCTCAGGGCTATGCAGGTTGCACTGCAGAAGGGACACAATATGGCATTGCAAGCTATGACTCGGCAGAGAGAGTGGCATCTTGTTCGAGCTTATATTTGGGGGGTTTGTCCGCAGCGGTTTCGTTCTTGCTTTGAAGACAGAGGATGGCCAGCAGTTGAGACACTGAAGATGTTGGCAGATTGGGCCACCGAGCCGGAGTTGGGACTGTGCAACACTCCTATCGAGAAGCTGGCGCACGAGATAGTAGGATTATACAAAATAGTCTACTATGCTCGTAGGCGTGCAGAGGCAAACAGGGCAGCAGACGAGGTCGCAACGGAGAGGTCTCTAGTAGCAAAGAAGGAGGCTAGAGAAAAGGTAAATGCGGATTTGGCCAGCCAACAAGCAGAGTAGGCAATTGAGCGTGCAGCACTGCTGAGGGATAAGGAAGCGGTTGAGCAAGAATTGCAGTTAGCAAAGACCCAGGCTATGGATGCAGCGCTTCTCCTGAAGGAAGCCATAGAGGTTAACACACAGATTCAGAAGGATTTGAGCATTCGGACAAAGCAAGTCTATGAATTGCGCTGGCAGCAGCATTCTTCAGGATCACAACCTCCTCTCTAGCATATATTCTTTCTCTATTGTATTTCGTGGTATCCTATTTTTGTCAGTTTTGAAGTCGCCAGGAGACAACTTTTCTTTTCGGGGGGACGATGTTGTCAATAGAAACTGTGTAGCCGACGGGTTCATGTCGTCGGTAAAGATTCAGTAGCCAACGGGTAGATTAGTATTGTTATGTAGTCGACGGACCCCTTCGGGAAGGTTCAGTGGGAAGTATTTATACCCCATCTGGGATCATTGTAAATCATCTTATCATCTGTATGTAATCTCCTAGCATATGCAAATAATAAAAGATCTGTTGTTTTTGCTCATTGTCTGTGTGCATTAATCCATTGATCTATGCGGTAAACAATTTTAAACTGTGAGCACGTTGAGTAGACCGATTGTAGAGAGTCAAATGCTGTTGTAATACCACCATAAACATCTTCCACATCATAATACCCTTCGTCACAACCATCATCAAGTATTTTCACCAAGGGAATTGAAATAGATTGATTATTTTCGTTCAAACCCTAACTACAAGGTAGGGTAACCAAGAAACCAAATAAAGTCCAAATCCATAACAGCTTTCTCCTATTCGACCAAAAATAATTATTACATTCACCAATAAACAAAACTCAACTTTCTAGAAAACATAACCAACAACTTATTGTCACTCTGCAAAAGGATTTAGAAAAGATACATTATGACTATACACAATTTTTCCTCCAAAAAATGTGATATTTCATTCCAAATCCGTACCATGCCATTCCAACCCAAAGTAGGTTGAAGATAATCAATTTATAGGTCATAACTCTTGACCTTACAACTTCATTCTTCCATGCTCGATCCAAACAATGATCTGACTGTCAGACTTCCAGTTTGCAAGAAAATTTGCATAAAAGTTGCATGACAACTTTTATTGCAATTTCTGCAATTTTACAATTTACACAAACTTTATACAAAAGACTTCAAATTCCTAAAAAACTATACCAAAACATGTAAAAAGATTATGAAACATGAAAATGAAGATTTTTGGTCAACTCTCAATGTTTGACCAATCGTTGACCACCCTTTGACTTGTCTATAATTTTTATTACAACATGTAAACAACTTGCCTAAATGCATGTTTGAGATTTTCTAAACTATCTTGCGTCATCTTGGACACATAATGACCTCCTATACTAGCCTCCTTGATGTTTGACCACCTTATTTAGAACCTAGGGCCCCTGCACCATACTCCCTTGGTTTGAAAAACTCAAGTCGCTTGAGTTGCCAAATGTTGAAGAGTTGCGCCATGCTTGATGATATCTTCCTCTATCATTCATATTGCTTCCACCTCAAGTAGGCCTTGCCATTTCACCAGATATTCCTTGTATGTCTTGTTCTTAGTCTTTTTGACTGTCTTGGTATCCAATATGTAATGTCCCTGATTTTGGCAAGTCAACACAGTGGATGGAGTTAGCTCATCATAGCGACCCTCTTGAGTTGACAAGGTGTTTTGGGGATCTCAGTTGTGGACTTACTATTTTTAGTAAGTCTATTTTCGGCAATTGCTATTTCTAGCAGTGCAGTGGGTGGCTTCAGCAGTCGGTCGTCACTTGCTGTAATTAAAGTAATAAATTTCATGAGTTCTTGTTTATTTTTTAATCATTGAGTTGCATTATTATAATAATGTTTATATTATTATAATAATGACTTTAAGAGATATTTCTTAAAAAGCAAGTTGGAAAGTTTCTAGCGTTTGAGGTTTTTTGGAAACTTACACAATTTCTGAAGTGGAGTTTTAGGGAAACTTAGGGCCAACGAAAGCTTTTAAATAAGAACTCATTTTGTTGGGAAAAGCACGCTTGATTATATATTTGATTTTGTGTCTTCTTGGCTTTTTCCTGGGTTCTGAACTGTATGCCCTTGCTAATGTATGAGTGTTGGAAGTTTTGAGAATTGCATTTGCAATTTAGCTGCTAAGGTATAGCTAAGATTGCCCAACTTCTCTAATATTCATCACTGTATCTGAGAAGTGTTCTCATTCCACTGCTGAAGTATAGTGGATTTGATATTTGCTAGATATTTTCTCCTACTATTTCTTATTGTGCCTTGGAGATCAGAGTTGGGGATCAGTCTGATTAGTGGTGGAATTTGAATGAGATCATTCACATTCTGAGAAATTGAAAATTGGTGTTCGAATTAGTTTGAGAACATTGTTGTTAGCCCCCATAGGTGATGTGGGGGTATCAAATCTGCATTGGAATTCAGTCTAAGGGCTGGACGGCTATTCCTTTGTTACCTGCAAATACTTTTTGAGGAAATCATAGGGTTGTGAGAGCTGTGTTTGGAGACTCGATGGGTTACAGCTGGACTAGTGGCTCCTATGATAACCGGCTGGGTCAAAATTGCTCATGGTTTAATCTATTTGGTGTTGGCGGCTTTTATTATTCATTGTGCAACTAAATCCACCATCAGCAATCAGCATTCTCTGTGTTGGATTGGTAATTTGGGACAGCAGCTATATGTATGAGTGGACTGGCCAGTGGTTGTCTCCAAATCAGCAGATTGAACCCACAAAGAACAAATCAGGTTTTCAGTATTTTAAACATTGGACATTCTGATTTTAATAATTATATATATATATATAATTTTGATTTGAGGTTTTCAAATAAAATACAAGAATTTCCTTATAGTTATAATCGGATTTTACATCCTCATTTCAAAATTCTTGTAATTTCTACTACATATCAAACTTGGGGAATACTGAATAAATTATAAAAGATTTAAACATTGCCAAACTATTAATTCAGTAAAAGAAATTGGTGTCATAAAGTTATAGCTGACAAAGGGTTTTTACACAATATGCACTCCAACTATAATGGTTTGTTGGGTGGTAGGTCCTTCATCCATTCTACTTCAGCATTTGCCCTGCTGCTGCTACTAGAATCCATGTTGTTGTTGTCCCCTTTGTAGAATTTTAGGTCTGCAACATTGAAAATGGATGATATGCCTATCCCTTGTGGTAATTCCAATTCCTATGCATTGTTCCCCTATTTATGTAAAACTTTGCAAGGAACTATCTTTTTAATTTGTAGTTTGTTGCCTAGTCCTTTAGGTAACCTATCCTTGTTTAGGAATCCCATGACTAGGTCACCAATCTTAAAATGAATCTCCTTCTTCTTATTTGCCTTGTCCTTGTACTTAATTACTGATTTCTCCAAATGATCCTTGACTTGATCATGTATTGTCTTCATTAATTCAGCAAGTGTCTCCCTTGTGGCACTTCTAGACTTCATGTCTTGCAAATCCCTTAATTCCATGGGTCCTCTTGGATGAAAACCATATACTGCTTCAAAAGGTGTCCTACCTGTTGATCTATTAACAAAATCACTATATGCACATTCAGCCTGACGGATTACCTTATCCCAAACCAAACCATGTTGTTTTGTGAGACACCTAAGTAGATTTCCCAAGGATCTATTCACCACCTCAATTTGGCCATCAGTCTAAGGGTGATAAGCTGATGAATAAGACAAATGTCTGCCAAGTTTCTTCCATAAGGTTCTCCAAAAATGCCCAATGAATTTGGTGTCTCTATGAATCACTGTTGTCATAGGAAGTCCATGAATTTTGACTACTTCTCTAAAGAAAAGGTTTGCAATCTGAGATGCATCATGGTTGCTTTTGCAAGGTATAAAATGACTCATGTTTGTGAACGTATCAACTACTACAAAGACCATGTCTACTCCTCTAGCAGTTTTAGGTAACCCAAGGACAAAGTCCATGCTTATGTTATCCCAAGGTTTTGTAGGTATTGGCAAAGGCTGATATAAGCCTGCATTAGATGATGTACCTTTGGCTCTTTGGCAAATTAGACAACTTTCCACATACCTTCTAACTTCATTCTGCAATCCAAGCCAGTAGTAGAACCTTGCAACTTGTTGTAGTGTCTTGTCTGCTCCAAAATGTCCTCCAAGAGACCCATTGTGTTTTTCCTTGATGATGTTTTCCCTCATTGATGACTTAGGTATACATAACTTGCTGCCCTTAAACAAAAAATCATCCTACAATACATAATCAGAAAATTCACCATGAAAAGTATTAGCATACTCCAAACAAGTCTTATAGGTCTCTTTGAAATCAAAATCTTCCTTATACAGATCCTTGATCTGCTCCAATCCCACACTTTGTAGTTTGACTTCTTGGACTGCAAGTACCCTCCTACTCAAAGCATCAACACCTTGTTGGTTCCCTTTTTGTGTTTTATTGAAAATGTAAATGCTTGAATTTGCTCCACCCACTTAACATGTTTATGGTTGAGTTTATCTTGCCTATTTAGGAAACTGAGGGCATGATTATTAATATACACTATGAACTCCTTTGGCATGAGGTAGTGTTTCCATTTCTTTAGTACTTGAACCATGGAGTACAACTCAAGGTCATAGGTAGAATATTTTTGCTTTGCTTCATTCAATTTTTCTAAGAAAAATGCAATGGGGTGATTCTCTTGACTAAGGGCTGCTCCTATAGCATACTTGCTAGCATCACACTCCACAGTAAACACCTTGTCAAAACTAGGTAGTATTAGGGTGGGTAATTTCGCCACTTTCTTCTTCAAAAATTGAAAACTCTTCTCTACTATTTCAGTCCATCTAAACTTACATTTGATTCCTCCTTTTATGGTATCAAGTATGGGAGCTACTATCCCACTGAATCCTCTAATGAATTTCCTATAAAAGGTAGCTAGGCCACGAAAGCTCCTAACATCCCCTTCTGCCTTAGGACTTGGCCAATTTAGAATAGCTTCTACCTTGCTAGGACCCATGTTTAGGCATCCTTTACAAATCACATAACCAAGATAAACTAATTCTTAAAGAACTCACAATTTTTCCAAATTGATGTGTAACTTCTCCTCATGCAACTTTTCCATCACCATTTCAAGATGCTCCAAGTGCTCTTCTCTATTCCTTCTAAATATCAAAATATCATCTAAATATACTATTACAAATTTGCCAATGAATTGTACCAAAACTTCATTCATTAATCTCACGAATGTGCTAGGTGCATTGCTCAAGCCAAATGGCATCACTAGCCACTCATATAGTCCCCCATTAGTCTTAAAAGTTGTTTTTCACTCATCCCTTTGTCTGATCCTAATTTGGTGATATCCCGATTTCAAATCTAATTTAGAATAAACACATGATTCTCCTAGATAATCCATTAGATCTTCAATTCTAGGCATGGGAAACCTTTACCTGATTGTGATCTTATTAATTGCCCTTGAATCAACACAAAGCCTCCATTTTCCATCCTTCTTGGGTGCTAGAACTGATGGACATGCACATGGGCTTAAACTTTTCCTCACCAATCCTTTATTCAACAAATCCACAACTTTTCTACTTACCTTTGCATTCTGTTGTGGTGTGAGCTTATAGGCAGGGTTGTTGGGCAAGGTTGCACCAGGCACTAAGTCAATCTGATGACGTATGCTTCTGATAGGTGGTAAAGATTTTGGTTTCTCCTTTGCAACTATGGAAGGATACTGTTTTAGTAATTTTGCAACCTCTGCAGGGATTCGTTCTTTACTTCTGACTTCCTCTTTTGGCTTGCCAATGAGAGCATACCCTTGAAAATCATCTTCTTTACTCATTTGCAATAACTCCTTACCTCTGATCAGTTTGACTACTCCATCATCTTGATCCTTCACCATATGATCAGATAAAGGATCCATCTTGAATTGTCTACCATTCTTCTCTATCAAATAGGTATTCTTTTCACTATTATGTGGAGCCTTTACATCAAACTAACATGGTCTTCCTAGGAGCAAATGACAGGCATCCATAGGAATGATCTCACATAGCACCTTATCCCTATACTCACCAGGTTCAAATTCTACCCATGCTTGTTCTTCAACTATAAAACTATGATTCTTGTTTAACCATGAAATTTTATGGGGAGCCACATGAGGTAACCTCCATTGTAAGACAACATATCCTCAACAATCCTCAACACTAAAATTAAAGACTAAACAATCACTTGGGAGAACAGACTCTACATCTCTGGTTCTACCATTGTTCAAGTAAGGATATCAATTATAGTCTATATTTGCAGTAATAGTTTAATCTATTAGTGATCAGTAAACCTAACATGGTATCAGAGCCATTCTGATAAGAAAATCTATTACTCAGAATTAAAATCTAAAGTCTCAAATTTATAAAAGTTAAATTATATTCTTAAATCAAAATGGTGAATCATGTAAGGCTAGAGGATAGGCTTGAGGGAGCATAAAAATTTTCATCATGGAAAATTTTAGTCATGATAACCTTAAGAGAAATGGAATTAGAGGAGTATATAGAAACAAACATATCCATGCCTGAAAATGATCCAGAGAAAGTAACATAGAAAAGATACAATAACAAAGCAATGAAAATTATAATAGATTCTATAAAAGATCATATTCTTCCATCTATATCCAGTCTCAAGACTGCGTTTGAAATGTTCTCTATTATCAAAGATACATTTGAAATCAACAATACTAGTAGATTGTTAACTCTAAAACAAGATCTACTATATATAAAGATGAAAAATGGAGAATCTATTACATCCTACTTTCTAAGAATTTCTAAATTAAAAGATCAACTTGCAACAATGGAAAATTGAGTTGATGACAAAGAACTTAGCATGATAGCATTAAGAGGACTTCCTCTATCTTGGAAAACATTTATTCGAGGCCTAAGCTCTTGACCCAAGCTTCCTAAATTTGAATTACTAAAAAATGAATGCACACAAGAAGAATCAAGATTAGTCTCAAGAAGACTAAGTATAAATCAAGAGGGAGACATTCAGGCTCTTCATGCAAATTCAAATATGAAAAGAAAATTTGAACATAATAAGAGGGAAATTGACAAATCATATAAGAAATGTGATTGTTCCAAAGTTAGATGTTTCAAATGTGATAAAATTGGTCACTCTCATAACTTTTTCCCTGAACGAAAGAGAATTCAAGCAGCTCTAGCAGAAATCAAAGAAGAGGAAGTAGAGAAAGAAGAAAAAGAAAACTATGCATTTTATTTAGCTCTTTCAAGTGAATTAGACTCAAACAACAACACTTAGATCATAGACAGTGGAGCATCTCGACACATCACCAGTTTTAGAGACAAATTTGAAACCTTCTCAGAACACTCCTCAAAAGAAGTTACCATTGGAGATAACTCCACTCATCCTATCAAAGATATTGGTTTCTATTCAATTTACCTAAATTCAGGAATTACTCTCCAACTCAAAAATGTTTTATATGTACTTGGAATAAAAAGAAATCTAGTCTCTATTTCTAGTCTTGCTGATCAAGGATTCAAAATCACTTTTCAAGAGGACAAAGTTCTATCTTGGCCAAAGAACTCAATATCAACAAAGTCATTTCTATTGGATGCAAAGATGGAAGCCTGTATAAACTGTGTAACAATCAAAACTTAGCTCTAAGTCTTGAAACATCAAACTCTACCAAAATTTGGCATAGAAGGCTAGGTCAACTTCACTATCGTGCATTATCATCTATAGGAAAAATTGTAAAAAGTTTACCTAGTCTCAAAATTGATCACTTGAGCATTTGCAAAAGATGTGCTCTAGGTAAAAACAGAAAGCAATCATTTCCTGAAAGTGTTCACAAATCAAAATCCATCCTTGAACTGATTCACACTGACCTTTGCGGCCCTATGTCTGTACCTTCTCTTAACAGGTGCCTCTTTTATGTAATTTTTATTGATGATTACTTTAGAAGAACTTGGATCTACTTTTTAAAACAAAAAGAATCAGTAGAAGTCTTATCAAAATTCAAAGAATTCAAAGCCCTAGTTGAAAATTAGTTAGGACAGAAAATAAAAATATTATAGTTAGACAATGGAAGTGAATACATCTCCGAAATCAAAAAAAAAATTGCATTGTTGTTGGGATTAAGAGGGACTTTTCTATACCATATAATCCTTAATAGAATGGAGTTGCAGAACGTAAAAATAGATCAATTGTTGAGTCAGCTAAAGCAATGATGCACAATCAAAATCTTCATACTTCTTTCTGAGTTGAAACATCTAACACTACAGTCTACATTCAAAATAGATGTCCCCACTCAGTATTAGAGAACACCACTTTTGAAGAAGTATTTACAGGTATTAAACCAAATCTAAGTCATCTAAGAATATTTGGATGTTCTATTTATATCCACATTCCTAAAGAGAAAAGAACAAAACTAGAACCATCCGAAAAGAAGGGGATACTCATTGGATGCAATGAAACAACCAAAGGCTATAGAGTCTTTATTCCAGGTCAAAGAACAATTGAGATTAGTAGAGATGTGAAATTTGAAGAAGATATTGCCTTTAATATTTCTAGAAACAGTAATGAATCTAATACTGAATCTATTCCTAAAGTAGATGAAAATCACCAAACAAAAATTGAGAGGGAGAATGATATTGAACCATCTTCTACCACATCTAATCATGAAGATTCTGAAAATATCAACAATAAAAAGAGGCCACTTTGGGCTAGGAAAATGATAGTAGAAAATTAGGTTGAACTTAATGAAGTTATTCGAAAAAGTAAAAGAACAAGAAATCACTCATGTTATGTTGCATTAGTAACTGAACTTATAAAAACAGAACCTTCAAATGTTAAAGCACTATCAAGTCAATCTTGGAAAGAAGCAATGATTGAAGAATATAATTCCATACTAAAAAATGATGTATGAGATGTTGTACCGAGGCCTAAAAACAAATCAGTTGTTTCTTCTAAATTGTTGTTTAAAATTAAACATGTATCTGATGGCAACATTGAAAAGTACAAAGCCGGATTTGTAGCACAGGGTTTCTCACAGAAAGAAGACATCAATTATGAAGAATCATTTGCACCAATTGCTAGATACACTTCAGTTAGAACCATCTTTACTATCGCTGCATCCAATGGATGGAAAGTTCATCAAATGGATGTCAAAACAGCATTCCTAAATGGCAAAATTGAAGAAGCTTATATCGAGCAACCAAAAGGATTCTGCACTCATGACAGCAAAACTCACGTTTGTAAATTAAAGAAAGCTCTATATGGTCTCAAATAGGCTCCCAGAGCATGGTACGAAAGGATAGACAACTATCTAATGAAGTTATGATATTCTAAAAATAAAGCTGACCTTAACGTATACTTCAAAATAAATGGTGATCATATGATTATTCTTGTGTTATATGTTGATGACTTATTGATAACAGGTGAAGACATCTCATAAAGAAATGCAAACAAGAACTCACATCAGAGTTTGATATGAAGGATTTAGGTCTTCTACACTACTTGCTTAGATTAGAAGTCTAGCAAAAGGGTAACTACATTATTTTGAATCAAGGAAAATATAGAGTTGATATTCTAACAAAATTTGGAATAATGGAATGTAAACCAACTTCTACTCCTATGGAAGTCAATCTACACAAGTTGAAGGATGATATGATCAAATCAAAACCTATAAATTCTACTTACTACAGGTAGATCATTGGATCTTTAATGTATCTAGTGAATACTCGTCCTAACATATGTTATGCAACTAACACACTGAGTCAGTTTATGTGTGCACCAAAGAAGATACATCTACATGCAGCTAAATGCATTTTGAGATATCTAAAAGGTACTATCGGCATGGGAATCAAATATGATCAAGACAACATCAACCTTGATGGATATTCAGATTCTGATTAGGCGGGAGTCCTATTGAACGTAAGAGTACTTATGGATGTTGTTTCAGTCTAGGATTTGCAATGGTTTCCTTGTTTAGCAGAAAACAGTCTTCAATTGCATTAAGTTCTACCGAAGCTAAATACATTGCCTCTTCCTTGGGTGCTAGAGAAGTGGTATGGCTACAGAAGTTGTTAGTAGATTTGTTCAAAAGACCTTTGAAGCCGACTGTGATTCATTGTGATAGTCAAAGTTGCATCAAGTTTTCAGCTAACCTATTTTTCCACAATTGTTCCTAACATATTGAAATTTCTTAACACTACATTAGAGATATGGTGGATCAAGGAGTCATTCAATTGGAGTACATCAGTACTAATGAGAAAACAAAAGATATCTTTACTAAGCCTCTTGCTAAAGTAAAGTTGGATTACTTTAGAGGAAAACTTGGTATAATTAAATTGTAATATTGAATATTGAATTTAAGTTTTCAATTTATGAGTTTATGCTTCTATTGTTGTTTAGTTGTATCAAATATGTAATGAAAGGTGACGATCTTTTATGGACTTATATATATTCAGAAGGTAATCATTTGTAAGGTGATGATCTTGCAAATGATAGGCCTATTATCATGGACATCTCTAAATATTGTTTCGGACAATTAGAGATCATTGATAACAAATCCATTATGATTACTCTAGATATTGTTTCAGACAATTAGAGATCATAATATATGTTATGATAGTGTTCATAGCATGGTGATATTAATTATTTGACTAGTCATTGTTTTACAGTGTTAAGATCAGATAATGTATTCAAATATTCTATTCTAAAGGTTTATTACTTCTCCCTTGCTAAGAGGGAGTGTTGATGTATAGCATCAGTAGAAGTAATGATAAAACTATCGTATGTGAATGTTGTTCATCAGATGTATGCTTATATATATGTATATATATATACATACATAGATACATATATATATATATATATATATATATATATGTGTGTGTGTGTGTGTTTATATGTTTGGATAATTGTCATAACATATGTTTGAATGATTATCATAATATTATCGGCAAACATTGTAATGTGAATATCATCAACAGACATTGAAATGTGTATGTTATCAACAGACATTATAATGTGTATTATCGGGGGTCTTGTGTTTACTACCAATCACATAATCCATTGTATTGTTGTGTTTGTCATAACTAAACTGTTGGTTAGTTATCCCTCTGGAGAGGCATGATCCTATGTGCCCTTTGGCCACGTAGAGTCATGACTCTATGGGGGCATGACCTTTCACACTTATAAATATAAGTGCAGATCAATGGGAAAGATAATCAAAGGCATTACAGTCCCAGTGATCTGCACATTCATTTTGCAGGACAACTCTTGACATTATTCATTGGAAGGCGGCTAATATGTTCTCACAACAATCTCCATTGTAAGACAGCATATCCTTAGCAATCCTCAACACTAAAATTAAAGACTCGGTGATCACTGGGGAAAACAAACTCTGCATCTCTAGTTCTACTATTATTCAAGTAAGGATATCAATTATAGTCTATATCTGCAGTAATAGTTTTATCTATCAAAGATCACTAAAACTAACACCTAGGACCTGCTCAAGACTAGGGTAGAGGTGATTGGTCTCTTTCACACACCAACTTCACCTTCTCAATCCTATCCCTATCTTCCAAGCAGCATAAAGCCTTCAACAAGGAAAACAAACTTCCACACATCTCACTCCCTTGCGCCCTCCAAGGTCTCAAGCTTCCACACACACCAATACATCCTTGTCCACCATTCCACCAAGTTTCATGACCCTTTGATAGGTTTTGGGCTTCTTCCTAGACCAAATCTACAAGTTACACTAGGAGGCCTAATAGGGGCTCTTTCCTAGTAGCCATGTTTCATCAAAATAACACCAAACTCAAATAACTTCCAAACAACTTCCAAAACAAATTATAGAATCCTTCATAACATCAAATGACCTACCTAATTCCAAAAGATGAGCTTTTGATCACCTGTTTTGACCCCTTAACTGTCAAGCCCTAGTTTTTAGGCTTTTAGGCTTAAACACACTGTTTGGTCTTCTAGGCTCCCAATCTCGAAACCCACAATGGATTTTCATCTCCCATCACTATTATCATCCTTCTACTTTATTACCTACCAAAAATCAAACCTCCTTGACCCATTTCTGGACCTCTGTAATGTGATTTCAAACTGTCAACACGTTGAGCAGACTAATTGTAGAGACTCAAAAGTAGTTGTAATACCACAGTCAAGTGAAGATTGAAGAGATATAAGCCGTGAATGTCTTCCACATCATAATACCCTTCTTCACAACCATCATCAAGTATTGTCACTGAGGGAATTGAAAGAGATTGATTATTTTCGTTCAAACCCTAACTGCAGGGTAGGGTAACCAGCAAACCAAATGAAATCCAAATCCATAACAGCTTTCTCCTATTTGACCAAAACTAATTATTACATTCACCAATAAGCAAAAAATCAACTTTCTAAAAAACATAACCAACTTACTGTTACCCTGCAAAAGATTTTAGAAAGATACACTCTGACTGTACACAGTTTTCCCTCCAAAAAGATGTGATATTTCATTCCAAATCCATACCATGCCATTCCAACCCAAACTAGGTGGAAGATAATTAATTTATAGGTCACAACTCTTGACCTTACAACTTCATTCTTCCATGCTCAATCCAAACAATGATTTGACTGTTAGACTTCCAATTTGCAAGAAAATTTGCAAAACAATTGCATGACAACTTTTATTGCAATTTTTGCAATTTTACAACTTTTTACACAAACTTTACACAATTGACTTCAAATGCCTACAAAACTATATCAAAACATGTAAAAAGATTATGAAACATGAAAATGAAGATTCTTGGTCAACTCACAATGTTTGACCAATTGTTGACCACCCTTTGACTTGCCTATAACCTTATTACAACATGTAAACAACTTGCCTAAATGCATGTTTGAGATTGCCTAAACTATCGTGTGTCATCTTGGACACTTATTGACCTCCTATACTAGCCTCCTTGATGTTTGACCACCTTATTTAGGACCTAGGGCCGTTGCGCCAATCTACCTATTGACCAAAGTTACCACTCTCATCTATCGGTAATCCACATCTACCACTCATATCTACCATTAAATCATCTACCCCTTGGCCTCCACATGCTATAAATAAGACCTTGTGACCTCATTTCAAGCATCAAGTGTTAGCAATAGATTGAGTCTTGAGCAGAGTCTTTAATCACGTCTTGTATTGAGTCTTGTGTATCAAGTGTGTAGTGTAAAATCGAGTGGGTAGTCAAGAAAGAAGTGTTGTATATAGTATCTAGTGTGTAATGGGTGATCTCTTCTAGTCCTAGTAGATCAAGTATGGAAGTTTTGTATATAGTATCCAATGTTTTTTTCCAACATGGAGTAAATCAAATCTAAACTATCTGCCTGAGTCATAGCCAAGCTTTGTTAATATTATGGAAATAGTTAGTTCCTTCTATAGAAAGGAGTTGAGGGGATTCTATGTCTTTTGTGCCTTTTGGTTGAGGAAAAAGGAAAATTTATGTCCACCAAAGTTGAGGGAAGTCTATGTACTTTGCGTCTGCTTGCACGTTAATTTGATGGAAAATGTTCATGTAATCATCCATGTTCATCATTAAAAATATGACTCTTTTGTTTTCTTATGTTGTGTTTTTATTGTGAATTGAGGAAAGCCTTGTCTTATGTGCTTTATTATAAATGGTATCAGTAAGTACGCTAACTGACTTATTAAGAATAGTGTCACAAATGCTACAGAAAAGAGCCTTACACCCATCATAACTATCTAAACACGAAACTTCTCTTATTATTGCCCCAAGATTCCCTTATCCACCCATTAGCTTACAGAAACCAAATGAATAGGTCAACGGTCCCATCATGTTGAACTAGCTTAAAAGGGTGAAATTGGTTAATGGTCATTTTTGGTGTGTTGGTGGAGAGTTTAGCTGACTTCCTTGCAGTCCAGATTTGTTTTCAGTGTGTTATAGCTGATATCAGACCTCCAAAAACCTTATTGTCATCAGTTCAAGGTATTCTACTTGTTGGGTTGTTGATTACATTGATTATCTGTATTATTCAGCTTATTATGGAATGCTGCAGTAGTTTATTTGAGCTGTGTGGCATTTGAAATGCCATCGCCATACATTGAGTGTAGTACTGCCAATGGGCTTGACCACTGCTCATTATGTAGGTACTTATTCTATTCAGCAACAAAATAGGGATATATATTACACACAGCATGGGATGCTTGCTGTCATCAAAATTGGTGCAAAATACCAAGGAAGATGATGCCGTCCACAGTGTACTATGTAATGCGCCAACATTACTTGTTTATCAATAACACACTAAAAAGGCTAGGTGTTTGTCACTCACTGTGGATGTGTTTGTCAGTCACTATTTATATGTTTGTCATTGATTGTGCAGTTGTGTAAATGGCCTTGGGTTTTTACAAACATTGTTATTAATGTCTTTGCCAGTGATGACATCAAATAGTATTGGTAGTTTGTTTGTCATCATTGATAGTGATGAATCAAGAAAAAGATTGACCCATGGTGTTGCATGGGATGCAACGGTGTTCCTTTCTTAGATGAGATCTGTTTATGGGCTTATGTGTGAATAGAGAAATTTGGATTTAAAGTTGGTTGTATCCACTTCCATAGTATCGATTGCATTTTATGTAAACAAGTGATGTATGCTTTGGCTAGTCATTGTTGTACTTGTGATGTGTGTATAAGCTAGTCATTGTTGTACTTATGTGCATAGAAGCTAATCAGCATTGTACTTGTGATGTGAACATGAGCTAGTGCCAATTGTTTGTTTGATGTGTGTATGAATTAGTCAATTTTGTATCTGTCGTGTGTATGAGCTAGTAACTATTGTACTTGTAATGTATTCTTGAGCCAATCATTGTGTGATCTTGTGATTATGACATGATATGATCCACTGTAAGCACCCTGTTAGTTCTAACTGCTGGCTCTGAACTGATTGTTTTGATACTTTTTGTGTTTTTTGCAATTATGTTTTGTGTTTTGGGGATATATTCTGTTTTTTGTTTTTTCAGCATAAACAACTGCAAACATGAAAATTACGGAATTAGCTCACACAATCCTTATTTACTGATTTATCTTTATTCCAGTATTTACAAAACTAAATATGTATGCAATAGATTTATCTCAAACAATTAAACAACCTGGAACCGATTGTGGATGTCACTGAATAAGTCTGGAAAGATCGCAGGAGACTGATAATGCCATTTCCTTTGATGTGGAGGCCAAAATGTGCAGCGTCTGCACTTGTTAAGTTTGAGCCGTGCCTTCACCTTGTAATTATAACTTCCCATTTTTAGAAAGCAATTTAATAGTTAAATAGTGAGAAAAAAATTATAATTAAATTACATTGATTAAATAAAATGAATAATAATACCTTATAAAATATAATAATTTGAATTAAATATGTTAATAAAATTATATAAAATTATTAATAAATAAGTGTAAGAATAAATAATAAATTGAAATATCTTACTAAATAAATGATAATAATTTTAAAAATATTGTTTAATTAATTAGTAATATAGAATATAGTATTATATGTTAATAAATAAATTTAGTACTATTATTACATCTATATTGTTAATATAATAAATATTATAATAATGATAAAGATATTTAAATATTTCTTAGAATGGAATTCAATGGGACAAATTTTTCATTTTTATTTGGTGGAAATATGTTTCATTTTGCCAATTTGTCATGTCATTACTCCACGATGGCTGCCTTTCTTTGCACTTATCCAGCCGTGCAAATATGTGCACCAATGGCTAAATCGATTTGTGGAGGCTTTTGTCTTATATTTTTTCCTTACAAGTACATAACTATTTTTTGGGACAATCCCGGACTGCTCCCATAAAGTCTGACATAGCCTCATTTAATAACATTAATTTACATCATCATCATCATTATTAATGATACTATTAAATGTGACAAGAGGCAAATTCCCTAATTTTTTTGAACAAAAATTATTTATTTCATTGCCTTTTTCTTAAAGACCAATAGGATTTTTTTAAAAAGGGAAATTTTAATTTTTAAAATACATTCATATCAATAGAAGACTTGAAAACATTAGGATATCTTCAAATTTTTGGAAAATATTATGCTCCCAACTAATACCATAGAATCTAATGATTCCTTCAATTACCTGCCAAAGGCAAGAACTGATAAATTAGCCTCCCACAATAAAGGAGCTATCGAACAAATGTTGATGGTGAAATCAAAGCTCCATATTTTATAAAACCCATACTTGATGTACATATATAAGCCACACCGTCAGCAAGCAAAGACAATAATAGGAGGTATATTAGCAAATATCTACATCAAGGTTGCAACGAGAGGAACCCATATCTATGATAATTACATTACACAAGCAGCTTTGCGGAAAGGATATGTATTTGCATTGGTGGAAACACTGAAATTATGAGAGGTATTACAAATATTTGATGGATTGAAAACAAGGTTTCAATGGAAAGTTAATCGCCAAAGTAAAATGTTGGTCCAAGAATATATCAAGAGCAATTTATACAGTTATATGGAAAAAAGAAATCATATTGAAGGCAATTGGGTTCTTAGGGTGCGGTCCCATGAGGGGGGCTATTGGATCTATTTTTATGGAGCGGGTGGTCCTATGAAACCAAAAAATGTTTTGCTACAGGATTAATTGGAACCTTCTCCTAAATAATAGCAGCCCCTACTTTTTAGAGTGTAAATTTGAGTAGGTGGAAAAGGTGGGGGGCTAGAAATTGCTCCACTAGCTTAGGCTTTTCTTCGGCCACTTGTCAATCATATACCAATTTCTATTTCTTTATCAATAATTTTTTAAAACATTTTTATTTATTTAGTAAGTGAATGAAATATGTTAAATAAAATAATTAATGAAACCACCTGCTTCCATAAATTATGGGGCTTAAGCTTTTCAAGAATAACTTCACTACAAAATTCATGGGACCTTCCGCTTTAAAATAATCCAAAAAAATCTCTAGAGCACCCGCTGAATTGTTTTAGGAAGACCCCCTCCATGGGACCGCACCCTTAACACTCATACTATTGGAAAGCACAACATCCAATCAAAGGCACAACATTTAAAACAACATCCCAACAGGAACAAGAACACGGGAAAGTAAAGCACCAACGTGGGCAAAGGAATGAACCCAAACCCAGGACGCGGAGATTCCAAGGTCAAACATTTTGGTGACCCGCCCTTGCCAGGTCACATACAGTGTAGATTGATCAGCGGTCAACTTTGCCATAAACCGTGAGTGTACTATGCTCATCCAATTATGATTAAGGGTATTGATTTCCATTGGAAGGTTTAAGTATATTATTGTTATTATTTCCTTTTCTTTGACACTCCATCTTAAAGAAGTAGATAAGAATGTAATTAAGAAAGGGATGTTTTATTGAATTAAGTGGATTAAGTAAATTAATTATTTAGGGAAGGCTACTAAGAAAATGATGTTAATTGGACTAAGAAAGATTAATAAATTTATTATAAAGGGAAGGCTACGACTTCTTGTATTAGTATGAGAGATAGGTGCACTCCTATTTAGCTAATGAAATGAAGAAAATCACAACTCTTAATGTCAATATTAGAGATGGGTGTAACTACCCATTTGGCTGACTTAATAAGGCAAGATATAGAAAAGTGTTTGTATTAGAGATGGGTATAATACCATCTGGCCAAACACAAACTAAGGATACAACCTTTATAATGTTGGTATGCGAGATCCTTCTCCATCTAACCAATATGCTTGAGTAAGTATAATGGTACAAATATTTTGATCGCATCAACATATGGATATGTGAGCCTTAAAGGGTGCACTCTAGAAAAGACAATTTAATAACTAAGGGTTAGGAAACCTGATCTAAAGACGTCTTTAAGGTTTGGGGTTAGGATAGAGGGTAGGAAAGTATAAAAAGGTTTGTTATTGTAAAAGGATTCTAACTATTATTTGTGCAGGTTTTGCTAACTCCAGTAGCTAACATGTATATTATGTGTCTACATCGTGGAGCTTCATGCCTTCATGCAATCATGTGTCTGCTTCGTGTATTTATGCATCAACATGTATACTATGAATATGATTATATTTTCTTGCATCATATTTTTATGGATATTAACATTACATGGAAATATTTTTATAAATTATCTTTGCTTGACGACAAGCAAAATTTGAGAGGGGAGACTCTGATGTCCCTATATTGAAATAAATAATAATAATAAATTAACAAGTAATTTATAATGTAATTTATTATTAAATTAATTATATTATTATTATAGCATATTAAAATGATATAATATTATATATCAATGAACTAGTATAATATAATATATAGTATTATATGAATATCTTAGTATATAAGATTATAATAATTTAATTTACAATTTCATAATGGTAATACCAATAGAGAAAGAATTCAAAATAATACTTAAATAAATAAATAATATAATATCAATAATTTGTATTTTATACAACAATATTAATATAATTAATGGATGATACATTATATCATTAACATAATAATAATGAATATGTTAGTTATACTTAATATAATTTTCGAGAGTCGTGTCTCTGCTTATTTTCTCACAAGGATATATATAAAGTGGAATTGTTGTCTCTTTCAAGGCATCCGATCAATGGTATTTAAAAAATCTATATTCTTCTTATCCAACATTTTAATAAAACAATGATATCCAATACAAAATAAACCCTAAGTCAAAGATTTAGGGAAAATTTGAGGAAATATCTAAATGAGGACATTACATGGGCACATAGTCATCAATTGTTTGAACTTCTCAAAACATTGTTGTGCCTGAGGAGTCCATGTAAAAGCCCCCTTTCGTATCAAGTTTGCAAGTGATACAGAATGTCATGAAAATTCATTGACAAACCGACGATAGAAAGCACAGAGCCCCACAAACCTTCTGAGTTGTGTCAAGTTCTCTAGAGCAGGCCACTCAACAATGTCACAAACCTTGTTAGGGTCCACATGTACATTCTCTACAATAATAATGTGACCCGATAAAGAAGTTGTGTCATGCCCAATGCACATTTGCCTATGGGACCACTATATTTGTCTATTTTTGCCTTTAGGCCTCAAAGGACATTCATCTTTCTCATTATATGGTGCAATAAAACATAACATTTTCCTTCAAAAATCAAGTGTTTTCATCTAAAGGGTCTGCAAATGGTTTCTTTTGTTCGGGTTTCTTACCCCTTTTAGGGGCTGATCCACTATCACATACTAAAGTGGACAGTTTGGTCGTGAATTTATTGCATGTAGTAGATGCCTCCATGTTATGTGCCTTGTTCATTGCTCCATGTAAAGTTTGTGGCTCAAAAGATTTGATCCAACCCTTAAGAGGCTCTAACAATCCCTCCATAAATAGGACAACCAACCTCCTGTCAAATTTTCCTATGACCATAATGGAGTTCTTCTGGAACTCACTAGTGTGAATCTCTAGGCTACCTATCTACTTGACTTGATTTAAGTCCTTGAAATACAACTCACTATTAACCTGTGCAACTAACCTATCCACAAGCTCCTAATAGGAAGTAATACAATCATGTTGTATTGTAATCAATGCATGATACTACTAATCATGAGCTAGCCCATCTAGATGTAAAATTGCAGACATGATGGCATCCTCCTCAGACATGGGACAAAGTGTGAGAAAAGTGTCCAACTTATGGACTCGTGCTCTCACTAAGATCTTACCATTGTCATCAAATCTAAAGAGAGTCAATTTATTGGTGGCATGCTTGAGATAACTACCCATGTTCTTGGGTCACCTATCCTGTCTACCCTTGTGATGCTCTCATTCATGTGACATGAATCTGTCAAAATTCAAGTGGTCTTTCAGTGGCTGAGGTAGTGCTTTCCGCTCTGCACACAAAGCTAAAACATTATAAGTAAATGCCAAATCCTTCTCATCAAAATTAATGAATCAGGTCTCAAGAAAGTAGGGTGTATGGGTCTATCATATGTACATGTACATACCCTATGTGGTCTAGGAGACTCAATAGAGCTACCATGCTCATCAAACTCACTTTTGTCCTCGAGGAAGTGACATGCACTCCGTGGCTGTAGTGAGTTGTTGTAAAACCTATGTAACCTGTTGTTGGCCTGTTGCCAACCCTCTGAACAATTCTCTCACTTCTCTCCCATTATCATTTCCTGTATTCCTAAGAGGGCTACCACCTGTCTCATCACTCATGGTATCATGTGCCTGATTACCCTGCAACTCTAATCCCCTATGAGTGTAAAACCTGTTAGGGTCAACTCTCTATGGCTGTATATGTTTGCCCAATTCCCTGCAAGATGGCAAGAAACCACTCTGATACCACTATACAAACCCTGCTAGTTCTAACTACATTGTTGGCTCTGGATTATGTATGTTTTGATAGTTTTGTGTTTTTTTCAAAACAAATTTGTGTTTTGGGTTAAATGCTTTTCTTTTGTATTTTCAGCGTAAACAACTACAAACATGAAATTTAATATGCAAATTGTTGAATAAGCACACAATCTTTATTTACTAATTTATCTATATGCCAGTATTTACAAAACTAAATGTGTATGCAATACATTTATTTCAAACTATTAAAGAACCTGGAACCAATTGTGAACATCATAATAAGTCTGGGAAGATCACAGCAGACTGATAATGCTATTTCCTTTGATATGGAGGTCAAAATGTGCACCCTTTGCACTTATAAGTCTGAGTCATGCCTTCGCCTTGTAACTTAGGCTCCCAAAACAAAGTCACTGCCTGTAAATTATGTCTGCCATCTCAGTAAGAAGCCATGGCAGCCAGAAATATGTATGCAGCATTAATGGAATGCTGCGATTTGTATACAACAACTATTCCCCCAGTCCTGCGATTGAACTCTGAGAACAAACGCTGAGAGCTACCCCCAAATCGATCATAGTTTGAGCCCAATGATGGCTCTTGGATGAACCACCTTCAAGCACAATTCCTTGGCATAACTCAACCAACTTAAAGTGTGATAAGGCTGAAGGATTGTCAATTCTTTCATCTCTTGAAATGCAGAAACCCTTGCAAACTGATCACAAATCACTACTAAAGTCACAAGGCGTGCAGGAGAGAAAGTGAAATTTCGTTGTCTTGCCTTAATAATCCCAACTTGCCTAAATCGACCAGCTTCAGCATTACTCATCACATGAGTTTGAATTTATGTATTTGTTTTTTTGTTGCTTACTTTTGAATTATAATAATTTAATAATGTTTCCCTCCCTTTACTTAGGCGTCCAAGTCAACTACATTAAATAAAAATAATAGATGCACTTTCAACACTTAATAAAAATCTTAACTTTAATCATTACCTAAGTAAATTAATGATTATGAATCAAATAAATAGCTTATAAATTGCATTAATGATCCATATGAAATCCAAGTGCTCTCTGTCAGAACCTGACACCTAGATGTTATGCCTAAATTAGCAACTGGATCACAAATGACTTGCTATAAATAGTAAGTCCATCAATCAAGCCAAATGAAGAGTACTGAAGTTAGAATCCCAAACACCACCATGCTGAAGGGGAGTAATGTCACCTCTGCCAAGGATAACAAAACAACAAGAACCCTCAAACCACCACATTAGCTCACAAGGGTCACTATGATAGGCTAAAAACACCAGCAACTGACACTGGCTAGAAAAGGGGCAGTACACCAACCATGCCCCCTAACGAAAGCAAGAAGCGAACTATGTTTATTGTGGCCATTGGTACCATAAATCTTTCCAATTGATGTCTTGAAGATTTAAAAAGAAAAGAAAAAAAAAATTGCAAAGAAAAATTGAATCCAAAAACATTTGGTTTTGTCCTATAGGTGTTCTTGTGGACAGAATTGAGGAATATAGTGTCCTCTCAATTCTAATTGCCATTTGGAGAAACAAAATTTAAATTAGTTTTTACAAGGTTAACGATGATTCCTGAATTTTACTTTCTGGACTCTTAAATCATGCAACATTTGTATATTTATTTGTCTAGTGTTTACAGCTTTAGATTCACTGTGCTCTCATTTGGTTTAAATACTTCCAACTTCAGATTTTATATCTTTTAAGTGACATTGATAGACTTTACCATTAGTGGACATTGATTATATTTCTTTTTTCTTTCATTCTAGTCCATGGAAATTAGTATTAATTTCCTGCTTCCTTGAGAAACTATTTGTGAAATGCATTTTGTAGTTCATTTTAGGATGAAAATCTAATTCTTCTGTGACTGATACTTTGCCAGGTGTAAACTTGTCTCTGCTATCGAAGGTTATGTCTTCAAGGCTAGCTCAAGGAACCTACAATGGAGGTTTATTGTCAACAGAAGCTGGAACATTGGCCAGAGTGTTGGCAGATCTGTCTATTACATTTGTAGGTTACTTGGGGACAAAACACCTACTTGACATAACTCTTCTCCCTGCACTTTTTCTCGGAATTATATCGATTGCTGCAACTTACTACACCTACAATTTACTCTACTAGATCCATGCCAATTCAAATTTGATTTTTCTGTGGTTCAATGTACAATTCAGCGAATGAAGAAAATTCAATCTCATATTTTAGAGGAGATGAATAGACCTTTGGTTTTAACGTTCCAGTCCATCCTTGAATTATCAAGTGCTTCTTCTGGTCTGCTAATAAATTTGGCTAGCAGTTGAGAGCACAAATCTTTAGATTATCATTAATTTTGTAAGCTCCCAGCCTGTCATTGGTTTTTCTGGTTTCCTCAATGGGCCTAAGTCCTTTCAGCACACTGTAAAAAAAGTTGATTTTTTTTAATTTTTTATGAAGAATAGATAAACACATTTTATGAAGAAACTGCGACAGAAAGAAGATCAAATTGTTTTACCCTGGATTGGGTATGATCCATAAACTAGGTTAGATACTCCACACATGGAGTTATCAGTAGATAGATTCTGATGCAAGAACTACAACAATTCCTCAGCAAACAATATTGTATGGTTGTCAAACTGCTATGATAAATGACATGGAAAATAGTGAGAACTTTTCATTGTGATTGCTGACACCAATAATGTCAACACACAAATTGTTTTGCAACAATATTTTCCTGGGAAAAAGCCAACTTGGGTGAAAAACACCAGCTTAGACAGCATTTCTCATATTTGAGAAATGAATTGGAAATGCATAGCAAGCCGTCAAGGCTATGAGAAGCTCTAAAGCAGGTTATAAGAGCTTGACTACACCTACATAATGCATGCACACACTCATACACAAATAAATAAATATTTCACACACACACACACAGGGAATTTTAATCAAATAATGACATTTTTGTCATAATGAAGCTCTCTATGTTTTGGTGGTTGGTGGCATGTGTGCTGTTTAATTTTTGCCACGTAATTGATTTATTGATTCTAGAAATTGGAAAAAACAATATCATCATCATCTGCAAGCTCACAGCATCGCTAGAGGTTTGATATTATCCCAAGAGAAGCAATTCCTCCAATACTAAAGTGTTCAAAGACTTGAAAAGGAACATAGAAGGTGCTCTGAAAAGCCATGTGATGCTAGGAGCACAGACTAGGAAACTTGCAGCAGTATTGCAACTGAATTTTTTTACCTATCTCTAGAATCAACTGGATCTGTATATCAAAACTAATGTTTGGATCATGCTTCCACAACCAAAAGCCTTTTAATCCTCAATATCTTGGGGAATTAATGGTGAAGGTTTGAAAATTGCTTTCACCCACTAAGGTGCCTTTTTTTCCTAGCCTCTAAGACTTACATATTTTAGCCCCCAAAAACAACTATACTTGTTGGCGCACATGAAACATTATTTCAAACCCTTCGACTACACTCCCAGACCTTGAGACTACAAATCTATAATTTGTATTGATTCAACATTCTTTCGCTTAGTGAGCATTCAAGAGATACACTTTTAACATCAACCTATATTGTTTCCTTTTTCTCAAATAAATTGCATCTCTTTTATACAAAAACAAACCTCCAGATATCACTCTACAAATGCCAATAGGATACATATCAAAGACAACTTCATCAACAAAATCTAACCTGAATCGAAACCGTCCAATTTCAAATTATTCTTAGGCCTGCCCAAGGAGTAAGGATGGGGATGCTTTATCACTTTTAGACATAATTTTTGTAGTATTTTCAAGAAATCAAATTTGATTGAGAGTGCGAAGCATCAAACCGTTTTGCCTTAGCTTAAAACATGATGCGGAATAACTTGGTAAGCTCATCCTCTCTCGGATTTCCTTCACTTGCCAAAACAGCTCTGTTGTTTAAAATTATACAAGAAACCACTCATTAACATTTGAACCACATTCTCTCTCTTTGCCTTTTATCCACTTCAACAGTGTTCTTATCTTTCCCTTTATTCAAGGGGAATGTGCTAACTTGGAAGCAAATCCAACATCTAATATTTCCGTGCTCATCTTTATCACAGTGAGAGCAATGAAACTTGCTCTTACATTTGATCTTTTTTTTCCTTCCCTGGAAGTGGCATTCTTATTACCTCATCTTCGTTTTGCCATTTTTCCTTGAGTGCGTCCTTTTGCAGGTGATCAAACAAACCCCTTAGATATTTTATCATCACCTCATTTTTTTTCAAACTTGAATGTGCTTGTACACTTTGTTCTTGTTCTTGCTTCAAATGATGTTATTACAACACACTTTATCCTACATGGCAAATGGGAAAAAAATGTTCTCAATTGCAACTTAAAATTCTTCCCACTTACATTGTTTCTATTTTCTAAATCTCTAAAGGATGTGCATAGCTTTCATACCACGTAAGAGAATGCCCGACAGTTTTAGCATTGCAAAATAAATTTATTGCTGTGGAGCTACCCAATCAAAATAATTTAATCCTCCGTTTGGGACTCCCATTGATTTAACCTTTCTACACAGAAATTTTCAGTATATGGTCATAGGGTGGGTACCAATATTGGCCTGGCCATGAATACATTATCAAGCTTCGAGTTTTCTCCTTGCTCTATACTCATCTTTTGGGTATTAATTTTTTTATTGGTATTGCTCAGCAAAGGCTACCTTGGCCATAAAGTCAACCGTCGTGCATTCATCTTACCAACGTTTCCCTCATCCAAAGATATTCTAGCATGTCTTAACCTCCATATACTTTCCATTATTTCTTCCGGATCTTGCTGTTTTCACTTGACTAGTCTCTTGACTGTATTTCAGGCTCAAAAGTTACTAATATCCCTTTTCAGGTTGCCCTGCAAATGCTAGTCTTGCATCCCTTACAATATTTAATAGTAAGAGGACACATGGAAAAAAGTATAAAAATAAATTAAATATATTTACTTGGTTATATAGGCTGTTTAATCTTATGGTGGACCATTCTCATTCATTCGAACACATTTGGTGGATATTACATATAGTGCTAGAAATATTTTTTTGCCTGCAGTTGAAAAAATAAAATAATAATAATAAAATCGAGCATAGATCTTTATGTTAATGGCTCAAGGCGGGTAACTCTACTATTCTACAAATTGATGATTAAAAAATAATTGAACTTCAAATGTTTATATATCTTTTCTTATTTTTTATGATTTTATAAATCACATTCTTCAATTCTATAAACTATACTAGTTTCATTCAATTTTAATGTTACAAACAATTATAAATTATGTTTCATTAGAATGTTATATAAAAAATACAAATTAAATTAAATTAAAATATGAATTGAATTATTTAGAGCTTTTTGATTAGGCCCCATCTGGTAGTTGGAATTGCACTTGAATTGGCAAACAAAAATGCTGGAATTAGCAAATCTTTTGTTTGGTTGTACAAACTAAAAATAGAGTTAAGATTGGGGACTTCTAGTTTTAGCCCAAATGGGTATGGCAGTCTTCCCTCTTAAAAGTTGGAATTAGAATAGCTTATTCCTATTCCATATTTTTCTTAAGCCCAATTGAATCATTCGTCATTTACTCCCACATTAGCCAAGTTTGTGATAAAAAAAAAATGTTTTTTTTTATGGAAAGTGGGAAAGGGTTTTAGTCAATCATGTTGAATGAAAGTTGGTAGCCCTGCATTGGAGCCATTGTGATCAAGGTGGATTGGGGGTCGATCTTGTGCTATGTTGATCTGCTGGAATGGCAACCTAATGTGCTAGAATTGTTGTGCAAGTTTGAGTGTGAAATGACTTAACAAATTTGTCAAATCAGATCTACAATGTCAGCACTATATAATGTCCACTTTGTTGTGAATGCAAAGAATGAAAATGTGGTTGAGGTGAGATCTCACATGCTCTATGTTTGCGTGCTAATTGGGCAGGTGAGCCAATGTTGGACCTGTGACTGAGAATGAGGAATGAGCTCATTGTTGGGTGGGCGCAAATCAATTGTAGATCTAGATCATACTCCGACCAAGAGGGATCAATTATTGATCTGAGATCATTTCTTTGGGTTTGGGAAAAAATTAACAAAAATAATTGGCTTTTATTTTTTTTAAAAATCATTTTTATTTAAAATATTACTATTTTTTTTTTTAAAGTAAATTATTTTTAATTCAAAAAAAAAAAATTTATTCCAATTTAAATTCTTGCAACCAAACGTAGAAAATGCATATTCTCACTCATCTTCCAAGTCAATCAAACAGGTCCAAGTGATATTCCACAACTTATTTTAAGAATGCAACCAAATGGACCCATAGGACTTGTTTGGTTCCTCGATTTGAAGAGGAATTGGCATTTTTAATTCTTAAAAAATTTCTAATTCACTATCTGGGTGCACAAAAAAAAAAAAAAAAGAATCTGGTATACCAATTTACCCTCAAATTCAGTATTTGGTATTCCATCTAAATAGGTGGAATTGAAAAAATATTGAGATATATTTTTTCTTCAATTTAAATGTTTTTGGTGATTTTCTTGATGATTGTAATCAATGTAAATCCATAGTGAATGTTCGAATAACCTCATTGGTTTTGATGTCAATGAGATCACAGAGGGCCTCTGTGCATATTGGATTGAACTACTACGTTCGCCAACTCCACTTTAGAAAAATAGAAAGTCACTCCCTTCTATGAATACTCAAGCTCCATCATTGCATATGCTCTATTTAGTACATAATCTCCATTACAAATTGTGTTATTTGAACCACAATGTGGTACTTTATAAGATGTAAGCCTTATTAAAATGGCATGATACTAAGCTCTGTTAAATTTTAAATCAATAAAGCAAAAAGAAAATGCAAAGCACTTACAAGGAGATGCGGACTTTAGAAACACATTTGTGTTGGAAAGTTACATTCACAACTATGACATGCCTCCAAATGTTCATTTATTTGTCATGACAAATAAACCATTTTGGTCTAATCATATTTTTTTATACATATCCTCTACATGCAATTTGACAACATGCACATAAGCCAATGACTACTCACAATATATTCCTCTTTTATTTTGCTGCATAATTTTGAAATTCTATAGAATACACCAACTTTATACATGTATGTCAACATCCCTTAGTATAATGTTACAGTTGGTTTTCAATTGCTTGAAAACTACTGCCATAATGACGACTATTGGAAGCTTCAATTTTGAAAGAGAAGGCCAAGTTCAAGACAAGATTTTTTGAGTGCTATATTCTATTTATAATTTGAGTGCATGACACATCAGATTTACCTATGAGCACAGGAGGAAAAAGCTCCCTCAAAAATATTGAATTGGTTTTGCAACAAATTTTTCCTATAAGTAGGTTTTTTTTCTTCAAATAAAAAACAATGGCCTCAATTTTCATTCATACTTTCTTCAATAGAAGACATTAGATATCTCGGATTTAAATATCAAAATTGAGGTCTGTAAAAATTTTAAAAATATGCTTATTTCAGTGATATTCCAATTCTAGAAATGTGCAACCAAATGGAGAAAATGTCTTTTGGTGTTATAAATTTTGATGAACCAAATGGTCCCAAATCAAATTACCAAACTATAATTTGTATTTAAAGTTTCATAACCCCAAATCCAAAATTCTGAATGCCAATTCTTAAATTCTATTCCAACAACCAAATTGGCCCTTAGGGCCCATTTGGTTGCAAGAATAGGAATAGCTATTCTAGAATACTTATTCTGGAATAGAAAATGGGGGTACGTATTTCTATTCTCTATTTGGTTCAGCTAGAATTTGATGGGGAATTTGCGGGCCTAAAAATTTATGTTTTCTAAAATTATTAAAATTGGAATAGGAATATGTATTCCAATTCCACCTATTTGGGTGGAATTGCAAAACCTCATTTTTGGGCCAAAATTGGAATACGTATTCCTATTTTACTTCATATTCCAATTCTGATTTGGTGCATCAAAACAAAGAATTCAAAATTTTAAGAATTTACATATGCGTATTCCACTTGTATTCCCATTGCCAAACAGGTTAGGGTCGATTTGTTTCCCTAATCAAGTTAGAATTAGAATTAGAATTCGTGAAATTTAGAAATTCTTGAATTTTATGTTTGTTTTAGAAATGAGAATAGAATAGGAAAATCTATATCCTAATTTTAATCTAATATGAGCATAAATATCTTCTACTTAAAAATCTTGAATTGGAATTTTCTAGTAAATTGTTGTTGACAACAAAAGCTCTGTCGACTTTGTAAATAGGGATGATTATGGACGAGATTGTCATACATAACGGTGAAAGATTTCTCCATCAAGGTAGGAATTTGAGCCTTCCAAGGAACAACCACAGTCATTATGCCATTGTTGAGAAAAAAATTGAGACTCAAAGGCACCACTACCAACTGGTCTTGTTCTTAATATTCGAGACTGAAGCTTGAACAACTCCTTGAATGATTTAATCAGGATTTATGGATCTGGAGATTTTTTGAAGATTGAAAAACTTGCACAACTCTATATGCTCGCAAGCATTCTAAGTTTCACAAGAATGGCTTCTCTCATAAAACTTTTTCTATATGGTTGTTGCAAAATTGAAATTGGAAGGTATACCAAGACTCTCGAGTTGATAGCTTTGAGAAATTGTGAAACGTTGAATAACATCAAAAGCTTTGCAAAATTGACTTCTCTAAGAAAATTTTTATTATTTGATTGTTACAAAATTGAGAAAATTGAAGGCATAGAAAATTGCATGAGATTGACAAAGTTGACTTTTGAGACCTTCTAGGAGGTGTTGGGTATAGAGAGCTTGGAACACTTGCACTCCATACAAACAAGGGATCAATTATTGTGTGTTCAAACAATATAGGTAAAAATAGTTTCCAAGACAAAAAAAAAAAAAAAAAATCTAGTATTTTCATTTGATTGAGCATCAACTAACTTTTGTGAGGAATTTAGGGCATGTTTATTTGTCAGCATAGGAATTAGAAAATTAGAATGGAAAGATTAGAATAGGAATGGGAATGTGGAATGGGAATGGAAAAGAGCTATCCCATTCTTGTTTGTTTAACTTGGTATTTGATTGGGAATATGTTACTCTCTTGTTTGGTTGTACAAAAATGGAATAGGAATAAGGTGAAGTTTTGTATTTTAAAAAAATAGATATAATAAAAATAAAAATTTTAAAAATTTTAGAAAAAATTCAATTTTAATTTTTACAAAAAAAAAATTTAACCAATTTTTTTTTTTTTTTTAAAATCAGATTGGGAATAGGAATGGCCCATTCCAATAACAACTTTTTTTGGAATGGACATATGCTCATTTTTGGGGTAAAACTAGAATATATGTGCCTATTCCCTATTTCGATTTGGGGTACCAAATAGAGAAAACATTTCCTATTTGTATTCCAACAAACAAATGGGCCCCTAGGGATTTTTTTCCTTCCCCTCTTGGGATGGAGAGGATATAGGGATGGACACACATGTATAGGCATTAGTGGACATATTCAACATACATTTGATGTATATATGACATTTTATATTTGATATATGACATATATTTGATGCATGACATTATTAGACTTATGACGTTATTGGTTATCACAATATATTATATGTTTGTTCATGGATGACATTATTGGTTATCATAATATATATCTTGTTTTTTTTGTTTATATTTTAAGTATTTCATTTTAATGTAACTTGCATCCAAAATAAGGGTAGGAGGCATTTTAATAAGCTTTGATAATATCTTTTGACATGTGAATAAGGCTATGATATTAATTTTTATTTAAATTGTACAAGTTATGAGTAATTCATTTAGAATTTTTGTTGGGATGAGAACAGTGAAACTTGAATTCTTATTACTATTATACAATTAAAATGGAGGTTTAACTCTTGAGTTGGCTACAATATCTAAATGTCTAAGCTTTAATCTTATTGTCATCATAAACATTTGAAGAATTTATACTCTATCTTCAGAACATGAGAAGACTTGAAATAAAGTTTTTAATTTATTCATGGAATTTGATATCAATATTACTTGCTTATCCATATCTTCAAGAGCTTCACTCATGGAAACACATTATATATGCTCTTCTTATGATTCCTATAGCTATATTTGTTGCATTTTTTCTTGGATATATTTTTCCTACCATTATTCTAGTGTAGGGCACCTGACAACCCTTGTTTTTACTTTGTTTGTATTATTGTTGTTTTGAGGCTCATTGTGACTCTAGCTAAGTCAAGGTGGTGTGTTGGTGTGCTTAGATCAAGTTGGTTTGACTAAGCCTTGTTTAGGTATGTGCAAGATAATAAACAATAGGGGGGACACTAGGTGGTCAAAGTGGCCTTTTGCAGTGGTCCACCTATTTTCATGTCAAGTCCTCAACAAACTAATGTTGCACACAAAATATATGTTTAATCCACAGCTTCTTGCATGGAGAAATAATCGCGACATAGGCTTCTTAGCTATAGTAATATAAAAAAGAAATGCAAATGCAACACTATATGTGAAATGCTTGAACAGAAGCAGTATCAATCAAACGACTTAGAATAATCACAAACACAATCTTTGTGAGAGGGGCCAAGGAGGAAAATGCATTAAATGTTGAATTTTTACTTTGGATTAAGTTAGTTCATGTTTTTACAATACTTGTTTCTTCATTAAATTTTCTTTTTTGTGTTCAACTTCTAGTATCTTTTTTATTCTTCCAAGTATCAACACACAATATTTAGTGACTCTTAGGGTCAATTTTGTTCGGCATTCCCGAGAAGGGTTCGAGCGGTCAACAGGATGGGATGAGCTTGGAACTAAGGTTTACCCAACCATTCAGAGCTAACGGAGTAGACAATTCGATCCCATGACAAATGGTGAGAAAGATTCACTAGTTGGCAACTTTGTACTGGCCAACACTACAAGTTTCAGTATCATCCAAGATGGAGCCAAAAAATCAAAATAGAATCCAATCTCCAAAGAAAGAGAGAGAAAGAGAGGTTATTGTAGGTGTCAACAACACAAGCCTAAAGTACCCAGAATTGCATCCATACCTCACACAAGCTCTGAGATATGCTCTGTCAAAGCTTGCTACCCTATGGCATTTAGTGACTCTTAGGGTCAATTTCATTCAGCGTGCTTGAGAATGTTCAAGTGGTCAATAAGATAGGATGAGCCTAGGACTAGGATTTACCTTACCACTCAGAGCTAATGGAATAGACAGTTCGATCTCGCAATGAACGGTTAGAGAGATTCACTAGTTGGGGACTTTGTATTGGCTAACACTACAAATTTCAACATCACCCAAAATAGGGCCACAAAATTGAATGGAATTGAATCTCCAAAAAGAGAGGTTATTGTAGGTTTTGACAACACAATCTTGTAGCACCTAGAATTTCATCCATACCTCACACAAACTCTGAGATATGCCTTGTAAAAGATCACTGCCCTATGGCATTTAGTGACTCTTAGGGTCAATTCTATTTGGCATGCCCAAGAACATTCAAGCGATCAATGGGATGGGATGAGATTGGGACTAGGGTTTACTTGGCCATTTAGAGCTAAAAAAAATAGACATTTTGATCCCACGAAAAATGGTTAGAGAGATTCAACAATTGGCAACTTTTTACTATCCAACACTACAAGTTTTAACATCACCCGAGATGGGGCCGCAAAATCAAAATAAAATCTAATAAAAAAAAAGAAAGAGGTTATTTTAGTGTTGACAACATGATCCTATAGCACCCAGAATTGAGCTCTGAGATATGCTCCATCAAAGATCGATGCCCTATGGCATTTAGTGACTCTTAGGGTCAACTTAGTTCGACATGCTTGAAATTTTTGAGCAATCAACATGATGGGATGGAATAGGTTTTATCTAGCCACTCAGAGCTAACAAAACAAACAGTTTGATCCCACAACAAACAGTTAGAGAGATCCACCAATTGGCGACTTTGTATAGGCCAACACTACAAGTTTCAACATCATCCAAGATGGGGTTGCAAAATAAAAAATAGAATCCAATCTCCAGAAAGAGAGCAGTTATTGTAGGTGTTGACAACATGATCTTGTAGCACCTGGAATTGCATCCATACCTCGCACGAGCTCGAAGATAGTCTTTATCAAAGATCATTGCCTTATGGCATTTAATGACTCTTAGGGTCAATTTGGTTTGGTGTGCCCGAGAATATTCGAGTGGTCAAAGGATGGGACAATCTTAGGACTAGGGTTTAACCAACCACTCAAAGCTAATAGAGTAGACAATTCAAGCCCATGACGAACAGTGAGAGAGATTCACTAGTTGGCAACTTTGTACCGACCAACACTACAAGTTTCAGCATCACCCGAGATGGGGCCACAAAATTGAAATAGAATCTAATCTCTAAAAAGAGAGAGGTTATTGTAGGTGTTGATAAAATGATCCTGTAGCACCTAGAATTGCATCCATACCTTGTACGAGCTTCGAGATATGCCCCATCAAAGATCACTACGCTATGGCATTTAGTGACTCAAGGTCAATTCCATTCGGCGTGCCTGAGAATGTTTGAATGGTCAACAGGATGAGATGAGCTTTGGAATAGGGTTTACCTAGCCACTCAAAGCTAACGAAATAAATAGCTTGATCCCACAACAAATGGTCATAGAGATTCAACAATTGACAACTTTGTACTAGCCAACACTACAAGTTTCTACAACACTTGAGATGGGGCTACAAAATCAAAATGAAATCCAATCTCCAGAAAAAGAGATAGGTTATTGTGGGTATCAACAACACAATCCTAGAGCACCCATAATTGCATCCATACCTCGCACGAGATCCAAGATATGCCCCATCAAAGATCACTGTCTTATGACATTTAATTACTCTTAGGGTCAATTTGACTCAGCGTACACAAGAATGTCCGAGTGATCAATGGGATGGGATGAGCTTGGGAGTAGAGTTTACTTGGCCACTCAGAGCTAACAGAATAAACAATTTGATCTCATGATGAACAATTAGAGAGTCTCACCAGCTGGCGACTTTGTACTAACCAATACTACAAGTTTTAACATCACTCGAGATGGGGCCATAAAATCAAAATGGAATCCAACCTCCAAAAATTGAAAGAGGTTATTGTAGGTGTCAAAAACAAAATCTTGTAGCACCTAGAATTACATTCATACCTTGTACAAGCTCTGAGATATGCCCCATCAAAGATCACTACCCTATGGCATTTAGTGACTCTTAGGGTCAATTCTATTCGGCATGCCTAAGAACGTTCAAGCAGTCAACATGATGGGAAAAGCTTGGAACTAGGGTTTACCTAGCCACTTAGAGCTAACAAAATAGATAGTTCGATCCCACAACAAACAGTTAGAGAGGTTCACCAGTTGGCATCTTTGTACTGGCTAACACTACAAGTTTCAGCATCACCCAAGATGGGGTCGCAAAACCAAAATGGAATCCAATCCAGAGAGAGAGAGAGAGAGAGAGAGAGAGAGAGAGAGAGAGAGAGAGAGAGAGAGAGAGAGAGAGAGAGAGAGAGAGAGAGAGAGGTTATTTTAGGTGTTGACAACACAATCCTATAGCACCTAGAATTGCATCCATACCTCACACGAACTTTGAGATATACCCCATCAAAGATTTCTGCCCTATGACATTTAATGACTCTTAGGGTCAATTCAATTTGGTGTGCCCAAGAATGTTTGAGCAGTCAACGGGATGGGACAAGCTTGGGACTAGGGTTTATCCAGCCACTCGGAGCTAACAGAGTAGATATTTCAATCCCACAACAAACAGTGAGAGAGATATGAGAAAGATATGTATGCCTAGGCAACTTTGTACAAGATATGAGAAAAAGTTGCTAATTAGGAAAAATTGAGTCTCTTTGAGTTTTTGGTCAAGATAGCCTAGGATTAGGTGTTTTTAGTTTCTTTTTAATAATTTGGAACCTTTTCTAAGTCCTAGAAGTGAAATCTAGTGAACTTTGTAAAAGTTGCACTGTTTGTGCAAAATTATAAAAGTTGTAAAAGTTGCTCAAAAATGCAACTTGGTTGGAAAGGAGTGTGAAATCTAATTGGAAATCTTCTAACCTTTCAAAATATGTTTCCCATTCTCATTTACTTGAGCATGGGTAGTTACAACTTCTCAAACCTCCATTTGCAATGTTTTTGCAAAAGTTGCTCAAGCAACTTTTTGAGCAACTTCGCAACTTTTGAGCAATTGTTGGTCTTTACATCTTTTGGAAAAATGGGTCCATCTAGGAGTATTCTAGGACCATAGTTAAGATTCCTAGGACCTATTGGGTAACCAAATATCTTAGTTTCCCATCCCTAACAAATTTTAACCTATTGAGCAACTTTTGGCTCATTGAGCAATTTCTTACCAACCTAGGGCCTAATGAGCAATTTTGGCTCTTTCACAAACACCTTGGGACTAGTTTCTTATTAGACACACACAAATTGTATTACTATGTAAATAATATTTCTAACAATTTTTTGACAAGATTTTGCATGGTTGGAGAGCTCTAATGGAGTTTAGGTGGCTATAGGTGCATGAAATGTGTGCCTAAGGAGCAATATCAGGAGATCTATCCCTTGGAGAGGGGTATTTTATGGTAGATTATGTCTACATATGCCTTTGAGATGGTGAATCAACCTTCATTTGATTGAAGTTTTCTTGGGAAGTCATACATTGAGAAAGTCCTAGGTTTGAGGGTTTGTAAGAGACCAATTTGGGGAATTATTACTTGCAGAGATTGGAGCATCAAATTGACCTGATATTCCTTTGATTAGGTTCATTTGAGGAGACCATTGATAGTCTATAGCATTGGAAGCAAGGGCAGTAGGTAGTTGCTTTGGAAAGCCACCCTATTTTATGCTTTAAAAGGGTGCCTAGTTGGAGGATTTGTTTGTTGGTCCAAAAAAACCTATACTGAGGTTGAGATATGTTAAAGAAGGCTGAAATGGGTATCTGAAAACCAATTTTGTTTGAGAATTCCTTTGTAGATTTTGGGAGAAAAATTAACATCATTCTTGTTGGATACCTAGTTGGGGGCAATTAGGCCTACTAGGAAATTTTGAGGAATTTGAGTGCTTCCCTATGCTTAAAACCTTCTAACCTTCCAAAATATGCTTCTCCATGCTCAAATACCTGACCTAAGGTAGTTACAACTTCCCAAACTATCATTTGCAACATTTGAGCAATTTTTTCTCTTTACATCTTTTGTGTTGTTTTAGCTCATTACCTTAGTTTCCCAACCTTAACAATATTTTAACTTAGGATTCCATGTTTTTGTAATTATATTCAATCTAATGAACTAACTAGATCTGCTCTACATTTTAATGTCTCAAGTATTGCCTTGTGGTCTGACTGTGAACCTTCCAAAGAGTCTTATTATGTGGTTTTCCACCATATTTTATCAAGTGGACATTTGATGCGACAACAAGGTTTGAATAATGAAGAATCTTCCTCTCTGTTCTCCAATCCTCAAATAACCAAAAGCTAGGGTTCTTCATAGAATATCATCTAAGCCATGTGTTGGTTACAACCACCACACCTATATGGTACTCTAAACCTTCACCATCTATAACTGAGTGATCCAAATTTTGTTGGCCTAGACACGAAGACACAAATAATAATTTGTCCCTTCTTCATTGTCTTTAGGTGCACTAATAGAAAAAACATGTCTTGTAGTGATAAATGTATAAAATTTTGTCATTAGTTCAACAAATACTAGGTAAAAGTTATAAAGTTACATATTGAATTTACAAACATACACACACACACACACACACACACACACACACACACACACACACACACACACACACACCAGGTTGCACTAGATCAAACAAGTGATCAAAATCAATGGATGAATCCATATCTACCATTTCTAATGTTTGTGGGGGATGATAGTTGTCAATTGGGTCTAGGACTCATATATCCCATTTGTCCACCAATTCAATCGACTCACACTCATCCCAAATTTCCTCTACACATGATAGACAATAACATGCCATTTTTCGTGTGTGGATACTCTGATGGGGACACTACCCAAGCACATAATGGACACAACAGGAAAGGGAAAATTTTATTAACTATGAAAATATGCTAGTATACTTAGTGCAGAGAGACAGACTTCAAAATATGCCCTATGGGCTTACAATAGCACAAATTTGGAGATAAATTCTTCTCCCAGTACCTTCTCTCAAACTCCACTCTAAACTGCCTTTTACAATGCCAAAAATGTCCTTAAATAGATCCCAAAGGGTTAAGGATTAGGAATACATTCTAGAAAGTGCTAGTTGGCATCCACCAACCAAGTAGAAGGCTCTAGAAGCCGCATTAGAAGTCGGCGCAAAACTAGAAGAATCCAAAAACGGTAACCAAACTTTCGGGAGGCATAACTTTTGAACCATAGCTCTGATTGACGAACCGTTTACATTTCCAAAAAGCTCTCGAAGCGCTCTATAGCCCTATGGACCAACTTTTCTCATCCCCCATTTTTGGCCCTGTTCGAGGTCATTTAATGCCCCTAACCTGACTTTGAAGCATTCTTAGGATGTCTCTAGAAACTAAAAAACTCTGATAACTTTCAAACCGTGGGGCCTTTTGACCTGATTCTTTTTCTAGAATGCTCTAAATTACAATGACAATCATCCAACCAATTTACACCTTCTAGTTCACCAAAATGATGGCTCATTACATACTCCTTTTTTTTCGACATTTACACGTATCCCAAGGTGTTCAAATACTCTAACCTAGAACACTGATAGTGGAATTGTGAGAGTTGGAACCTTTATTTGACCCAAATGGGTATCCAGAAATGAAAACACATGAAATAGAAACTAAGTCTAAGTACATTTTTTTTGGGTGACACAAGATTGCCCTTATACCTATGGATGCTCTTGCATCAGACACCCAGGGTAGATTGAAAAGTGACCCTGTCACTTTATGAATGGTAGAGGAAATCTCAAATGGGAAACCTCAGCTGCTAATATCCAAGTTGAGTCCTGTATCGGCCATCCATTCCACTTGACTAGATACTCTTTGTATTGCCTATTTCTGGTACTCCTACCCACACGACTATCCAAAATCTCCTCTATCTCCTCCTTCTTAGAAGTAGGAATTGGACATGGCTCTAACATCAGCTCCTCATCTGCACCATCATCATGATACTCTATTAAGTCTACAATGTTGAAAATAGGAGAAATGTGAATTCCATTTGGCAACTCTACTTCATATGCATTTCCTGAGTCATGTTTCTTTAAAAAAATTTAGGGGCCAAATTTCTTCATCTTCAGCTTGTAAGTACCGGGTGGAAATCTTTATTTTCTTAAGTGTACCATGACAAGATCCCCTACTTGGAATTCCTTATGTCTTCTCCTTTGATCAGTCCTAGCTTTATACTATTGGTTCATCTTGGTAATGTGTGCCTGAACCTTCTCATGTAGACGCTTGATATGTTCAAAAAATTCTTCATCTTTAGCACTTGTCCTATCCCCTTGCTCTATCCTTCTCAATTCTGGTGCAGTCCTTGGGCTACTTCTATATACAATTTGGAATGGTGATCTACTAGTACTCCTATTTATAGAGTTATTGTAGGCAAACTCTGCTTGTGGTAGAATCAAATCTCACCCCTTGGGCTTATCCCCAACTAAACATCTCAGTCAATTGCCCAGACTTCTATTTACCACTTTGGTCTGTCCATCAGTCTACGGGTGATGTGTAGAACTAAACTCCAAGTCTGTTCTCAACTTCTTCCACAATGTTCTCCAGAAATACCCCACAAATTTAGTATCTGTGTTAGAAACTATACTCCTTGGGAGATCATGTAGTCTGACCACCTCTCTGAAAAACAAGTCTGCAATATGGACATCATCATGAGTTTTGTGGCATGGAATGAAATGTGCCATTTTGGAGAACCTATCAACCACCACAAATACTGAGTCATTACCCCTTTGTGTCCTTAGCAATCCAAGAACAAAATCCATACTTATGTCCTCCCATGGCTTTGATGGAAAAAGCAATGGCTGATATAGTCCAGTATTGTGACTAAATCCCTTGGCCACTTGAAAAACCTGGCAATTCTGTACAAACTTCTTCACTTCTTGCGACATTTGAGGCCAAAAATAATGTTCTTTGAGAATGGCAATAGTCTTATCTCAACCAAAATGTCCCACCATCCCTCCACTGTGTTTCCCCTTAATCAGATTTTCCCTCATGGAACTCCTTGGAATGCATAATTGACTACCCTTGAACAACATACCATCTTGAATCAAATAGTCTAGCCACTTGGTTCTATCTATAGCAACAAACTCTTTACAAGATTTCCATGCTTCAGCAAAATCAAGATCCTCAGGGTATAGATTCTTGAGTTCATCAAACCCAACTACTTCAACCTGCATTACTATAAGCAACAACTGTCTCCTACTTAGTGCATCTACAACCTTGTTAGATTTTTCACTTCTATGCTTCAACACAAATGTATAGCTCTGCAAGAACTCTACCCACTTCATATGCCTCTGATTCAATTTACCTTGGCTATTTAGGTACTATAATGCTTGGTGATCAGTATATAAAATAAATTCTTTTGGCAATAAATAATGCCTCCATTTCTTTAAGGCCTGAACTATTGGATAGAACTCTTGATCATAAACAGAATACTTCTTTTTCGCATCATTCAATTTTTTACTAAAATATGCAATAGGCTTACCTTCTTGGCTTAATATAGCCCCAATAGCACTGCCACTAGCATCACAATCCACCTGGAACACCTTTCTAAAATCTGGAAGTGCCAACACAGGTTGTTCTATCACCTCCTTCTTCAGCATTTCAAAACTTCTTGCAGTTGCCGCAATCCATTTGAACTCTTTTCTATCCCCTCTTATTGTGTTAGTCAGGGGTGCACAAATGCCATTGAAATTCTTAATGAACTTCCTGTAAAAACTAACCAAACCATGAAATGATCTTACCTTAGTAGCAGACCTTGGAGTAGGCCATTCCAAGATGGCTTTTACCTTCTCTGGATCCATTTTGAGACCTTCAGGTGATTTAACAAACCCCAAGTAGACTAATTCATTTTCAGCAAAGGTACACTTCTTCAGATTAATTAACAGTTTCTCTTCCCTCAACCTCTCAAGAACACTATGAATATGCAATAAATGTTCTTCCAAAGTCTTGCTGAAAATTAAAATATCATCCAAATAAACAATAACAAATTTTCCCAAGAACTTCTTAAGTACCTCATTCATAAGCTGCATGAAGGTGCTTAGGGCGTTCATCAATCCAAAGGGCATGACTAACCACTCATAAAGACCCTCATTGGTCTTGAAGATAGTTTTCCACTCATCTCCTTCTCGTATCCATATTTGGTGATAGCCACTCTTGAGATCTATCTTTGTGAAGTACTGAGCTCCACTCAAGCAGTCCATAAGATCATCCATTCTTGGAAAAGGAAACCGATACTTGATGGTTATCCTATTTATAGCTCGAGAGTCTGTACACATCCTCCACTCCCCATCCTTCTTTGGTGCCAGTACTATAGGTACTGCACATGGACTCAAGCTCTCCCGAATCAAGCCCTTCCTCAATAGCTCCTGAACTTATCTATTTAGCTCCTCAGTTTCAGTATGAATCATCCTGTGAGCAGCCTTGTTAGGCAAACTAGCTCCTGGGATTAAATCTATCTGATGACTGATTTTCCTTACTGGTGGCAATCCTTTTGGAACATTATCAGAGATGATATCTCCAAACTCACATAGTAAATCTAAAACTTCAAGTGGTATTTCACTACTATCTTCTTTATCTTTCCTAGGGATCAAAGCATAGCACATACGCTGATGTTTCATGCCATCTAAAAACTTCCTTCCATCAACAAGACAAATCCTAGCACTGCTACATACCTCTTTGCCTTCCTTTTTCATGGGCTTCAATTTGTGGAAAACTCCATCCTTTGTTAGAGAGTATGTGTTTGCATGACCATCATGTACTGCATTCCTATCAAACTGCCATAGTCTACCCAACAATAGATGGAAAACATCCATTGGAATAACATCATAGAGAACTTCATCATGGTAACTCCCAATTTTGAACTTCACTAAACATTGTTCACTTACCAGGACCTTATGATCATCTTTCACCCAAGAAATCTGATAGGGCTGGGGGTGTTTCTCCCTCTTGAGCTTCAACTTAGAGACCATCTCCTCTGATACTAAGTTATCAGTGCTACCACCATCAATGATCACATCACAACATTTATCCTCACACTTGCACCTAGTACAGAATAAACTCCTCCTTTGTCTTGGTTCAATCTCACCACTTAGTAGGACCTTTTCATTTACTAAAGTCTCTCCTCTTTCTGCATCCTCTAAATGTGATGATTGTGCATCCTCATCCACATGAGCAACCCTAGCTTGACCCTCAGCTCTCCTATTTGTCCTTCCTTGTCGTTGAGGGCATTCAAAGGCATGATGAGCTTCATTGCAATGGAAACAGGTACCATGGAAGCTTCCTCTTCCTTGTCCATGTCCTCTACCTCTTCCTCTCTGATTTCCAAAGTCTTGATCACAGGAGCGGTTGAAACCCTCATTCCTCTAGTTCCTGCTATTACCCACATCTTTACTTTTCTTTTGGGTTTCATTTTGGCCTCCGGATGACCTACCACTACCCCTTCCTCCTTGACCGCACCCTCTTTGTCTCCCTTCAAACCTTTTATTCACCTTCTCTTCAACTCATAGGGAAAACTGGTATGCCTCTTCAACACTGGTCATTCTTACCAGACTTAATTCCTCCTGGATGCTAGGTTGCAACCCACTGATATAACGAGCAACCTTCTCCTTATTTGCTTCTGCATGCCTCTCTCTAATCAAAAGTTGATAAAACTCTTCTGTATATTCCTGGACTAATTTTTCTACTTGCTTTAACTCATGCATCTTCTTAAATAAATCAAGCTCGTAGTCAATAGGAATGAACTGCTTCTTTAGTTTGTCCACCATGCGATCCCACCTTGTGATCTTCTCGTTTCCTCTTCTATTTATTTCCAATTGAACCTCTTGCCACCAGATTTTGGCATGTCCTTTCAGTTTGGCCTTTGCAAACTTAACCCTATCTAGGTCCCTGATATCCTCATACTCAAAGTACTCTTCTAGTTCATTGATCCAGTCGATCGACTCCTCTGGTTTCAGATTTCTTGAAAATACACCCACATCAATTGTAGGTCTTTTCCCAAACTTAGTAATGGCCCTAAAAAGCCTCTCCTCTACCTAATTCAGAACTTCCCTGTCAACTTCCCCTTCTGGTCCAATTTCTTCTTCTTCATTATTTTCCTCATTTTCATCACCTACAACAACATTTGTTCCTCTACGAAACTCCTCCTGCAACATTTGTACCTGCCTTTGGAGGGCTCTAACCTCCTCAAGATTAATAGCTCCGGTCCTTCTGCCACGCTCTCTTTATGGAGGCATCTTCTTAATTCAAACCCACAACCACATAGCCCTAGTGCAAACTACCTCACAGTCGACGCTCTGTCTACACACTCAGGAAAAACCCGCTCTGATACCACTTGATGGGGACACTACCCAAGCACAAAATGGACACAACAGGAAAGGAAAAATTTTATTAACTGTGAAAATATGTTAGTACACTTAGTGCAGAGAAATAGACTCCAAAATATGCCCTATGGGCTTACAATAGCACAAATCTGGAGATAAATTCTTCTCCAACTACCTTCGCTCAAACTCCACTCTGAACTACCTTTTACAATGCCAGAAATGTCCTTAAATAGACCCTAAAGGGTTAAGGATTAGGAATAAATTCTAAAAAGTTCTATTTGGTATCCACCAACCAAGTAGAAGGCTCCAAAAGTCGCATTAGAAGTCGGTGCAAAACTAGAAGAATCCAAAAACGGTAACCGAACTTTCGGGAGGCATAACTTTTGAACCGTAGCTCCGATTGACGAACCGTTTATATTTTTAGAAAGCTCTCGAAGCTCTCTATAGCCCCATGGACAACTTTTCTTGTCCTCCTTTTCTTGGCCCTGTTTGAGGTCATTTAATGCCCCTAACCTAACTTTGAAGCATTCTTAAGATGTCTCCAGAAATTGAAAAACTGCAATAACTTTCAAACCGTGGGGCTTTTTGACCTAATTCTTTTTCTGGAATGCTCTAAATTACAATGAAAATCATCTGACCAATTTACACCTTCTAGTTCACCAAAATGATGGCTCAATTACATACTCCTATTTTTTTTGGCATTTACACATATCCCAAGGTGTTCAAATACTCTAACCTAAAACACTGATAGTGGAACTGTGAGAGTTGGAACCTTTATTTGACCCAAATGAGTATCCAAAAATGAAAACACATAAAACAAAAACTAAGTCTAAGTACATTTTTTTTGGGTGACACAGGATTGCCCTTATACATCTGGATGCTCCTGCATCATACTCCATGAACATGCATTAGAGCTTCTAAAAGAGTGCCACTCACTTGATTTTGTTAGTGTGCAACAATCCTAATATGGTGCAATGTTAGTATTATCCAATCAACTAAAAAAATCTACAAACCATAAGCTCACTTTCCTTACCTGGACCCATTGTAGTGTTACACCACTAGATGATGGATTTTGCATCTGTCAATGTTGCTCCATCTATGTACTTTAATTATTCATGAGCTAAGTCTCTTTTGATGTATGTTCTTGCACCATCATGCTCTCCTTTTCAAAAATTAGCTTCTATGAAATTCCACATATATTGAATTCTACACAACCTGTGCATCCTACTTAACCAATAGAACATCCATGCATTCTTGAATTGAGATGTGTAATTTTCTAACCAAATAATGTGTTGGTGATATGGTATGCCCCTGTTAGCCAGATCTCCATAAAATAGTTGATAACAACCATGTACAAACTCTTTATAATGTGATCGATCATCACTGAAATAAAAATGGTACTCCCTTAACATCTTCCTGTCATCCTCTATACTTGTAGGTGAATGCATGAATGTTATGTGAACAAATATGGAAACATTTTGAGATGTATAATACTATGTTTGCACCTCATTTTGTGGTTGTAGTGTGTAGTTCTCTATGAAGTCTACAATTGAAACAATGGTATCCAATTGAAATATATCCTTGCACAACTTGAATTATAAATCCATCCATCAAGCTCTATGTGTATGCTTTGTATACTGGTAAATAACATTTTCACAAAAAATCTTCATGCACTCATACACTAGAATTTTTTCAATAATTAAATCACATCTTTTACCATATTTCTCATCTTTTATAGCATATGTCACTGTCTTATATTTTCCATAATCTACTATTTCATTTCCAATTGCATGTGTACTATCTATATGTTCACAAGTTGATAAAAGATACAAAGAACCACAAAATAAGCATGTACCATTTAAATGTGATGTCTTGTAAAATTGTTGACCATCCCCTATTTCACATAAAATGTTGGATATGAATTCCCTTGAAGAGCTATGTGGCTCATTCATATTACAATCTTGCAAAACAAACTTAAAATGCAAAAATATACATATATGCCTAAAAACATCAAAATGGTTAGAAAATTCAATATGTATCCTACAACAACAAGTTGTGTGTGTGTGATTTATCTTCACATAAAAATGTTTACCCATCTCTGAAAATCTTTGACTTATTCAAATTTGAGGATACATGCCAATAAATTTTGCAAAAAATGTGTCTGAGTTGAGTTCAAAAAAATGTTTCGCACGTGGATCATTATTTCGGCTACCAATCTTCCTTCTTACAACATCTCTTTGATTAGAGAAACATGCATGTTATTTGTGCAAAAATCTTCAATCAATGATTTCAAAGCTTCACTATTTTCTTTATCCTTTCACGGTAGTCTACTACTAAATGTCCAAAACTCATTTTTTGTTGGATCTTCCAATCTCTCATGTCTTACCATGGATCTCCTTAGAGCACTTCTACCGATTTTCAATGTTTTGCTTGTCTTTCTCATGAGTCAAGCTTTCTTCATTTGGGTACTTACTATTGTCGATGTAAGTATGCGTCTTGTGATATTACTATCTTTGGTGCATGATTTAGAACACACTTTATCATATGTACTCATTAGATTCTTTACAATATTTTTTTCATTTGAATCATCCATCGTTCTTAGTCCAAGAATCTTCATGATGGGTCTAAATTTCAAATTCATCATCATTTCAAAAAATAATTGGCATTGACCTATAATATTTAATTTTTCAAAGAATAATCTCCACATATGATTAACTTTTTTTTGACAAGTACATTTGCTAATCTTGTCAGGTATTGATTTCAAAATGTTAGTATCAATATCAATCAAATATTTTGGTCTTCTAAAATGAAATATAAAAGGTGTTATAATCTCTTCCATTCCTTCAACATTTTGAACATCAACATAAGGTTGAGTGTTTTGTGTACCTTGAACCAGAGATGATGTGTCTTGGCAATAAGATGCAAAAGATGGAATTTCGCCTACTTGATATGTTGATGTTGTGCCTTCAACATGACATGATGGAGTGCGTACATTGTCAGATGTAGAAATTAGTGTCTCTTGAACATTAGATGATGTCATGACTCCAACATTGGGAGATGATGTAGGTTCACAATTCAATTGTCTTCATGAGCACGAGAGTCTCATTCATTCTCTGTCTTTGCAATTCTTTCTCTTTGTTTCTTTGTATTGGTGGTTCATGTTCCTCTTCAAAAGACAATTCTTCATTATTGCATTGAAATTTCTTTTTTCATGTAGTAGTTTCACTTTATCTCTTTTAATTGCCAAATCTCTCTCCCTCTCTTTCGTTGTTTAATTTTTTGGTTTCTTCCTTGGCCATCAGACATCCTTGTGTCCTAGGTAGGAAATGTCAAAGGAAAAATTTTCTCAATAATTTACATATGACCTTTCTCTATGGCTTTGAGCAGCTTAAGTAACAATTTTAGTATTGGAGGCATTGGATTTTATTAAAAATTGTAAATTAATCCTCTAGTCACACCCTGAGTCCTTGGTCCCTAGTCAACTTACATTCAGAACATTCCTTCAAACTTTAAGTTGCAATAATTTTTATGAAAAAATCACCCTAATCTCTGCAAACAAAACTACTCCCTAATGTCATCTCAACAACTTGGTGAATTTAGCCATGCGCCAAAGCGAGTCTAGTTTTAAAAAATTGCATTTCAAACAACTGATATTCCAAACTGATCCATTAATCACTTCACACTGATTGAAATCAAAATTGACCCACTGAAGAATTAAAATTTAACTCACTTTTTAACCTTTTGCAAACTATCAATTTCATGCTAAAGAATCCATAGATTGAAGAAGTTTCAATCATCTCCTAGGAGTTTCCAGGATGAATCTATTTCCCCACATGTTGGGTAACATTTCCTAAAATTTCCTATTATTTTTCAAAATTGAGGACGATGAGGGGAACATTTCCTATGATTTCCTATTGTCCCCTACTATCCCTGAAACATTTCAGGAAATGTATTTCCATGTAATATAGGAAAAAATAATTGCCATGGTTATGGTTGATGATAATGAGGTCAAATATGTTTAGGTAGAAGAGCCTCTAGTTGATAAACCTATTAAGGAGATGCAATCCATATATTACATGTTCACAAGGGTTGAACTTGACAAGAAAACATAGCTAGGTTGTCAATAGGGTGTGCAAGATGTAGTTTCTTTTTATTATGAGGAGAAATAATAAGTTGTGGGGAAAGAAGAACAAGTTAAAAGAAGAGAATGCATGTCTTCTTAAAGCCATTGATAAGATGAAAAATATTCTTAGAGATTTGACCCTATATCTACATCTTTTCATGAGGACACTAAGTAAATAAAGTGGAAGGTCAAGGCCATTGATGACTAGTGCAACCTCATTGAGTTACAAGGTGTGCAAGCGATTCAAAATTCTTACAAGGTATTGAAGAATGAAAGGAGAGATGTGTTATGACTATTTTCCTTTAATGGTCAACAAAGAACAAGTTATGCAAGGGCTGGTAGCTATGATCAAGGTGACAATGGATTGTTGTAATACTCAAGAATGTGTGATCAGTGAGCACATCAAAGAATTAACATGTAAGGTTATTGCTGAAAATGATAAGATGATCAAGGACGAATATATTTTGATAGAGATCACAAGAATTATTCATTTATGACTTAAGTTGGATAATTTTGACTTTGCCATGATTAAAACATTGAAAAGATACAAAACTTCATTGAGTTGTCTATGAGGAAAATTGACAAAATGTAACAAATGTTATCTTTGAAGTTGCAAGCATGATTCTTAAATTAAACTATCATTGTACAACATATAGGTGAATCGAATCTAGAAGTTGTACATGAGTCCCTATAGAAGTTTGGAAATTTCATTAAGACTCTTTGAAGGCACTTCTCAAGTGTCTTGAACACTTCTTTTTTCTCATTCTTTGATAGGATAGATGTAGTTTTATTGAGAGATTTCATGTGGAGCATAAACAATTTGAAATATAGGAAAACATGTAACTATATAGTCACTTCATGCAATCAAGTTGTAAGTGCTCTAGGCCTTGCAAAATTTAAAATGTCAAATTTAGTTTTCTTTGAACAAGTCAAACTGGTTGAGGGTTTCCTCTTTTCTCTCCGCCTTTTCCTCTCCTCTTTTCCTATATAAAGGAGAGAGCTCATTGTAAATAACTATTGTTTGTTTTGGGCAAGTAAACTATGCTAGAATCTTGTCTTAAAAATATTTTTTTTATGGTGCAAACTTTTTTGAAATGAATAGAAGAAACAAGAGTTCTTGAAATTTGTGTTGTGGATCTTGTTATTAATTGGTGTATTCTTATGTTGCATTCATTGATCTCCCTTTATTTTATTTTTCTTAAATCACTTGAGATTTTAATTTAGTTTCTTGAAGAATTTGATCTTCAAGAGAAGTTGCTATATTTGGGCAGTGGTTGTTAATTACTAAGAGTTAAAGTCTTTGTGCTTTAGTTTGAAATATTTTACTTTACAAGTTAAATACAATCAAAATTTTGAATTGATCATAGGAAACTAAGTGTTCTTGTTGTCATTTCACCAAAATAGTACAGTTAACTATTGTTTTATGAATTTTTCTTACATCAATAACCAACCACCTGTATTGTCCCAACAATAGGTAATTTGTGTAAAGTCGTAATGATTGTGGGTCATACTTTCTCCATAATTACCGGTTGACTTTGGTCATGGGCCTCATTATATTACTTTGAGGTTGTTGGGGCTTTGAGAGGGATAGCAATAATTTAGAATCCAAGTAAATTTGATAGAGCATCTTATGTTTTCTCACAAAATTATCTCATTGTTACATTTGGGATGGATAGTTATTGTTGGCATCTCTTCAATATCCATGCCTCCAATAACTAGACAGATATAATTTTGATTTGGGATGCGATCATTGATAGCATTCTTGAAGATCAAAATTCTAGATATATGTTAGCAAGGGATTTCAACTCCCCTCTATTCCCCTTTGAGAAGTTGGGAGGTCTTATGGATTATATTGACAATATGAGTGATCTATCCTACCTCAACAAGAAAATGTGCCTTTTTGACCTAGAGCTTCAAATTAACCCCTTCACCATTTCCAACAATAAGAGGTGCTCACCTCCTCCAAGTTATATTGGATATATATTTTGCCACTTTCAAGTGAGATGTGGGATTTAATACGAATCTAAGAGTTCTTCCTAGAATTTCTTTTGACCACAACCCTCTACCCCTTTCACTAGGTAGGTAAGCCTAATTCTTGTCCACTTCCCTCGGGTATGAGATTATGTGGATTGCCAATCCAAAATTCATAGACCATGTTTGAAGATGGTGGTCTACCCCAATCCATGGTTCAACTATGTATAGAGTTTCAAAAAATTGGAGCTTAATAAGAGGGACGTCAGAGGGTTAAACGAAAGAGGGAGACCAAAATTTTACCTTCTTCAACATTACTACTTGTAAGCATAAAAAAAGAATACCATAAAATATTTACTGGATGGACATGAGAAAGAGGTTATGGATTATGCCCAACTTGGTCAGGTTGCTTCCTCTTATTTCATGCAGATGTACTTAAGTAGTAGTGACAAATATTGTATTGAGCTACAATTGATCCATCTCCCATTAACTATTAGCAAAGAAGATAATGGTCTTCTCCTTTCTCCAATCTCTAAAGAAGAGGTCAAAACTATTATTTCTTTAATGGGTGCCTATAAGATTTTGGGTCGAATGGATTCCCCTATACTTTCTCCCAAAACTTTTGGGAGATCATCAATTTTGAATTTTCTAGGGCTGTGAGAGACTTCCTCAAGCTAGATAATTTGCTAAAAAAGATGAATGACAATTATGTTTTTCTTGTCACTAAATCTCAGGACTCTAAAAGTATGAGTGATTTCAAGTCGATCAGTTTATAGAATACCATCTACAAGATTTTCACAAAGGTGTTGGTGAATAGATTAAAATCTCATTTAGATGAGTTTATTAGTGCTAATGAAAAGTAGTTTGTCCTAGGGAGACAAATCGTGGATGCAACAATTACAAGACATGAGAAAATTAATTCCATAAATTGTTAGGCTCAAAATTTTAGGACAAAACACAATTACAATTTTTTATTGTTAAAGGTAACATTTAGGATATAACATAGGACGTTGAACATTACCATGCTAGTTTACAGAAGAATAAGAGTTTGAGATATAAATTAGTTATGACTACAAGGTTGCAACCTAATCTCAAATCTTTAATCGAATTGGTCCTCATAATTGTGGTGGAGGTCTTTTTCTTACTTCTAGGTTAGACACACAAAGAATTCGATGGCATTACAATGTGTTTCTATGGGGGGTGGTGGAAACATAGTTTCACCTGATTAAAAGCCACATTCTTTTCTATAGATCATTTCATAAAGATTGAGTGAATACCCTTGGAAGAAAAGTTTGATTTACACTGATAACCTAGTCAATTGCTTGTCAAATATAGGTACATGTATTTATCTCCAAATGATTGTTCATTAACAACACCCAAAGTTATTTGATCACACTTTATATTAATGAATTTAGATCCCAGTACACAAGGACCTTACCTCACTTTCCTACCATTCTAAATTTCACACGGGATTATTAAATCACCCATTTTATACTTATATACAATTTGTTTGGTACTAGCCTATGTAGCATTCTAAATGATATATCAATCACATTTCCTATTATTAGTAATCTGCATGATCCTTTAAGCCTAACATTTATATTTCACTATAATTAGTATTATAAAATAAGTAACTCACTATACTATCCTAACTAATTCATATACACCGCCTTATTGTAATAATAATAACAATTATCTGTTTTAACAAAATATACTAAATCATAAAACCAAATCACTATTTAACTAACTTTATTACTCTTTATGTACTATCACATATTAATAACATTTACTCTCTAAATATTACATTGCTAATCACTAATTAAAAATACATATCTAACCTACCTTCTAACTATCACAAGCCTATTATATGTATAAATT